>OX101822.2:28509127-28836627 GCA_944452925.2 Chrysolina oricalcia | reverse complement strand
TTTGAAATTTTTTTTTAATTTTTTTTTTGAAATTTTTTTTAAATTTTTTTTTTGAAAATTTTTTTTTTTGAAATTTTTTTAAAATTTTTTTTTTGAAAATTTTTTTTTCGAATTTTTTTAAATTTTTTTTTTAAATTTTTTTTTGAAATTTTTTTTTTTAATTTTTTTCGAATTTTTTCAAAATTTTTTTTAAACTTTTTTTTTGAAAAATTTTTTTAAAATTTTTTTTTTAATTTTTTTTTTGAAATTTTTTAAAAATTTTTTCTGAATTTTTTTTGAAACTGTTTTTGAAATTTTTTTTTTTGAAAATATTTTTCTAAATTTTTTTTTTTTGAAAATTTTTTTTTTTGAAATTTTTTTTTTCGAAAATTTTTTAGAAATTTTTTTATTTGAAATTTTTTTTTTTCGAATTTTTTTTTCAATTTTTTTTAAATTTTTTTTTTTTTTTTTGAAAATTTTTTTGAAATTTTTTTTTTTGAAAATTTTTTTTTCGAATTTTTTTTTTAAATTTTTTTTTTTATTTTTTTTTTGAAATTTTTTTAAAATTTTTTCTGAATTTTTTTTGAAACTGTTTTTGAAATTTTTTTTTTTGAAAATATTTTTTTTTGAAATTTTTTTTTTCGAAAATTTTTTTGAAATTTTTTTTTAATTTTTTTTTTTGAAATTTTTTTTTTCGAAAATTTTTTTGAAATTTTTTTTGAAATTTTTTTTTTGAAATTTTTTTTTTCGAATTTTTTTTCAATTTTTTTTAAATTTTTTTTTTGAAATTTTTTTTAAATTTTTTTTTTTAATTTTTTTTTCGAAATATTTTTTCGAATTTTTTTTTTCAATTTTTTTTAAAATTTTTTTTAAAATTTTTTTTTGAAATTTTTTTAAAATTTTTTTTTTGAAATTTTCTTTTTTCGAAAATTTTTTTGAAAATTTTTTTAAAATTTTTTTTTAAATTTTTTGTTCTTGAAAATTTTTTTTTCGAATTTTTATTTTCAATTTTTTTTAAATTTTTCTTTTGAAATTTTTTTAAAATTTTTTTTTTGAAAATTTTTTTTTCGAAATTTTTTTTCGAATTTTTTAAAATTTTTTTTTTTAATTTTTTTAAAATTTTTTTTCTCATTTTTTTAAAATTTTTTTTAAAATTTTTTTTTGAAAATTTTTTTTTTTAATTTTTTTAAAAATTTTTTTTTTATTTTTGAAATTTTTTTTTAAATTTTTTCTGAATTTTTTTTTAAACTGTTTTTGAAATTTTTTTTTTTTGAAAATATTTTTTAAATTTTTTTTTTTGAAAATTTTTTTTTTTAAATTTTTTTTTTCGAAAATTTTTTTGAAATTTTTTTTTTTGAAAATTTTTTTTTCGAATTTTTTTTGAAATTTTTTTTACATTTTTTTTTTGAAATTTTTTTTAAATTTTTTTTTTGAAAATTTTTTTTTTTGAAATTTTTTAAAATTTTTTTTTTGAAAATTTTTTTTTCGAATTTTTTTTAAATTTTTTTTAAAATTTTTTTTTGAAATTTTTTTTTTTTTAATTTTTTTTCGAATTTTTTCAAAATTTTTTTTTAACTTTTTTTTTGAAAAATTTTTTTAAATTTTTTTTTTTTAATTTTTTTTTTGAAATTTTTTTAAAATTTTTTCTGAATTTTTTTTGAAACTGTTTTTGAAATTTTTTTTTTTGAAAATATTTTTCTAATTTTTTTTTTTTTTGAAAATTTTTTTTTTTGAAATTTTTTTTTTTCGAAAATTTTTTTGAAATTTTTTTATTTGAAATTTTTTTTTTAGAATTTTTTTTTCAATTTTTTTTTAAATTTTTTTTTTGAAATTTTTTTTTTCGAAAATTTTTTTGAAATTTTTTTTTTTGAAAATTTTTTTTTCTAATTTTTTTTTTAAATTTTTTTTTTTATTTTTTTTTTGAAATTTTTTTAAAATTTTTTCTGAATTTTTTTTTAAACTGTTTTTGAAATTTTTTTTTTTTGAAAATATTTTTTTTTGAAATTTTTTTTTCGAAAATTTTTTTGAAATTTTTTTATTTGAAATTTTTTTTTTCGAATTTTTTTTTTAAATTTTTTTTTAAATTTTTTTTTTGAAATTTTTTTTTTCGAAAATTTTTTTGAAATTTTTTTTTTGAAAATTTTTTTTTCGAATTTTTTTTTCAATTTTTTTTTTTTTTTGAAATTTTTTAAAAAATTTTTCTGATTTTTTTTTTAAACTGTTTTTGAAAATTTTTTTGAAATTTTTTTTTTTGAAAATTTTTTTTTCGAATTTTTTTTTCAATTTTTTTTTTTTTTTGAAATTTTTTAAAAAATTTTTCTGATTTTTTTTTTAAACTGTTTTTGAAAATTTTTTTAAATTTTTTTTTTTTAATTTTTTGTTCTTGAAAATTTTTTTTTCGAATTTTTATTTTCAATTTTTTTTTTATTTTTTTTTTGAAATTTTTTAAAAATTTTTTTTTGAAAATTTTTTTTTCGAATTTTGTTTTCGAATTTTTTTAAAATTTTTTTTAAAATTTTTTTTTGAAATTTTTTTTTTGAAATTTTTTTAAAAATTTTTTTTTTGAAATTTTTTTTTTCGAAAATTTTTTTGAAATTTTTTTTTTGAAAACTCTTTTTTCGAATTTTTTTTTTAATTTTTTTTTTAAATTTTTTTTTTCAATTTTTTTTAAATTTTTTTTTTAAATTTTTTTTAAAATTTTTTTTAAATTTTTTTTTTGAAATTTTTTTTTTTGAAATTTTTTTTTTGAAATTTTTTTTTTTTGAAATTTTTTTTTCGAAAATTTTTTTGAAATTTTTTTAAAAATTTTTTTTTTGAAATTTTTTTTTTCGAAAATTTTTTTGAAATTTTTTTTTTGAAAATTCTTTTTTCGAATTTTTTTTAAAATTTTTTTTTAAATTTTTTTTTTCAATTTTTTTAAAAAATTTTTTTTAAATTTTTTTTTTAATTTTTTTTTAATTTTTTTTTTGAATTTTTTTTTTTGAAATTCTGTTTTTGAAATTTTTATTTTTGAAATTTTTTTTTTTCGAAAATTTTTTTGAAATTTTTTTTTTTGAAAATTTTTTTTTCGAATTGTTTTTGAAATTTTTTTTTAATTTTTTTTTTGAAATTTTTTTTAAATTTTTTTTTTGAAAATTTTTTTTTTTGAAATTTTTTTAAAATTTTTTTTTTGAAAATTTTTTTTTCGAATTTTTTTAAATTTTTTTTTAAAATTTTTTTTTGAAATTTTTTTTTTAAATTTTTTTTCGAATTTTTTCAAAATTTTTTTTAAACTTTTTTTTTGAAAAATTTTTTTAAAATTTTTTTTTTAATTTTTTTTTTGAAATTTTTTAAAAATTTTTTCTGAATTTTTTTTGAAACTGTTTTTGAAATTTTTTTTTTTTGAAAATATTTTTCTAAATTTTTTTTTTTTGAAAATTTTTTTTTTTGAAATTTTTTTTTTCGAAAATTTTTTAGAAATTTTTTTATTTGAAATTTTTTTTTTTCGAATTTTTTTTTCAATTTTTTTTTAATTTTTTTTTTGAAATTTTTTTTTTCGAAAATTTTTTTGAAATTTTTTTTTTTGAAAATTTTTTTTTCGAATTTTTTTTTTAAATTTTTTTTTTTATTTTTTTTTTGAAATTTTTTTAAAAATTTTTCTGAATTTTTTTTGAAACTGTTTTTGAAATTTTTTTTTTTGAAAATATTTTTTTTTGAAATTTTTTTTTTCGAAAATTTTTTTGAAATTTTTTTATTTGAAATTTTTTTTTTCGAATTTTTTTTTCAATTTTTTTTTTAATTTTTTTTTTGAAATTTTTTTTTTCGAAAATTTTTTTGAAATTTTTTTTTTTTGAAAATTTTTTTTTCGAATTTTTTTTTCAATTTTTTTTTTATTTTTTTTTTGAAATTTTTTAAAAAATTTTTCTGATTTTTTTTTGAAACTGTTTTTGAAATTTTTTTTTTTGAAAATATTTTTAAATTTTTTTTTTTTTTGATAATTTTTTTTTGAAATTTTTTTTTTCGAAAATTTTTTTGAAATTTTTTTTTGAAAATTCTTTTTTCGAATTTTTTTTTCAATTTTTTTTTTTTATTTTTTTTTTGAAATTTTTTTAAATTTTTTTTTGAAATTTTTTTTTTGAAATTTTTTTTTTGAAAATTTTTTTTTTTGAAATTTTTTTTTTCGAAAATTTTTTTGAAATTTTTTTTAAAATTTTTTTTTGAAATTTTTTTTTTCGAAAATTTTTTTGAAATTTTTTTTTTTGAAAATTTTTTTTTCGAATTTTTTTTTCAATTTTTTTTTTATTTTTTTTTGAATTTTTTTTATATTTTTCTTTTTTCAATTTTTTTTTCGAAATATTTTTTCGAATTTTTTTTTTCAATTTTTTTTCAATTTTTTTTTAATTTTTTTAAAAATTTTTTTTTGAAATTTTTTTAAAATTTTTTTTTGAAATTTTTTTTTTTCGAAAATTTTTTTGAAATTTTTTTGAAATTTTTTTTTGAAAATTTTTTAAAAATTTTTTTTTAAAATTTTTTGTTCTTGAAAATTTTTTTTTCGAATTTTTATTTTCAATTTTTTTTTAATTTTTTTTTTAAATTTTTTTTTTTAAATTTTTTTAAAATTTTTTTTTTGAAAATTTTTTTTTCGAATTTTTTTAAAAATTTTTTTTGAATTTTTTTTTGAAATTTTTTTTTTTAAATTTTTTTAAAATTTTTTCTGAATTTTTTTTGAAACTGTTTTTGAAATTTTTTTTTTTGAAAATATTTTTTTTAATTTTTTTTTTTTTTTAAATTTTTTTTTTTGAAATTTTTTTTTTCGAAAATTTTTTTTGAAATTTTTTTTTGAAAATTTTTTTAAATTTTTTTTTTTTAATTTTTTGTTCTTGAAAATTTTTTTTCGAATTTTTATTTTCAATTTTTTTTTTATTTTTTTTTTGAAATTTTTTAAAATTTTTTTTTTGAAAATTTTTTTTTCGAATTTTTTTAAAAATTTTTTTTGAATTTTTTTTTGAAATTTTTTTTTTGAAATTTTTTTAAAATTTTTTCTGAATTTTTTTTGAAACTGTTTTTGAAATTTTTTTTTTTGAAAATTTTTTTTAATTTTTTTTTTTTTGAAAATTTTTTTTTTTGAAATTTTTTTTTTCGAAATATTTTTAGAAATTTTTTTTGAAATTTTTTTTTGAAAATTTTTTTAAATTTTTTTTTTTAATTTTTTGTTCTTGAAAATTTTTTTTCGAATTTTTATTTTCAATTTTTTTTTTATTTTTTTTTTGAAATTTTTTAAAATTTTTTTTTTGAAAATTTTTTTTTCGAATTTTGTTTTCGAATTTTTTTTAAATTTTTTTTAAAATTTTTTTTTGAAATTTTTTTTTTGAAATTTTTTAAAAAATTTTTTTTTTGAAATTTTTTTTTTCGAAAATTTTTTTGAAATTTTTTTTTTGAAAATTCTTTTTTCGAATTTTTTTTTAAATTTTTTTTTTAAATTTTTTTTTTCAATTTTTTTTAAATTTTTTTTTTTAATTTTTTTTAAAATTTTTTTTAAATTTTTTTTTTGAAATTTTTTTTTTTGAAATTTTTTTTTTTAAATTTTTTTTTTTTGAATTTTTTTTTTTTCGAAAATTTTTTTGAAATTTTTTTAAAAATTTTTTTTTTGAAATTTTTTTTTTCGAAAATTTTTTTGAAATTTTTTTTTTGAAAATTCTTTTTTCAAATTTTTTTTAAAATTTTTTTTTAAATTTTTTTTTTCAATTTTTTTAAAAATTTTTTTTTAAATTTTTTTTTTAATTTTTTTTAAATTTTTTTTTTGAATTTTTTTATTTTGAAATTCTGTTTTTGAAATTTTTTTTTTTGAAATTTTTTTTTTTCGAAAATTTTTTTGAAATTTTTTTTTAATTTTTTTTTTTGAAATTTTTTTTTCGAAAATTTTTTTGAAATTTTTTTTTTTGAAATTTTTTTTTTCGAATTTTTTTTCAATTTTTTTAAAATTTTTTTTTTAAATTTTTTTTAAATTTTTTTTTTTTAAATTTTTTTTTCGAAATATTTTTTCGAATTTATTTTTCAATTTTTTTTTAAATTCTTTTTAAAATTTTTTTTTGAAATTTTTTTAAAATTTTTTTTTTGAAATTTTCTTTTTTCGAAAATTTTTTTGAAATTTTTTTTGAAATTTTTTTTTGAAAATTTTTTTAAAATTTTTTTTTAAATTTTTTGTTCTTGAAAATTTTTTTTTCGAATTTTTATTTTCAATTTTTTTTTAAATTTTTTTTTGAAATTTTTTTAAAATTTTTTTTTTGAAATTTTCTTTTTTCGAAAATTTTTTTGAAATTTTTTTTGAAATTTTTTTTTGAAAATTTTTTTAAAATTTTTTTTTAAATTTTTTGTTCTTGAAAATTTTTTTTTCGAATTTTTATTTTCAATTTTTTTTTAAATTTTTTTTTTAAATTTTTTTTAAAATTTTTTTTAAATTTTTTTTTTGAAATTTTTTTTTTGAAATTTTTTTTTTGAAATTTTTTTTTTTTGAAATTTTTTTTTCGAAAATTTTTTTGAAATTTTTTTAAAAATTTTTTTTTTGAAATTTTTTTTTTCGAAAATTTTTTTGAAATTTTTTTTTTGAAAATTCTTTTTTCGAATTTTTTTTAAAATTTTTTTTTAAATTTTTTTTTTCAATTTTTTTAAAAAATTTTTTTTAAATTTTTTTTTTAATTTTTTTTAAATTTTTTTTTTGAATTTTTTTTTTTGAAATTCTGTTTTTGAAATTTTTATTTTTGAAATTTTTTTTTTTCGAAAATTTTTTTGAAATTTTTTTTTTTGAAAATTTTTTTTTCGAATTGTTTTTGAAATTTTTTTTTAATTTTTTTTTTGAAATTTTTTTTAAATTTTTTTTTTGAAAATTTTTTTTTTTGAAATTTTTTTAAAATTTTTTTTTTGAAAATTTTTTTTTCGAATTTTTTTAAATTTTTTTTTAAAATTTTTTTTTGAAATTTTTTTTTTTAATTTTTTTCGAATTTTTTCAAAATTTTTTTTAAACTTTTTTTTTGAAAAATTTTTTTAAAATTTTTTTTTTAATTTTTTTTTTGAAATTTTTTAAAAATTTTTTCTGAATTTTTTTTGAAACTGTTTTTGAAATTTTTTTTTTTGAAAATATTTTTCTAAATTTTTTTTTTTTGAAAATTTTTTTTTTTGAAATTTTTTTTTTCGAAAATTTTTTAGAAATTTTTTTATTTGAAATTTTTTTTTTTCGAATTTTTTTTTCAATTTTTTTTAAATTTTTTTTTTGAAATTTTTTTTTTGAAAATTCTTTTTTCAAATTTTTTTTAAAATTTTTTTTTAAATTTTTTTTTTCAATTTTTTTAAAAATTTTTTTTTAAATTTTTTTTTTAATTTTTTTTAAATTTTTTTTTTGAATTTTTTTATTTTGAAATTCTGTTTTTGAAATTTTTTTTTTTGAAATTTTTTTTTTTCGAAAATTTTTTTGAAATTTTTTTTTAATTTTTTTTTTTGAAATTTTTTTTTCGAAAATTTTTTTGAAATTTTTTTTTTTGAAATTTTTTTTTTCGAATTTTTTTTCAATTTTTTTAAAATTTTTTTTTTAAATTTTTTTTAAATTTTTTTTTTTTAAATTTTTTTTTCGAAATATTTTTTCGAATTTATTTTTCAATTTTTTTTTAAATTCTTTTTAAAATTTTTTTTTGAAATTTTTTTAAAATTTTTTTTTTGAAATTTTCTTTTTTCGAAAATTTTTTTGAAATTTTTTTTGAAATTTTTTTTTGAAAATTTTTTTAAAATTTTTTTTTAAATTTTTTGTTCTTGAAAATTTTTTTTTCGAATTTTTATTTTCAATTTTTTTTTAAATTTTTTTTTGAAATTTTTTTAAAATTTTTTTTTTGAAATTTTCTTTTTTCGAAAATTTTTTTGAAATTTTTTTTGAAATTTTTTTTTGAAAATTTTTTTAAAATTTTTTTTTAAATTTTTTGTTCTTGAAAATTTTTTTTTCGAATTTTTATTTTCAATTTTTTTTTAAATTTTTTTTTTAAATTTTTTTTAAAATTTTTTTTAAATTTTTTTTTTGAAATTTTTTTTTTGAAATTTTTTTTTTGAAATTTTTTTTTTTTGAAATTTTTTTTTCGAAAATTTTTTTGAAATTTTTTTAAAAATTTTTTTTTTGAAATTTTTTTTTTCGAAAATTTTTTTGAAATTTTTTTTTTGAAAATTCTTTTTTCGAATTTTTTTTAAAATTTTTTTTTAAATTTTTTTTTTCAATTTTTTTAAAAAATTTTTTTTAAATTTTTTTTTTAATTTTTTTTAAATTTTTTTTTTGAATTTTTTTTTTTGAAATTCTGTTTTTGAAATTTTTATTTTTGAAATTTTTTTTTTTCGAAAATTTTTTTGAAATTTTTTTTTTTGAAAATTTTTTTTTCGAATTGTTTTTGAAATTTTTTTTTAATTTTTTTTTTGAAATTTTTTTTAAATTTTTTTTTTGAAAATTTTTTTTTTTGAAATTTTTTTAAAATTTTTTTTTTGAAAATTTTTTTTTCGAATTTTTTTAAATTTTTTTTTAAAATTTTTTTTTGAAATTTTTTTTTTTAATTTTTTTCGAATTTTTTCAAAATTTTTTTTAAACTTTTTTTTTGAAAAATTTTTTTAAAATTTTTTTTTTAATTTTTTTTTTGAAATTTTTTAAAAATTTTTTCTGAATTTTTTTTGAAACTGTTTTTGAAATTTTTTTTTTTGAAAATATTTTTCTAAATTTTTTTTTTTTGAAAATTTTTTTTTTTGAAATTTTTTTTTTCGAAAATTTTTTAGAAATTTTTTTATTTGAAATTTTTTTTTTTCGAATTTTTTTTTCAATTTTTTTTAAATTTTTTTTTTGAAATTTTTTTTTTTGAAAATTTTTTTGAAATTTTTTTTTTTGAAAATTTTTTTTTCGAATTTTTTTTTTAAATTTTTTTTTTTATTTTTTTTTTGAAATTTTTTTAAAATTTTTTCTGAATTTTTTTTGAAACTGTTTTTGAAATTTTTTTTTTTGAAAATATTTTTTTTTGAAATTTTTTTTTTCGAAAATTTTTTTGAAATTTTTTTTTAATTTTTTTTTTTGAAATTTTTTTTTTCGAAAATTTTTTTGAAATTTTTTTTGAAATTTTTTTTTTGAAATTTTTTTTTTCGAATTTTTTTTTAATTTTTTTTAAATTTTTTTTTTGAAATTTTTTTTAAATTTTTTTTTTTAATTTTTTTTTCGAAATATTTTTTCGAATTTTTTTTTTCAATTTTTTTTAAAATTTTTTTTAAAATTTTTTTTTGAAATTTTTTTAAAATTTTTTTTTTGAAATTTTCTTTTTTCGAAAATTTTTTTGAAAATTTTTTTAAAATTTTTTTTTTAATTTTTTGTTCTTGAAAATTTTTTTTTCGAATTTTTATTTTCAATTTTTTTTAAATTTTTCTTTTGAAATTTTTTTAAAATTTTTTTTTTGAAAATTTTTTTTTCGAAATTTTTTTTCGAATTTTTTAAAATTTTTTTTTTTAATTTTTTTAAAATTTTTTTTCTCATTTTTTTAAAATTTTTTTTAAAATTTTTTTTTGAAAATTTTTTTTTTTAATTTTTTTAAAAATTTTTTTTTTATTTTTGAAATTTTTTTTTAAATTTTTTCTGAATTTTTTTTTTTTCTGTTTTTGAAATTTTTTTTTTTTGAAAATATTTTTTAAATTTTTTTTTTTGAAAATTTTTTTTTTTTAATTTTTTTTTTCGAAAATTTTTTTGAAATTTTTTTTTTTGAAAATTTTTTTTTCGAATTTTTTTTGAAATTTTTTTTACATTTTTTTTTTGAAATTTTTTTTAAATTTTTTTTTTGAAAATTTTTTTTTTTGAAATTTTTTAAAATTTTTTTTTTGAAAATTTTTTTTTCGAATTTTTTTTAAATTTTTTTTTTGAAAATTTTTTTTTTTGAAATTTTTTAAAATTTTTTTTTTGAAAATTTTTTTTTCGAATTTTTTTTAAATTTTTTTTTAAATTTTTTTTTGAAATTTTTTTTTTTTTAATTTTTTTTCGAATTTTTTCAAAATTTTTTTTTAACTTTTTTTTTGAAAAATTTTTTTAAATTTTTTTTTTTAATTTTTTTTTTAAAATTTTTTCTGAATTTTTTTTGAAACTGTTTTTGAAATTTTTTTTTTTGAAAATATTTTTCTAATTTTTTTTTTTTTTGAAAATTTTTTTTTTTGAAATTTTTTTTTTTCGAAAATTTTTTTGAAATTTTTTTATTTGAAATTTTTTTTTTAGAATTTTTTTTTCAATTTTTTTTTAAATTTTTTTTTTGAAATTTTTTTTTTCGAAAATTTTTTTGAAATTTTTTTTTTTGAAAATTTTTTTTTCTAATTTTTTTTTTAAATTTTTTTTTTTATTTTTTTTTTGAAATTTTTTTAAACTGTTTTTGAAATTTTTTTTTTTTGAAAATATTTTTTTTTGAAATTTTTTTTTCGAAAATTTTTTTGAAATTTTTTTATTTGAAATTTTTTTTTTCGAATTTTTTTTTCAATTTTTTTTTTAAATTTTTTTTTTGAAATTTTATTTTTCGAAAATTTTTTTGAAATTTTTTTTTTTGAAAATTTTTTTTTCGAATTTTTTTTTCAATTTTTTTTTTTTTTTGAAATTTTTTAAAAAATTTTTCTGATTTTTTTTTAAACTGTTTTTGAAAATTTTTTTAAATTTTTTTTTTTTAATTTTTTGTTCTTGAAAATTTTTTTTTCGAATTTTTATTTTCAATTTTTTTTTTATTTTTTTTTTGAAATTTTTTAAAAATTTTTTTTTGAAAATTTTTTTTTCGAATTTTGTTTTCGAATTTTTTTAAAATTTTTTTTAAAATTTTTTTTTGAAATTTTTTTTTTGAAATTTTTTTAAAAATTTTTTTTTTGAAATTTTTTTTTTCGAAAATTTTTTTGAAATTTTTTTTTTGAAAACTCTTTTTTCGAATTTTTTTTTTTATTTTTTTTTTAAATTTTTTTTTTCAATTTTTTTTAAATTTTTTTTTAAAATTTTTTTTAAAATTTTTTTTAAATTTTTTTTTTGAAATTTTTTTTTTTGAAATTTTTTTTTTGAAATTTTTTTTTTTTGAAATTTTTTTTTCGAAAATTTTTTTGAAATTTTTTTAAAAATTTTTTTTTTGAAATTTTTTTTTTCGAAAATTTTTTTGAAATTTTTTTTTTGAAAATTCTTTTTTCGAATTTTTTTTAAAATTTTTTTTTAAATTTTTTTTTTCAATTTTTTTAAAAAATTTTTTTTAAATTTTTTTTTTAATTTTTTTTAAATTTTTTTTTTGAATTTTTTTTTTTGAAATTCTGTTTTTGAAATTTTTATTTTTGAAATTTTTTTTTTTCGAAAATTTTTTTGAAATTTTTTTTTTTGAAAATTTTTTTTTCGAATTGTTTTTGAAATTTTTTTTTAATTTTTTTTTTGAAATTTTTTTTAAATTTTTTTTTTGAAAATTTTTTTTTTTGAAATTTTTTTAAAATTTTTTTTTTGAAAATTTTTTTTTCGAATTTTTTTAAATTTTTTTTTAAAATTTTTTTTTGAAATTTTTTTTTTTAATTTTTTTTCGAATTTTTTCAAAATTTTTTTTAAACTTTTTTTTTGAAAAATTTTTTTAAAATTTTTTTTTTAATTTTTTTTTTGAAATTTTTTAAAAATTTTTTCTGAATTTTTTTTGAAACTGTTTTTGAAATTTTTTTTTTTTGAAAATATTTTTCTAAATTTTTTTTTTTTGAAAATTTTTTTTTTTGAAATTTTTTTTTTCGAAAATTTTTTAGAAATTTTTTTATTTGAAATTTTTTTTTTTCGAATTTTTTTTTCAATTTTTTTTTAATTTTTTTTTTGAAATTTTTTAAAAAATTTTTCTGATTTTTTTTTGAAACTGTTTTTGAAATTTTTTTTTTTGAAAATATTTTTAAATTTTTTTTTTTTTTGATAATTTTTTTTTGAAATTTTTTTTTTCGAAAATTTTTTTGAAATTTTTTTTTGAAAATTCTTTTTTCGAATTTTTTTTTCAATTTTTTTTTTTTATTTTTTTTTTGAAATTTTTTTAAATTTTTTTTTGAAATTTTTTTTTTGAAATTTTTTTTTTGAAAATTTTTTTTTTTGAAATTTTTTTTTTCGAAAATTTTTTTGAAATTTTTTTTTAAATTTTTTTTTGAAATTTTTTTTTTCGAAAATTTTTTTGAAATTTTTTTTTTTGAAAATTTTTTTTTCGAATTTTTTTTTCAATTTTTTTTTTATTTTTTTTTGAATTTTTTTTATATTTTTCTTTTTTCAATTTTTTTTTCGAAATATTTTTTCGAATTTTTTTTTTCAATTTTTTTTCAATTTTTTTTTAATTTTTTTAAAAATTTTTTTTTGAAATTTTTTTAAAATTTTTTTTTGAAATTTTTTTTTTCGAAAATTTTTTTGAAATTTTTTTGAAATTTTTTTTTGAAAATTTTTTAAAAATTTTTTTTTAAAATTTTTTGTTCTTGAAAATTTTTTTTTCGAATTTTTATTTTCAATTTTTTTTTAATTTTTTTTTTAAATTTTTTTTTTTTAATTTTTTTAAAATTTTTTTTTTGAAAATTTTTTTTTCGAATTTTTTTAAAAATTTTTTTTGAATTTTTTTTTGAAATTTTTTTTTTAAAATTTTTTTAAAATTTTTTCTGAATTTTTTTTGAAACTGTTTTTGAAATTTTTTTTTTTGAAAATATTTTTTTTAATTTTTTTTTTTTTTTAAATTTTTTTTTTTGAAATTTTTTTTTTCGAAAATTTTTTAGAAATTTTTTTTGAAATTTTTTTTTGAAAATTTTTTTAAATTTTTTTTTTTTAATTTTTTGTTCTTGAAAATTTTTTTTCGAATTTTTATTTTCAATTTTTTTTTTATTTTTTTTTTGAAATTTTTTAAAATTTTTTTTTTGAAAATTTTTTTTTCGAATTTTTTTAAAAATTTTTTTTGAATTTTTTTTTGAAATTTTTTTTTTGAAATTTTTTTAAAATTTTTTCTGAATTTTTTTTGAAACTGTTTTTGAAATTTTTTTTTTTGAAAATTTTTTTTAATTTTTTTTTTTTTGAAAATTTTTTTTTTTGAAATTTTTTTTTTCGAAATATTTTTAGAAATTTTTTTTGAAATTTTTTTTTGAAAATTTTTTTAAATTTTTTTTTTTTAATTTTTTGTTCTTGAAAATTTTTTTTCGAATTTTTATTTTCAATTTTTTTTTTATTTTTTTTTTGAAATTTTTTAAAATTTTTTTTTTGAAAATTTTTTTTTCGAATTTTGTTTTCGAATTTTTTTTAAATTTTTTTTAAAATTTTTTTTTGAAATTTTTTTTTTGAAATTTTTTAAAAAATTTTTTTTTTGAAATTTTTTTTTTCGAAAATTTTTTTGAAATTTTTTTTTTGAAAATTCTTTTTTCGAATTTTTTTTTAAATTTTTTTTTTAAATTTTTTTTTTCAATTTTTTTTAAATTTTTTTTTTTAATTTTTTTAAAAATTTTTTTTAAATTTTTTTTTTGAAATTTTTTTTTTTGAAATTTTTTTTTTTAAATTTTTTTTTTTTGAATTTTTTTTTTTTCGAAAATTTTTTTGAAATTTTTTTAAAAATTTTTTTTTTGAAATTTTTTTTTTCGAAAATTTTTTTGAAATTTTTTTTTTGAAAATTCTTTTTTCAAATTTTTTTTAAAATTTTTTTTTAAATTTTTTTTTTCAATTTTTTTAAAAATTTTTTTTTAAATTTTTTTTTTAATTTTTTTTAAATTTTTTTTTTGAATTTTTTTATTTTGAAATTCTGTTTTTGAAATTTTTTTTTTTGAAATTTTTTTTTTTCGAAAATTTTTTTGAAATTTTTTTTTAATTTTTTTTTTTGAAATTTTTTTTTCGAAAATTTTTTTGAAATTTTTTTTTTTTAAATTTTTTTTTTCGAATTTTTTTTCAATTTTTTTAAAATTTTTTTTTTGAAATTTTTTTTAAATTTTTTTTTTTAAATTTTTTTTTCGAAATATTTTTTCGAATTTATTTTTCAATTTTTTTTTAAATTCTTTTTAAAATTTTTTTTTGAAATTTTTTTAAAATTTTTTTTTTGAAATTTTCTTTTTTCGAAAATTTTTTTGAAATTTTTTTTGAAATTTTTTTTTGAAAATTTTTTTAAAATTTTTTTTTAAATTTTTTGTTCTTGAAAATTTTTTTTTCGAATTTTTATTTTCAATTTTTTTTTAAATTTTTTTTTGAAATTTTTTTAAAATATTTTTTTTGAAAATTTTTTTTTCGAAATTTTTTTTCGAATTTTTTTAAATTTTTTTTTTTAATTTTTTTTAAATTTTTTTTCGAATTTTTTTAAAATTTTTTTTTTATTTTTTTTTGAAATTTTTTTTTTAAAATTTTTTTAAATTTTTTTTTTTTTATTTTTGAAATTTTTTTTAAAATTTTTTCTGAATTTTTTTTAAAACTGTTTTTGAAATTTTTTTTTTTTGAAAATATTTTTAAAATTTTTTTTTTTTTTTGAAAATTTTTTTTTTTTTAATTTTTTTTTTCGAAAATTTTTTTGAAATTTTTTTTTTTGAAAATTTTTTTTTCAAATTTTTTTTGAAATTTTTTTTAAATTTTTTTTTTGAAATTTTTTTTAAATTTTTTTTTGAAAATTTTTTTTTTTGAAATTTTTTTAAAATTTTTTTTTTGAAAATTTTTTTTTCGAATTTTTTTAAAATTTTTTTAAAAATTTTTTTTTGAAATTTTTTTTTAAAATTTTTTTTTCGAATTTTTTCAAAATTTTTTTTTAACTTTTTTTTTGAAAAATTTTTTTAAAATTTTTTTTTTGAAATTTTCTTTTTTCGAAAATTTTTTTGAAAATTTTTTTAAAATTTTTTTTAAAATTTTTTGTTCTTGAAAATTTTTTTTTCGAATTTTTATTTTCAATTTTTTTTAAATTTTTCTTTTGAAATTTTTTTAAAATTTTTTTTTTGAAAATTTTTTTTTCGAAATTTTTTTTCGAATTTTTTAAAATTTTTTTTTTAAATTTTTTTAAAATTTTTTTTCGAATTTTTTTAAAATTTTTTTTAAAATTTTTTTTTGAAAATTTTTTTTTTTAATTTTTTTAAAAATTTTTTTTTTATTTTTGAAATTTTTTTTTAAATTTTTTCTGAATTTTTTTTTAAACTGTTTTTGAAATTTTTTTTTTTTGAAAATATTTTTTAAATTTTTTTTTTTTGAAAATTTTTTTTTTTTTAATTTTTTTTTTCGAAAATTTTTTTGAAATTTTTTTTTTTGAAAATTTTTTTTTCGAATTTTTTTTGAAATTTTTTTTAAATTTTTTTTTTGAAATTTTTTTTAAATTTTTTTTTTGAAAATTTTTTTTTTTGAAATTTTTTAAAATTTTTTTTTCGAATTTTTTTTAAATTTTTTTTAAAATTTTTTTTTGAAATTTTTTTTTTTTAATTTTTTTTCGAATTTTTTCAAAATTTTTTTTTAACTTTTTTTTTGAAAAATTTTTTTAAATTTTTTTTTTTTAATTTTTTTTTTGAAATTTTTTTAAAATTTTTTCTGAATTTTTTTTGAAACTGTTTTTGAAATTTTTTTTTTTGAAAATATTTTTCTAATTTTTTTTTTTTTTGAAAATTTTTTTTTTTGAAATTTTTTTTTTCGAAAATTTTTTTGAAATTTTTTTATTTGAAATTTTTTTTTTAGAATTTTTTTTTCAATTTTTTTTTAAATTTTTTTTTTGAAATTTTTTTATTCGAAAATTTTTTTGAAATTTTTTTTTTTGAAAATTTTTTTTTCTAATTTTTTTTTTAAATTTTTTTTTTATTTTTTTTTTGAAATTTTTTTAAAATTTTTTCTGAATTTTTTTTTAAACTGTTTTTGAAATTTTTTTTTTTTGAAAATATTTTTTTTTGAAATTTTTTTTTCGAAAATTTTTTTGAAATTTTTTTATTTGAAATTTTTTTTTTCGAATTTTTTTTTCAATTTTTTTTTTAAATTTTTTTTTTGAAATTTTTTTTTTCGAAAATTTTTTTGAAATTTTTTTTTTTGAAAATTTTTTTTTCGAATTTTTTTTTCAATTTTTTTTTTTTTTTTTTTTTGAAATTTTTTAAAAAATTTTTCTGATTTTTTTTTGAAACTGTTTTTGAAAATTTTTTTAAATTTTTTTTTTTTAATTTTTTGTTCTTGAAAATTTTTTTTTCGAATTTTTATTTTCAATTTTTTTTTTATTTTTTTTTTGAAATTTTTTAAAAATTTTTTTTTGAAAATTTTTTTTTCGAATTTTGTTTTCGAATTTTTTTAAAATTTTTTTTAAAATTTTTTTTTGAAATTTTTTTTTTGAAATTTTTTTAAAAATTTTTTTTTTGAAATTTTTTTTTTCGAAAATTTTTTTGAAATTTTTTTTTGAAAACTCTTTTTTCGAATTTTTTTTTTAATTTTTTTTTTAAATTTTTTTTTTCAATTTTTTTTAAATTTTTTTTTTTAATTTTTTTTTAAATTTTTTTTAAATTTTTTTTTTGAAATTTTTTTTTTTGAAATTTTTTTTTTGAAATTTTTTTTTTTTGAAATTTTTTTTTCGAAAATTTTTTTGAAATTTTTTTAAAAATTTTTTTTTTGAAATTTTTTTTTTCGAAAATTTTTTTGAAATTTTTTTTTTGAAAATTCTTTTTTCGAATTTTTTTTAAAATTTTTTTTAAAATTTTTTTTTCAATTTTTTTAAAAAATTTTTTTTAAATTTTTTTTTAAATTTTTTTTAAATTTTTTTTTTGAATTTTTTTTTTGAAATTCTGTTTTTGAAATTTTTATTTTTGAAATTTTTTTTTTTCGAAAATTTTTTTGAAATTTTTTTTTTTGAAAATTTTTTTTTCGAATTGTTTTTGAAATTTTTTTTTAATTTTTTTTTTGAAATTTTTTTTAAATTTTTTTTTTGAAAATTTTTTTTTTTTAAATTTTTTTAAAATTTTTTTTTTGAAAATTTTTTTTTCGAATTTTTTTAAATTTTTTTTTAAAATTTTTTTTTGAAATTTTTTTTTTTAATTTTTTTTCGAATTTTTTCAAAATTTTTTTTAAACTTTTTTTTTGAAAAATTTTTTTAAAATTTTTTTTTTAATTTTTTTTTTGAAATTTTTTAAAAATTTTTTCTGAATTTTTTTTGAAACTGTTTTTGAAATTTTTTTTTTTGAAAATATTTTTCTAAATTTTTTTTTTTTGAAAATTTTTTTTTTTGAAATTTTTTTTTTCGAAAATTTTTTTGAAATTTTTTTTTAATTTTTTTTTTTGAAATTTTTTTTTTCGAAAATTTTTTTGAAATTTTTTTTGAAATTTTTTTTTTGAAATTTTTTTTTTCGAATTTTTTTTCAATTTTTTTTTAATTTTTTTTTTGAAATTTTTTTTAAATTTTTTTTTTAAATTTTTTTTTCGAAATATTTTTTCGAATTTTTTTTTTCAATTTTTTTTAAAATTTTTTTTTAAATTTTTTTTTGAAATTTTTTTAAAATTTTTTTTTTGAAATTTTCTTTTTTCGAAAATTTTTTTGAAAATTTTTTTAAAATTTTTTTTTAAATTTTTTGTTCTTGAAAATTTTTTTTTCGAATTTTTATTTTCAATTTTTTTTAAATTTTTCTTTTGAAATTTTTTTAAAATTTTTTTTTTGAAAATTTTTTTTTCGAAATTTTTTTTCGAATTTTTTAAAATTTTTTTTTTTAATTTTTTTAAAATTTTTTTTCGAATTTTTTTAAAATTTTTTTTAAAATTTTTTTTTGAAAATTTTTTTTTTTAATTTTTTTAAAAATTTTTTTTTTATTTTTGAAATTTTTTTTAAAATTTTTTCTGAATTTTTTTTTAAACTGTTTTTGAAATTTTTTTTTTTTGAAAATATTTTTTAAATTTTTTTTTTTGAAAATTTTTTTTTTTTTAATTTTTTTTTTTCGAAAATTTTTTTGAAATTTTTTTTTTTGAAAATTTTTTTTTCGAATTTTTTTTGAAATTTTTTTTAAATTTTTTTTTTGAAATTTTTTTTAAATTTTTTTTTTGAAAATTTTTTTTTTTGAAATTTTTTAAAATTTTTTTTTTGAAAATTTTTTTTTCGAATTTTTTTTAAATTTTTTTTAAAATTTTTTTTTGAAATTTTTTTTTTTTTAATTTTTTTTCGAATTTTTTCAAAATTTTTTTTTAACTTTTTTTTTGAAAAATTTTTTTAAATTTTTTTTTTTTAATTTTTTTTTTGAAATTTTTTTAAAATTTTTTCTGAATTTTTTTTGAAACTGTTTTTGAAATTTTTTTTTTTGAAAATATTTTTCTAATTTTTTTTTTTTTTGAAAATTTTTTTTTTTGAAATTTTTTTTTTCGAAAATTTTTTTGAAATTTTTTTATTTGAAATTTTTTTTTTAGAATTTTTTTTTCAATTTTTTTTTAAATTTTTTTTTTGAAATTTTTTTTTTCGAAAATTTTTTTGAAATTTTTTTTTTGAAAATTTTTTTTTCTAATTTTTTTTTTAAATTTTTTTTTTTATTTTTTTTTTGAAATTTTTTTAAAATTTTTTCTGAATTTTTTTTTAAACTGTTTTTGAAATTTTTTTTTTTTGAAAATATTTTTTTTTGAAATTTTTTTTTCGAAAATTTTTTTGAAATTTTTTTATTTGAAATTTTTTTTTTCGAATTTTTTTTTCAATTTTTTTTTTAAATTTTTTTTTTGAAATTTTATTTTTCGAAAATTTTTTTGAAATTTTTTTTTTTGAAAATTTTTTTTTCGAATTTTTTTTTCAATTTTTTTTTTTTTTTTTTTTTTTGAAATTTTTTAAAAAATTTTTCTGATTTTTTTTTTAAACTGTTTTTGAAAATTTTTTTAAATTTTTTTTTTTTAATTTTTTGTTCTTGAAAATTTTTTTTTCGAATTTTTATTTTCAATTTTTTTTTTATTTTTTTTTTGAAATTTTTTAAAAATTTTTTTTTGAAAATTTTTTTTTCGAATTTTGTTTTCGAATTTTTTTAAAATTTTTTTTAAAATTTTTTTTTGAAATTTTTTTTTTGAAATTTTTTTAAAAATTTTTTTTTTGAAATTTTTTTTTTCGAAAATTTTTTTGAAATTTTTTTTTTGAAAACTCTTTTTTCGAATTTTTTTTTAATTTTTTTTTTAAATTTTTTTTTTCAATTTTTTTTAAATTTTTTTTTAAAATTTTTTTTAAAATTTTTTTTAAATTTTTTTTTTGAAATTTTTTTTTTTGAAATTTTTTTTTTGAAATTTTTTTTTTTTGAAATTTTTTTTTCGAAAATTTTTTTGAAATTTTTTTAAAAATTTTTTTTTTGAAATTTTTTTTTTCGAAAATTTTTTTGAAATTTTTTTTTTGAAAATTCTTTTTTCGAATTTTTTTTAAAATTTTTTTTTAAATTTTTTTTTTCAATTTTTTTAAAAAAATTTTTTTAAATTTTTTTTTTAATTTTTTTTAAATTTTTTTTTTGAATTTTTTTTTTTGAAATTCTGTTTTTGAAATTTTTATTTTTGAAATTTTTTTTTTTCGAAAATTTTTTTGAAATTTTTTTTTTTGAAAATTTTTTTTTCGAATTGTTTTTGAAATTTTTTTTTAATTTTTTTTTTGAAATTTTTTTTAAATTTTTTTTTTGAAAATTTTTTTTTTTGAAATTTTTTTAAAATTTTTTTTTTGAAAATTTTTTTTTCGAATTTTTTTAAATTTTTTTTTAAAATTTTTTTTTGAAATTTTTTTTTTTAATTTTTTTTCGAATTTTTTCAAAATTTTTTTTAAACTTTTTTTTTGAAAAATTTTTTTAAAATTTTTTTTTTAATTTTTTTTTTGAAATTTTTTAAAAATTTTTTCTGAATTTTTTTTGAAACTGTTTTTGAAATTTTTTTTTTGAAAATATTTTTCTAAATTTTTTTTTTTTGAAAATTTTTTTTTTTGAAATTTTTTTTTTCGAAAATTTTTTAGAAATTTTTTTATTTGAAATTTTTTTTTTTCGAATTTTTTTTTCAATTTTTTTTTAATTTTTTTTTTGAAATTTTTTTTTTCGAAAATTTTTTTGAAATTTTTTTTTTTGAAAATTTTTTTTTCGAATTTTTTTTTTAAATTTTTTTTTTTATTTTTTTTTTTAAATTTTTTTAAAATTTTTTCTGAATTTTTTTTGAAACTGTTTTTGAAATTTTTTTTTTTGAAAATATTTTTTTTTGAAATTTTTTTTTTCGAAAATTTTTTTGAAATTTTTTTATTTGAAATTTTTTTTTTCGAATTTTTTTTTCAATTTTTTTTTTAATTTTTTTTTTGAAATTTTTTTTTTCGAAAATTTTTTTGAAATTTTTTTTTTTTGAAAATTTTTTTTTCGAATTTTTTTTTCAATTTTTTTTTTATTTTTTTTTTGAAATTTTTTAAAAAATTTTTCTGATTTTTTTTTGAAACTGTTTTTGAAATTTTTTTTTTTGAAAATATTTTTAAATTTTTTTTTTTTTTTGATAATTTTTTTTTGAAATTTTTTTTTTCGAAAATTTTTTTGAAATTTTTTTTTGAAAATTCTTTTTTCGAATTTTTTTTTCAATTTTTTTTTTTTATTTTTTTTTTGAAATTTTTTTAAATTTTTTTTTGAAATTTTTTTTTTGAAATTTTTTTTTTGAAAATTTTTTTTTTTGAAATTTTTTTTTTCGAAAATTTTTTTGAAATTTTTTTTTAAATTTTTTTTTGAAATTTTTTTTTTCGAAAATTTTTTTGAAATTTTTTTTTTTGAAAATTTTTTTTTCGAATTTTTTTTTCAATTTTTTTTTTATTTTTTTTTGAATTTTTTTTATATTTTTCTTTTTTCAATTTTTTTTTCGAAATATTTTTTCGAATTTTTTTTTTTCAATTTTTTTTCAATTTTTTTTTAATTTTTTTAAAAATTTTTTTTTGAAATTTTTTTAAAATTTTTTTTTGAAATTTTTTTTTTTCGAAAATTTTTTTGAAATTTTTTTGAAATTTTTTTTTGAAAATTTTTTAAAAATTTTTTTTTTAAATTTTTTGTTCTTGAAAATTTTTTTTTCGAATTTTTATTTTCAATTTTTTTTTAATTTTTTTTTTAAATTTTTTTTTTTAAATTTTTTTAAAATTTTTTTTTTGAAAATTTTTTTTTCGAATTTTTTTAAAAATTTTTTTTGAATTTTTTTTTGAAATTTTTTTTTAAAAATTTTTTTAAAATTTTTTCTGAATTTTTTTTAAACTGTTTTTGAAATTTTTTTTTTTGAAAATATTTTTTTTAATTTTTTTTTTTTTGAAAATTTTTTTTTTTGAAATTTTTTTTTTCGAAAATTTTTTAGAAATTTTTTTTGAAATTTTTTTTTGAAAATTTTTTTAAATTTTTTTTTTTTAATTTTTTGTTCTTGAAAATTTTTTTTCGAATTTTTATTTTCAATTTTTTTTTTTATTTTTTTTTTGAAATTTTTTAAAATTTTTTTTTTGAAAATTTTTTTTTCGAATTTTTTTAAAAATTTTTTTTGAATTTTTTTTTGAAATTTTTTTTTTGAAATTTTTTTAAAATTTTTTCTGAATTTTTTTTGAAACTGTTTTTGAAATTTTTTTTTTTGAAAATTTTTTTTAATTTTTTTTTTTTTGAAAATTTTTTTTTTTGAAATTTTTTTTTTCGAAAATTTTTTAGAAATTTTTTTTGAAATTTTTTTTTGAAAATTTTTTTAAATTTTTTTTTTTTAATTTTTTGTTCTTGAAAATTTTTTTTCGAATTTTTATTTTCAATTTTTTTTTTATTTTTTTTTTTGAAATTTTTTAAAATTTTTTTTTTGAAAATTTTTTTTTCGAATTTTGTTTTCGAATTTTTTTTAAATTTTTTTTTAAATTTTTTTTTGAAATTTTTTTTTTGAAATTTTTTAAAAAATTTTTTTTTTGAAATTTTTTTTTTCGAAAATTTTTTTGAAATTTTTTTTTTGAAAATTCTTTTTTCGAATTTTTTTTTAAATTTTTTTTTTAAATTTTTTTTTTCAATTTTTTTTAAATTTTTTTTTTTAATTTTTTTTAAAATTTTTTTTAAATTTTTTTTTTGAAATTTTTTTTTTTGAAATTTTTTTTTTTAAATTTTTTTTTTTGAATTTTTTTTTTTCGAAAATTTTTTTGAAATTTTTTTAAAAATTTTTTTTTTGAAATTTTTTTTTTCGAAAATTTTTTTGAAATTTTTTTTTTGAAAATTCTTTTTTCAAATTTTTTTTAAAATTTTTTTTTAAATTTTTTTTTTCAATTTTTTTAAAAATTTTTTTTTAAATTTTTTTTTTAATTTTTTTTAAATTTTTTTTTTGAATTTTTTTATTTTGAAATTCTGTTTTTGAAATTTTTTTTTTTGAAATTTTTTTTTTTCGAAAATTTTTTTGAAATTTTTTTTTAATTTTTTTTTTTGAAATTTTTTTTTCGAAAATTTTTTTGAAATTTTTTTTTTTGAAATTTTTTTTTTCGAATTTTTTTTCAATTTTTTTAAAATTTTTTTTTTGAAATTTTTTTTAAATTTTTTTTTTTAAATTTTTTTTTCGAAATATTTTTTCGAATTTATTTTTCAATTTTTTTTTAAATTCTTTTTAAAATTTTTTTTTGAAATTTTTTTAAAATTTTTTTTTTGAAATTTTCTTTTTTCGAAAATTTTTTTGAAATTTTTTTTGAAATTTTTTTTTGAAAATTTTTTTAAAATTTTTTTTTAAATTTTTTGTTCTTGAAAATTTTTTTTTCGAATTTTTATTTTCAATTTTTTTTTAAATTTTTTTTTGAAATTTTTTTAAAATTTTTTTTTTGAAAATTTTTTTTTCGAAATTTTTTTTCGAATTTTTTTAAATTTTTTTTTTTAATTTTTTTTAAATTTTTTTTCGAATTTTTTTAAAATTTTTTTTTTATTTTTTTTTGAAATTTTTTTTTTAAAATTTTTTTAAATTTTTTTTTTTTTATTTTTGAAATTTTTTTTAAAATTTTTTCTGAATTTTTTTTAAAACTGTTTTTGAAATTTTTTTTTTTTGAAAATATTTTTAAAATTTTTTTTTTTTTTTGAAAATTTTTTTTTTTTTAATTTTTTTTTTCGAAAATTTTTTTGAAATTTTTTTTTTTGAAAATTTTTTTTTCAAATTTTTTTTGAAATTTTTTTTAAATTTTTTTTTTGAAATTTTTTTTAAATTTTTTTTTGAAAATTTTTTTTTTTGAAATTTTTTTAAAATTTTTTTTTTGAAAATTTTTTTTTCCAATTTTTTTAAAATTTTTTTAAAAATTTTTTTTTGAAATTTTTTTTTAAAATTTTTTATTTTTTTTTCGAATTTTTTCAAAATTTTTTTTTAACTTTTTTTTTGAAAAATTTTTTTAAAATTTTTTTTTTTAATTTTTTTTCTGAATTTTTTTTAAACTGTTTTTGAAATTTTTTTTTTGAAAATATTTTTCTAAATTTTTTTTTTTTGAAAATTTTTTTTTTTGAAATTTTTTTTTTCGAAAATTTTTTTGAAATTTTTTTATTTGAAAATTTTTTTTTCGAATTTTTTTTTTAAATTTTTTTTTCGAAATATTTTTTCGAATTTTTTTTTCAATTTTTTTTAATTTTTTTTTTATTTTTTTTTGAAATTTTTTTAAAATTTTTTTTTTGAAATTTTTTTTTTTCGAAAATTTTTTTGAAATTTTTCTTGAAATTTTTTTTTGATAATTTTTTTAAAATTTTTTTTTTAATTTTTTGTTCTTGAAAATTCTTTTTTCGAATTTTTAATTTCAATTTTTTTTAAATTTTTTTTTTGAAAATTTTTTTTTTGAAATTATTTTAAAATTTTTTTTTTGAAATTTTTTTTTTCGAATTTTTTTAAAATTTTTTTTAAAATTTTTTTTTGAAATTTTTTTTTTTAATTTTTTTTCGAATTTTTTCAAATTTTTTTTTTAACTTTTTTTTTGAAAAATTTTTTTAAAATTTTTTTTTTAAATTTTTTTTTTGAAATTTTTTTAAAAATTTTTCTGAATTTTTTTTGAAACTGTTTTTGAAATTTTTTTTTTGAAAATATTTTTCTAAATTTTTTTTTTTTTGAAAATTTTTTTTTTTGAAATTTTTTTTTTCGAAAACTTTTTTGAAATTTTTTTATTTGAAAATTTTTTTTTCGAATTTTTTTTTAAATTTTTTTTTTAATTTTTTTTTTGAATTTTTTTTTTTCGAAAATTTTTTTGAAATTTTTTTTTTTGAAAATTTTTTTTTCGAATTTTTTTTTAAAATTTTTTTTTTTATTTTTTTTTGAAATTTTTTTTAAATTTTTTTTTTTCATTTTTTTTTCGAAATATTTTTTCGAATTTTTTTTTCAATTTTTTTAAATTTTTTTTTATTTTTTTTTGAAATTTTTTTAAAATTTTTTTTTTGAAATTTTTTTTTTCGAAAATTTTTTTGAAATTTTTCTTGAAATTTTTTTTTGAAAATTTTTTTAAAATTTTTTTTTTAATTTTTTGTTCTTGAAAATTCTTTTTTCGAATTTTTAATTTCAATTTTTTTTAAATTTTTTTTTGAAATTTTTTTAAAATTTTTTTTTTGAAAATTTTTTTGAAATTTTTTTTTAAATTTTTTTTTTGAAATTTTTTTTTTCGAAAATTTTTTTGAAATTTTTTTTTGAAAATTTTTTTAAAATTTTTTTCTTAAATTTTTTGTTCTTGAAAATTTTTTTTTCGAATTTTTATTTTCAATTTTTTTTAAAAATTTTTTTTAATTTTTTTTTTTGAAATTTTTTTAAAATTTTTTTTTTGAAAATTTTTTTTTCGAAATTTTTTTTCGAATTTTTTTTAAATTTTTTTTAAAATTTTTTTTTGAAAAATTTTTTTTAAAAATTTTTTTAAAATTTTTTTTTTTAATTTTTTTTTTGAAATTTTTTAAAAAATTTTTCTGAATTTTTTTTGAAACTGTTTTTGAAATTTTTTTTTTTTGAAAATATTTTTTAAAATTTTTTTTTTTTTTTGAAAATTTTTTTTTGAAAATTCTTTTTTCGAATTTTTTTTTCAATTTTTTTTTAAATTTTTTTTTAAATTTTTTTTTAATTTTTTTTTTGAAATTTTTTTTTTGAAATTTTTTTTTTGAAAATTTTTTTTTTTAATTTTTTTTCGAATTTTTTTAAAATTTTTTTAAAAATTTTTTTATGAAAATTTTTTTATAAAATTTTAAAAAAAATTTTTTTTTTTATTTTTTTTTTGAAATTTTTTTAAAATTTTTTCTGAATTTTTTTTGAAACTGTTTTTGAAATTTTTTTTTTGAAAATATTTTTTTTAATTTTTTTTTTTTTGAAAATTTTTTTTTTTGAAATTTTTTTTTTCGAAAATTTTTTAGAAATTTTTTTTGAAATTTTTTTTTGAAAATTTTTTTAAATTTTTTTTTTAAATTTTTTGTTCTTGAAAATTTTTTTTTCGAATTTTTATTTTCAATTTTTTTTTTATTTTTTTTTTTGAAATTTTTTTAAATTTTTTTTTGGAAATTTTTTTTTTCGAATTTTGTTTTCGAATTTTTTTTAAATTTTTTTTTGAAATTTTTTTTTTTAATTTTTTTAAAAATTTTTTTTTTGAAATTTTTTTTTTCGAAAATTTTTTTGAAATTTTTTTTTTGAAAATTCTTTTTTCGAATTTTTTTTTAAATTTTTTTTTTAATTCTTTTTTTAAATTTTTTTTAAATTTTTTTTTAAATTTTTTTTTTGAATTTTTTTTTAAATTTTTTTTTTGAAATTTTTTTTTTTGAAATTTTTTTTTTGAAATTTTTTTTTTTGAAATTTTTTTTTTTCGAAAATTTTTTTGAAATTTTTTTAAAAATTTTTTTTTTGAAATTTTTTTTTTCGAAAATTTTTTTTTCGAATTTTTTTTTAAATTTTTTTTTTAATTTTTTTTTTCAATTTTTTTTAAATTTTTTTTAAAAATTTTTTTTGAATTTTTTTTTTAATTTTTTTTTTTGAAATTTTTTTTTTTGAAATTTTTTTTTTGAAATTTTTTTTTTTTGAAATCTTTTTTTTTCGAAAATTTTTTTGAAATTTTTTTTTTTGAAATTTTTTTTTTCGAATTTTTTTTCAATTTTTTTTAAATTTTTTTTTTGAAATTTTTTTTAAATTTTTTTTTTAAATTTTTTTTTCGAAATATTTTTTCGAATTTTTTTTTTCAATTTTTTTTAAAATTTTTTTTAAATTTTTTTTTTTTAATTTTTTTTTTGAAATTTTTTAAAAATTTTTTCTGAATTTTTTTTGAAACTGTTTTTGAAATTTTTTTTTTTTGAAAATATTTTTTAAAATTTTTTTTTTTTTTTGAAAATTTTTTTTTTTGAAATTTTTTTTTTCGAAAATTTTTTTGAAATTTTTTTTTTGAAAATTCTTTTTTCGAATTTTTTTTTAAATTTTTTTTTTAATTTTTTTTTTAATTTTTTTTTAATTTTTTTTTTGAAATTTTTTTTTTGAAAATTTTTTTTTTTAATTTTTTTTCGAATTTTTTTAAAATTTTTTTAAAAATTTTTTTATGAAAATTTTTTTATAAAATTTTTAAAAAATTTTTTTTTTTTATTTTTTTTTTGAAATTTTTTTAAAATTTTTTCTGAATTTTTTTTGAAACTGTTTTTGAAATTTTTTTTTTTGAAAATATTTTTTTTAATTTTTTTTTTTTTGAAAATTTTTTTTTTTGAAATTTTTTTTTTCGAAAATTTTTTAGAAATTTTTTTTGAAATTTTTTTTTGAAAATTTTTTTAAATTTTTTTTTTTTAATTTTTTGTTCTTGAAAATTTTTTTTTCGAATTTTTATTTTCAATTTTTTTTTTATTTTTTTTTGAAATTTTTTTAAATTTTTTTTTGGAAATTTTTTTTTTCGAATTTTGTTTTCGAATTTTTTTTAAATTTTTTTTTGAAATTTTTTTTTTAAATTTTTTTAAAAATTTTTTTTTTGAAATTTTTTTTTTTTAAAAATTTTTTTTTTGAAATTTTTTTTTTTCGAAAATTTTTTTGAAATTTTTTTTTTGAAAATTCTTTTTTCGAATTTTTTTTTAATTTTTTTTTTTAATTCTTTTTTTCAATTTTTTTTAAATTTTTTTTTTAATTTTTTTTTTGAATTTTTTTTTAAATTTTTTTTTTGAAATTTTTTTTTTTGAAATTTTTTTTTTGAAATTTTTTTTTTTTGAAATTTTTTTTTTTCGAAAATTTTTTTGAAATTTTTTTAAAAATTTTTTTTTTCGAAAATTTTTTTTTCGAATTTTTTTTTAAATTTTTTTTTTAATTTTTTTTTTCAATTTTTTTAAAATTTTTTTTAAAAATTTTTTTTGAATTTTTTTTTTTATTTTTTTTTTTGAAATTTTTTTTTTTGAAATTTTTTTTTTGAAATTTTTTTTTTTGAAATTTTTTTTTTTCGAAAATTTTTTTGAAATTTTTTTTTTTGAAATTTTTTTTTTCGAATTTTTTTTCAATTTTTTTTAAATTTTTTTTTTGAAATTTTTTTTAAATTTTTTTTTTAAATTTTTTTTTCGAAATATTTTTTCGAATTTTTTTTTTCAATTTTTTTTAAAATTTTTTTTAAAATTTTTTTTTTGAAATTTTTTTAAAATTTTTTTTTTGAAATTTTCTTTTTTCGAACATTTTTTTGAAATTTTTTTTTGATAATTTTTTCAAATTTTTTTTTAAAATTTTTTGTTCTTGAAAATTTTTTTTTCGAATTTTTATTTTCAATTTTTTTTTAAATTTTTTTTTGAAATTTTTTAAAAATTTTTTTTTTGAAAATTTTTTTTTCGAAATTTTTTTTCGAATTTTTTAAATTTTTTTTTTTTAAATTTTTTTAAATTTTTTTTCGAATTTTTTTAAAATTTTTTTTTTAATTTTTTTTGAAAATTTTTTTTTTAAATTTTTTTAAAAATTTTTTTTTTATTTTTGAAATTTTTTTTAAAATTTTTTCTGAATTTTTTTTTTAAATTTTTTCTGAATTTTTTTTTAAACTGTTTTTGAAATTTTTTTTTTTTGAAAATATTTTTTAAATTTTTTTTTTTTTTGAAATTTTTTTTTTTTTAATTTTTTTTTTCGAAAATTTTTTTGAAATTTTTTTTTTGAAAATTTTTTTTTCGAATTTTTTTTGAAATTTTTTTTTAATTTTTTTTTGAAATTTTTTTAAAAGTTTTTTTTTGAAAATTTTTTTTTTTGAAATTTTTTTAAAAATTTTTTATTGAAAATTTTTTTTTCGAATTTTTTTAAAATTTTTTTTTGAAATTTTTTTTTTTTAATTTTTTTTCGAATTTTTTCAAAATTTTTTTTTAACTTTTTTTTTGAAAAATTTTTTTAAAATTTTTTTTTTTTTTTTTTTTTTGAAATTTTTTTAAAATTTTTTCTGAATTTTTTTTGAAACTATTTTTGAAATTTTTTTTTTTTGAAAATATTTTTCTAAATTTTTTTTTTTTTGAAAATTTTTTTTTTTGAAATTTTTTTTTTCGAAAATTTTTTTGAAATTTTTTTTTTTGAAAATTTTTTTTTCGAATTTTTTTTTTAAATTTTTTTTTAAATTTTTTTTTTGAAATTTTTTTTAAATTTTTTTTTTTTAATTTTTTTTTCGAAATATTTTTTCGAATTTTTTTTTCAATTTTTTTTTATTTTTTTTGTATTTTTTTTTGAAATTTTTTTAAAATTTTTTTTTTGAAATTTTTTTTTTCGAAAATTTTTTTGAAATTTTTCTTGAAATTTTTTTTTGAAAATTTTTTTAAAATTTTTTTTCAAATTTTTTGTTCTTGAAAATTTTTTTTTCGAATTTTTATTTTCAATTTTTTTTAAATTTTTTTTTGAAATTTTTTTAAAATTTTTTTTTCGAAATTTTTTTTTACGAAATTTTTTTTTCGAAAATTTTTTTGAAATTTTTTTTTAAATTTTTTTTTTTAATTTTTTTTCGAATTTTTTCAAAATTTTTTTTAAACTTTTTTTTCGAAAATTTTTTTTTTTGAAATTTTTTTAAAATTTTTTCTGATTTTTTTTTGAAACTGTTTTTGAATTTTTTTTTTTTTGAAAATATTTTTCTAAATTTTTTTTTTTGAAAATTTTTTTTTTGAAATTTTTTTTTTCGAAAATTTTTTTGAAATTTTTTTATTTGAAATTTTTTTTTTCGAATTTTTTTTTCAATTTTTTTTTAAATTTTTTTTTTAAATTTTTTTGAATTTTTTTTTTTTTAATTTGTTTTCGAATTTTTTTAAAATTTTTTTAAAAATTTTTTTATGAAAAATTTTTTTTTTTATTTTTTTAAAAATTTTTTTTTAAATTTTTTCTTTGAAATTTTTTTAAAATTTTTTCTGAATTTTTTTTGAAACTGTTTTTGAAATTTTTTTTTTTTGAAAATATTTTTTTTAATTTTTTTTTTTTGAAAATTTTTTTTTTGAAATTTTTTTTTTCGAAAATTTTTTTGAAATTTTTTTTGAAATTTTTTTTTGAAAATTTTTTAAAAATTTTTTTTTCGAATTTTTATTTTCAATTTTTTTTTAAATTTTTTTTTGAAATTTTTTTAAAATTTTTTTTTTGAAATTTTTTTTTTCGAATTTTTTAAAATTTTTTTTAAAATTTTTTTTTGAAATTTTTTTTTTTTATTTTTCTAAAAATTTTTTTTTTTATTTTTTTTTTGAAATTTTTTTAAAATTTTTTCTGAATTTTTTTTGAAACTGTTTTTGAAATTTTTTTTTTTGAAAATATTTTTTAATTTTTTTTCTTTTTTTGATAATTTTTTTTTGAATTTTTTTTTTCGAAAATTTTTTTGAAATTTTTTTTTTTGAAAATTCTTTTTTCGAATTTTTTTTTCAATTTTTTTTTTAAATTTTTTTTTTGAAATTTTTTTAAATTTTTTTTTTGAAATTTTTTTTTTTGAAATTTTTTTTTTGAAAATTTTTTTTTTTGAATTTTTTTTTTCAATTTTTTTTAAATTTTTTTTTTAATTTTTTTTTTGAAATTTTTTTAAAATTTTTTTTTGAAATTTTTTTTTTTTGAAATTTTTTTTTTGAAAATTTTTTTTTTTGAAATTTTTTTTTTCGAAAATTTTTTGAAATTTTTTTTAAAATTTTTTTTTGAAATTTTTTTTTTTCGAAAATTTTTTTGAAAATTTTTTTTCGAATTTTTTTTTTCAATTTTTTTTTATTTTTTTTTTGAAATTTTTTTTAAATTTTTCTTTTTTCAATTTTTTTTTCGAAATATTTTTTCGAATTTTTTTTTTCAATTTTTTTTTAATTTTTTTAAAATTTTTTTTTGAAATTTTTTTAAAATTTTTTTTTGAAATTTTTTTTTTTTCGAAAATTTTTTTGAAATTTTTTTTGAAATTTTTTTTTTGAAAATTTTTTTAAAATTTTTTCATTAAATTTTTTGTTCTTGAAAATTTTTTTTTCGAATTTTTATTTTCAATTTTTTTTTAAATTTTTTTTTTTAATTTTTTTTTGAAATTTTTTTAAAATTTTTTTTTTGAAAATTTTTTTTTCGAATTTTTTTAAAATTTTTTTTAAAATTTTTTTTTGAAAATTTTTTTTACGATATTTTTTTTTCGAAAATTTTTTTGAAATTTTTTTTTAATTTTTTTTTTGAAATTTTTTTTTTCGAAAATTTTTTTGAAATTTTTTTTTAAATTTTTTTTTTGAAATTTTTTTTTTCGAAAATTTTTTTGAAATTTTTTTTTGAAAATTTTTTTAAAATTTTTTTCTTGAATTTTTTGTTCTTGAAAATTTTTTTTTCGAATTTTTATTTTCAATTTTTTTTAAAATTTTTTTTAAATTTTTTTTTTGAAATTTTTTTAAAATTTTTTTTTTGAAAATTTTTTTTTCGAAATTTTTTTTCGAATTTTTTTTAAATTTTTTTTGAAATTTTTTTTTGAAATTTTTTTTTAAAAAATTTTTTTTAAATTTTTTTTTTAAATTTTTTTTTTGAAATTTTTTAAAAATTTTTTCTGAATTTTTTTTTAAACTGTTTTTGAAATTTTTTTTTTTTGAAAATATTTTTTAAAATTTTTTTTTTTTTGAAAATTTTTTTTTTTGAAATTTTTTTTTTCGAAAATTTTTTTGAAATTTTTTTTTTGAAAATTCTTTTTTCGAATTTTTTTTTCAATTTTTTTTTTAATTTTTTTTTTTATTTTTTTTTAATTTTTTTTTTGAAATTTTTTTTTTGAAATTTTTTTTTAAATTTTTTTTCGAATTTTTTTAAAATTTTTTTAAAAATTTTTTTATGAAAATTTTTTTTTTTAATTTTTAAAAAATTTTTTTTTTTTATTTTTATTTTGAAATTTTTTTAAAATTTTTTCTGAATTTTTTTTGAAACTGTTTTTGAAATTTTTTTTTTTGAAAATATTTTTTTAAATTTTTTTTTTTTGAAAATTTTTTTTTTGAAATTTTTTTTTTCAAAAATTTTTTAAAAATTTTTTTTGAAATTTTTTTTTGAAAATTTTTTTAAATTTTTTTTTTTAAATTTTTTGTTCTTGAAAATTTTTTTTTCGAATTTTTATTTTCAATTTTTTTTTTAATTTTTTTTTTGAAATTTTTTAAAATTTTTTTTTGGAAAATTTTTTTTTCGAATTTTGTTTTGGAATTTTTTTAAAATTTTTTTTTAAATTTTTTTTTTAATTTTTTTTTTCAATTTTTTTTAAATTTTTTTTTTTAATTTTTTTTTAAATTTTTTTTTAATTTTTTTTTTTAATTTTTTTTTTTTGAAATTTTTTTTTTGAAATTTTTTTTTTTTGAAATTTTTTTTTTTCGAAAATTTTTTTGAAATTTTTTTAAAAATTTATTTTTTGAAATTTTTTTTTTCGAAAATTTTTTGGAAATTTTTTTATTGAAAATTCTTTTTTCGATTTTTTTTTTAAATTTTTTTTTTAATTTTTTTTTCAATTTTTTTTAAATTTTTTTTTTAAATTTTTTTTTTATTTTTTTTAAATTTTTTTTTTGAAATTTTTTTTTTTTGAAATTTTTTTTTTGAAATTTTTTTTTTTGAAATTTTTTTTTTTCGAAAATTTTTTTGAAATTTTTTTTTAATTTTTTTTTTTGAAATTTTTTTTTTCGAAAATTTTTTTGAAATTTTTTTTGAAATTTTTTTTTTGAAATTTTTTTTTGAAATTTTTTTTTTCGAATTTTTTTTCAATTTTTTTTAAATTTTTTTTTTGAAATTTTTTTTAAATTTTTTTTTTAAATTTTTTTTTCGAAATATTTTTTCGAATTTTTTTTTTCAATTTTTTTTAAAATTTTTTTTAAAATTTTTTTTTGAAATTTTTTTAAAATTTTTTTTTTGAAATTTTCTTTTGTCGAAAATTTTTTTGAAAATTTTTTTAAAATTTTTTTTAAAATTTTTTGTTCTTGAAAATTTTTTTTTCGAATTTTTATTTTCAATTTTTTTTAAATTTTTCTTTTGAAATTTTTTTAAAATTTTTTTTTTGAAAATTTTTTTTTCGAAATTTTTTTTCGAATTTTTTAAAATTTTTTTTTAAAATTTTTTTAAAATTTTTTTTCGAATTTTTTTAAAATTTTTTTTAAAATTTTTTTTTGAAAATTTTTTTTTTTAATTTTTTTAAAAATTTTTTTTTTATTTTTGAAATTTTTTTTTAAATTTTTTCTGAATTTTTTTTTAAACTGTTTTTGAAATTTTTTTTTTTTGAAAATATTTTTTAAATTTTTTTTTTTTGAAAATTTTTTTTTTTTAAATTTTTTTTTTCGAAAATTTTTTTGAAATTTTTTTTTTTGAAAATTTTTTTTTCGAATTTTTTTTGAAATTTTTTTTAAATTTTTTTTTTGAAATTTTTTTTAAATTTTTTTTTTGAAAATTTTTTTTTTTGAAATTTTTTAAAATTTTTTTTTTGAAAATTTTTTTTTCGAATTTTTTTAAAATTTTTTTTAAAATTTTTTTTTGAAATTTTTTTTTTTTAATTTTTTTTCGAATTTTTTCAAAATTTTTTTTTAACTTTTTTTTTGAAAAATTTTTTTAAATTTTTTTTTTTTAATTTTTTTTCGAATTTTTTCAAAATTTTTTTTTAACTTTTTTTTTGAAAAATTTTTTTAAAATTTTTTTTTTTTTTTTTTTTTTGAAATTTTTTTAAAATTTTTTCTGAATTTTTTTTGAAACTATTTTTGAAATTTTTTTTTTTTGAAAATATTTTTCTAAATTTTTTTTTTTTTGAAAATTTTTTTTTTTGAAATTTTTTTTTTCGAAAATTTTTTTGAAATTTTTTTTTTTGAAAATTTTTTTTTCGAATTTTTTTTTTAAATTTTTTTTTAAATTTTTTTTTTGAAATTTTTTTTAAATTTTTTTTTTTTAATTTTTTTTTCGAAATATTTTTTCGAATTTTTTTTTCAATTTTTTTTTATTTTTTTTGTATTTTTTTTTGAAATTTTTTTAAAATTTTTTTTTTGAAATTTTTTTTTTCGAAAATTTTTTTGAAATTTTTCTTGAAATTTTTTTTTGAAAATTTTTTTAAAATTTTTTTTCAAATTTTTTGTTCTTGAAAATTTTTTTTTCGAATTTTTATTTTCAATTTTTTTTAAATTTTTTTTTGAAATTTTTTTAAAATTTTTTTTTCGAAATTTTTTTTTACGAAATTTTTTTTTCGAAAATTTTTTTGAAATTTTTTTTTAAATTTTTTTTTTTAATTTTTTTTCGAATTTTTTCAAAATTTTTTTTAAACTTTTTTTTCGAAAATTTTTTTTTTTGAAATTTTTTTAAAATTTTTTCTGATTTTTTTTTGAAACTGTTTTTGAATTTTTTTTTTTTTGAAAATATTTTTCTAAATTTTTTTTTTTGAAAATTTTTTTTTTGAAATTTTTTTTTTCGAAAATTTTTTTGAAATTTTTTTATTTGAAATTTTTTTTTTCGAATTTTTTTTTCAATTTTTTTTTAAATTTTTTTTTTTAATTTTTTTGAATTTTTTTTTTTTTAATTTGTTTTCGAATTTTTTTAAAATTTTTTTAAAAATTTTTTTATGAAAAATTTTTTTTTTTATTTTTTTAAAAATTTTTTTTTAAATTTTTTCTTTGAAATTTTTTTAAAATTTTTTCTGAATTTTTTTTGAAACTGTTTTTGAAATTTTTTTTTTTTGAAAATATTTTTTTTAATTTTTTTTTTTTGAAAATTTTTTTTTTGAAATTTTTTTTTTCGAAAATTTTTTTGAAATTTTTTTTGAAATTTTTTTTTGAAAATTTTTTAAAAATTTTTTTTTCGAATTTTTATTTTCAATTTTTTTTTAAATTTTTTTTTGAAATTTTTTTAAAATTTTTTTTTTGAAATTTTTTTTTTCGAATTTTTTAAAATTTTTTTTAAAATTTTTTTTTGAAATTTTTTTTTTTTATTTTTCTAAAAATTTTTTTTTTTATTTTTTTTTTGAAATTTTTTTAAAATTTTTTCTGAATTTTTTTTGAAACTGTTTTTGAAATTTTTTTTTTTGAAAATATTTTTTAATTTTTTTTCTTTTTTTGATAATTTTTTTTTGAATTTTTTTTTTCGAAAATTTTTTTGAAATTTTTTTTTTTGAAAATTCTTTTTTCGAATTTTTTTTTCAATTTTTTTTTTAAATTTTTTTTTTGAAATTTTTTTAAATTTTTTTTTTGAAATTTTTTTTTTTGAAATTTTTTTTTTGAAAATTTTTTTTTTTGAATTTTTTTTTTCAATTTTTTTTAAATTTTTTTTTTAATTTTTTTTTTGAAATTTTTTTAAAATTTTTTTTTGAAATTTTTTTTTTTTGAAATTTTTTTTTTGAAAATTTTTTTTTTTGAAATTTTTTTTTTCGAAAATTTTTTGAAATTTTTTTTAAAATTTTTTTTTGAAATTTTTTTTTTTCGAAAATTTTTTTGAAAATTTTTTTTCGAATTTTTTTTTTCAATTTTTTTTTATTTTTTTTTTGAAATTTTTTTTAAATTTTTCTTTTTTCAATTTTTTTTTCGAAATATTTTTTCGAATTTTTTTTTTCAATTTTTTTTTAATTTTTTTAAAATTTTTTTTTGAAATTTTTTTAAAATTTTTTTTTGAAATTTTTTTTTTTTCGAAAATTTTTTTGAAATTTTTTTTGAAATTTTTTTTTTGAAAATTTTTTTAAAATTTTTTCATTAAATTTTTTGTTCTTGAAAATTTTTTTTTCGAATTTTTATTTTCAATTTTTTTTTAAATTTTTTTTTTTAATTTTTTTTTGAAATTTTTTTAAAATTTTTTTTTTGAAAATTTTTTTTTCGAATTTTTTTAAAATTTTTTTTAAAATTTTTTTTTGAAAATTTTTTTTACGATATTTTTTTTTCGAAAATTTTTTTGAAATTTTTTTTTAATTTTTTTTTTGAAATTTTTTTTTTCGAAAATTTTTTTGAAATTTTTTTTTAAATTTTTTTTTTGAAATTTTTTTTTTCGAAAATTTTTTTGAAATTTTTTTTTGAAAATTTTTTTAAAATTTTTTTCTTGAATTTTTTGTTCTTGAAAATTTTTTTTTCGAATTTTTATTTTCAATTTTTTTTAAAATTTTTTTTTAATTTTTTTTTTGAAATTTTTTTAAAATTTTTTTTTTGAAAATTTTTTTTTCGAAATTTTTTTTCGAATTTTTTTTAAATTTTTTTTGAAATTTTTTTTTGAAATTTTTTTTTAAAAAATTTTTTTTAAATTTTTTTTTTAAATTTTTTTTTTGAAATTTTTTAAAAATTTTTTCTGAATTTTTTTTTAAACTGTTTTTGAAATTTTTTTTTTTTGAAAATATTTTTTAAAATTTTTTTTTTTTTGAAAATTTTTTTTTTTGAAATTTTTTTTTTCGAAAATTTTTTTGAAATTTTTTTTTTGAAAATTCTTTTTTCGAATTTTTTTTTCAATTTTTTTTTTAATTTTTTTTTTTATTTTTTTTTAATTTTTTTTTTGAAATTTTTTTTTTGAAATTTTTTTTTAAATTTTTTTTCGAATTTTTTTAAAATTTTTTTAAAAATTTTTTTATGAAAATTTTTTTTTTTAATTTTTAAAAAATTTTTTTTTTTTATTTTTATTTTGAAATTTTTTTAAAATTTTTTCTGAATTTTTTTTGAAACTGTTTTTGAAATTTTTTTTTTTGAAAATATTTTTTTAAATTTTTTTTTTTTGAAAATTTTTTTTTTGAAATTTTTTTTTTCAAAAATTTTTTAAAAATTTTTTTTGAAATTTTTTTTTGAAAATTTTTTTAAATTTTTTTTTTTAAATTTTTTGTTCTTGAAAATTTTTTTTTCGAATTTTTATTTTCAATTTTTTTTTTAATTTTTTTTTTGAAATTTTTTAAAATTTTTTTTTGGAAAATTTTTTTTTCGAATTTTGTTTTGGAATTTTTTTAAAATTTTTTTTTAAATTTTTTTTTAAATTTTTTTTTTCAATTTTTTTTAAATTTTTTTTTTTAATTTTTTTTTAAATTTTTTTTTAATTTTTTTTTTTAATTTTTTTTTTTTGAAATTTTTTTTTTGAAATTTTTTTTTTTTGAAATTTTTTTTTTTCGAAAATTTTTTTGAAATTTTTTTAAAAATTTATTTTTTGAAATTTTTTTTTTCGAAAATTTTTTGGAAATTTTTTTATTGAAAATTCTTTTTTCGATTTTTTTTTTAAATTTTTTTTTTAATTTTTTTTTCAATTTTTTTTAAATTTTTTTTTTAAATTTTTTTTTTATTTTTTTTAAATTTTTTTTTTGAAATTTTTTTTTTTTGAAATTTTTTTTTTGAAATTTTTTTTTTTGAAATTTTTTTTTTTCGAAAATTTTTTTGAAATTTTTTTTTAATTTTTTTTTTTGAAATTTTTTTTTTCGAAAATTTTTTTGAAATTTTTTTTGAAATTTTTTTTTTGAAATTTTTTTTTGAAATTTTTTTTTTCGAATTTTTTTTCAATTTTTTTTAAATTTTTTTTTTGAAATTTTTTTTAAATTTTTTTTTTAAATTTTTTTTTCGAAATATTTTTTCGAATTTTTTTTTTCAATTTTTTTTAAAATTTTTTTTAAAATTTTTTTTTGAAATTTTTTTAAAATTTTTTTTTTGAAATTTTCTTTTGTCGAAAATTTTTTTGAAAATTTTTTTAAAATTTTTTTTAAAATTTTTTGTTCTTGAAAATTTTTTTTTCGAATTTTTATTTTCAATTTTTTTTAAATTTTTCTTTTGAAATTTTTTTAAAATTTTTTTTTTGAAAATTTTTTTTTCGAAATTTTTTTTCGAATTTTTTAAAATTTTTTTTTAAAATTTTTTTAAAATTTTTTTTCGAATTTTTTTAAAATTTTTTTTAAAATTTTTTTTTGAAAATTTTTTTTTTTAATTTTTTTAAAAATTTTTTTTTTATTTTTGAAATTTTTTTTTAAATTTTTTCTGAATTTTTTTTTAAACTGTTTTTGAAATTTTTTTTTTTTGAAAATATTTTTTAAATTTTTTTTTTTTGAAAATTTTTTTTTTTTAAATTTTTTTTTTCGAAAATTTTTTTGAAATTTTTTTTTTTGAAAATTTTTTTTTCGAATTTTTTTTGAAATTTTTTTTAAATTTTTTTTTTGAAATTTTTTTTAAATTTTTTTTTTGAAAATTTTTTTTTTTGAAATTTTTTAAAATTTTTTTTTTGAAAATTTTTTTTTCGAATTTTTTTAAAATTTTTTTTAAAATTTTTTTTTGAAATTTTTTTTTTTTAATTTTTTTTCGAATTTTTTCAAAATTTTTTTTTAACTTTTTTTTTGAAAAATTTTTTTAAATTTTTTTTTTTTAATTTTTTTTTTGAAATTTTTTTAAAATTTTTTCTGAATTTTTTTTGAAACTGTTTTTGAAATTTTTTTTTTTGAAAATATTTTTCTAATTTTTTTTTTTTTGAAAATTTTTTTTTTTGAAATTTTTTTTTTCGAAAATTTTTTTGAAATTTTTTTATTTGAAATTTTTTTTTTAGAATTTTTTTTTCAATTTTTTTTTAAATTTTTTTTTTGAAATTTTTTTATTCGAAAATTTTTTTGAAATTTTTTTTTTTGAAAATTTTTTTTTCTAATTTTTTTTTTAAATTTTTTTTTTTATTTTTTTTTTGAAATTTTTTTAAAATTTTTTCTGAATTTTTTTTTAAACTGTTTTTGAAATTTTTTTTTTTTGAAAATATTTTTTTTTGAAATTTTTTTTTCGAAAATTTTTTTGAAATTTTTTTATTTGAAATTTTTTTTTTCGAATTTTTTTTTCAATTTTTTTTTTAAATTTTTTTTTTGAAATTTTTTTTTTCGAAAATTTTTTTGAAATTTTTTTTTTGAAAATTTTTTTTTCGAATTTTTTTTTCAATTTTTTTTTTTTTTTTTTTTTGAAATTTTTTAAAAAATTTTTCTGATTTTTTTTTGAAACTGTTTTTGAAAATTTTTTTTAATTTTTTTTTTTTAATTTTTTGTTCTTGAAAATTTTTTTTTCGAATTTTTATTTTCAATTTTTTTTTTATTTTTTTTTTGAAATTTTTTAAAAATTTTTTTTTGAAAATTTTTTTTTCGAATTTTGTTTTCGAATTTTTTTAAAATTTTTTTTAAAATTTTTTTTTGAAATTTTTTTTTTGAAATTTTTTTAAAAATTTTTTTTTTGAAATTTTTTTTTTCGAAAATTTTTTTGAAATTTTTTTTTGAAAACTCTTTTTTCGAATTTTTTTTTTAATTTTTTTTTTAAATTTTTTTTTTCAATTTTTTTTAAATTTTTTTTTTAAATTTTTTTTAAAATTTTTTTTAAATTTTTTTTTTGAAATTTTTTTTTTGAAATTTTTTTTTTGAAATTTTTTTTTTTTGAAATTTTTTTTTCGAAAATTTTTTTGAAATTTTTTTAAAAATTTTTTTTTTGAAATTTTTTTTTTCGAAAATTTTTTTGAAATTTTTTTTTTGAAAATTCTTTTTTCGAATTTTTTTTAAATTTTTTTTTTAAATTTTTTTTTTCAATTTTTTTAAAAAATTTTTTTTAAATTTTTTTTTAAATTTTTTTTAAATTTTTTTTTTGAATTTTTTTTTTTGAAATTCTGTTTTTGAAATTTTTATTTTTGAAATTTTTTTTTTTCGAAAATTTTTTTGAAATTTTTTTTTTTGAAAATTTTTTTTTCGAATTTTTTTTTTAAATTTTTTTTTTTATTTTTTTTTTGAAATTTTTTTAAAATTTTTTCTGAATTTTTTTTGAAACTGTTTTTGAAATATTTTTTTTTGAAATTTTTTTTTTCGAAAATTTTTTTGAAATTTTTTTATTTGAAATTTTTTTTTTCGAATTTTTTTTTCAATTTTTTTTTTTATTTTTTTTTTGAAATTTTTTTTTTTGAAAATATTTTTAAATTTTTTTTTTTTTTGATAATTTTTTTTTGAAATTTTTTTTTTCGAAAATTTTTTTGAAATTTTTTTTTGAAAATTCTTTTTTCGAATTTTTTTTTCAATTTTTTTTTTTTATTTTTTTTTTGAAATTTTTTTAAATTTTTTTTTGAAATTTTTTTTTTGAAATTTTTTTTTTGAAAATTTTTTTTTTTGAAATTTTTTTTTTCGAAAATTTTTTTGAAATTTTTTTTTAAATTTTTTTTTGAAATTTTTTTTTTCGAAAATTTTTTTGAAATTTTTTTTTTTGAAAATTTTTTTTTCGAATTTTTTTTTCAATTTTTTTTTTATTTTTTTTTGAATTTTTTTTATATTTTTCTTTTTTCAATTTTTTTTTCGAAATATTTTTTCGAATTTTTTTTTTGAAATTTTTTTTTTGAAAATTTTTTTTTTTGAAATTTTTTTTTTCGAAAATTTTTTTGAAATTTTTTTTAAAATTTTTTTTTGAAATTTTTTTTTTTCGAAAATTTTTTTGAAATTTTTTTGAAATTTTTTTTTGAAAATTTTTTAAAAATTTTTTTTTAAAATTTTTTGTTCTTGAAAATTTTTTTTTCGAATTTTTATTTTCAATTTTTTTTTAATTTTTTTTTTAAATTTTTTTTTTTAAATTTTTTTAAAATTTTTTTTTGAAATTTTTTTTTTTCGAAAATTTTTTTGAAATTTTTTTGAAATTTTTTTTTGAAAATTTTTTAAAAATTTTTTTTTAAAATTTTTTGTTCTTGAAAATTTTTTTTTCGAATTTTTATTTTCAATTTTTTTTTAATTTTTTTTTTAAATTTTTTTTTTTAAATTTTTTTAAAATTTTTTTTTTGAAAATTTTTTTTTCGAATTTTTTTAAAAATTTTTTTTGAATTTTTTTTTGAAATTTTTTTTTTTTAATTTTTTTAAAATTTTTTCTGAATTTTTTTTGAAACTGTTTTTGAAATTTTTTTTTTTGAAAATATTTTTTTTAATTTTTTTTTTTTTGAAAAATTTTTTTTCGAAAATTTTTTAGAAATTTTTTTTGAAATTTTTTTTTGAAAATTTTTTTAAATTTTTTTTTTTTAATTTTTTGTTCTTGAAAATTTTTTTTCGAATTTTTATTTTCAATTTTTTTTTTATTTTTTTTTTGAAATTTTTTAAAATTTTTTTTTTGAAAATTTTTTTTTCGAATTTTTTTAAAAATTTTTTTTGAATTTTTTTTTGAAATTTTTTTTTTGAAATTTTTTTAAAATTTTTTCTGAATTTTTTTTGAAACTGTTTTTGAAATTTTTTTTTTTGAAAATTTTTTTTAATTTTTTTTTTTTGAAAATTTTTTTTTTTGAAATTTTTTTTTTCGAAATATTTTTAGAAATTTTTTTTGAAATTTTTTTTTGAAAATTTTTTTAAATTTTTTTTTTTTAATTTTTTGTTCTTGAAAATTTTTTTTCGAATTTTTATTTTCAATTTTTTTTTTATTTTTTTTTTGAAATTTTTTAAAATTTTTTTTTTGAAAATTTTTTTTTCGAATTTTGTTTTCGAATTTTTTTTAAATTTTTTTTAAAATTTTTTTTTGAAATTTTTTTTTTGAAATTTTTTAAAAAATTTTTTTTTTGAAATTTTTTTTTTCGAAAATTTTTTTGAAATTTTTTTTTTGAAAATTCTTTTTTCGAATTTTTTTTTAAATTTTTTTTTTAAATTTTTTTTTTCAATTTTTTTTAAATTTTTTTTTTTAATTTTTTTTAAAATTTTTTTTAAATTTTTTTTTTGAAATTTTTTTTTTTGAAATTTTTTTTTTGAAATTTTTTTTTTTTGAATTTTTTTTTTTTCGAAAATTTTTTTGAAATTTTTTAAAAAATTTTTTTTTTGAAATTTTTTTTTTCGAAAATTTTTTTGAAATTTTTTTTTTGAAAATTCTTTTTTCAAATTTTTTTTAAAATTTTTTTTTAAATTTTTTTTTTCAATTTTTTTAAAAATTTTTTTTTAAATTTTTTTTTTAATTTTTTTTAAATTTTTTTTTTGAATTTTTTTATTTTGAAATTCTGTTTTTGAAATTTTTTTTTTTGAAATTTTTTTTTTTCGAAAATTTTTTTGAAATTTTTTTTTAATTTTTTTTTTTGAAATTTTTTTTTCGAAAATTTTTTTGAAATTTTTTTTTTGAAATTTTTTTTTTCGAATTTTTTTTCAATTTTTTTAAAATTTTTTTTTTGAAATTTTTTTTAAATTTTTTTTTTTAAATTTTTTTTTCGAAATATTTTTTCGAATTTATTTTTCAATTTTTTTTAAAATTCTTTTTAAAATTTTTTTTTGAAATTTTTTTAAAATTTTTTTTTTGAAATTTTCTTTTTTCGAAAATTTTTTTGAAATTTTTTTTGAAATTTTTTTTTGAAAATTTTTTTAAAATTTTTTTTTAAATTTTTTGTTCTTGAAAATTTTTTTTTCGAATTTTTATTTTCAATTTTTTTTTAAATTTTTTTTTGAAATTTTTTTAAAATTTTTTTTTGAAAATTTTTTTTTCGAAATTTTTTTTCGAATTTTTTTAAATTTTTTTTTTTAATTTTTTTTAAATTTTTTTTTTGAAATTTTTTTAAAATTTTTTTTTTATTTTTTTTTTAAATTTTTTTTTTAAAATTTTTTTAAATTTTTTTTTTTTTATTTTTGAAATTTTTTTTAAAATTTTTTCTGAATTTTTTTTAAAACTGTTTTTGAAATTTTTTTTTTTTGAAAATATTTTTAAAATTTTTTTTTTTTTTTGAAAATTTTTTTTTTTTTAATTTTTTTTTTCGAAAATTTTTTTGAAATTTTTTTTTTTGAAAATTTTTTTTTCAAATTTTTTTTGAAATTTTTTTTAAATTTTTTTTTTGAAATTTTTTTTAAATTTTTTTTTGAAAATTTTTTTTTTTGAAATTTTTTTAAAATTTTTTTTTTGAAAATTTTTTTTTCGAATTTTTTTAAAATTTTTTTAAAAATTTTTTTTTGAAATTTTTTTTTAAAATTTTTTTTTCGAATTTTTTCAAAATTTTTTTTTAACTTTTTTTTTGAAAAATTTTTTTAAAATTTTTTTTTTGAAATTTTCTTTTTTCGAAAATTTTTTTGAAAATTTTTTTAAAATTTTTTTTAAAATTTTTTGTTCTTGAAAATTTTTTTTTCGAATTTTTATTTTCAATTTTTTTTAAATTTTTCTTTTGAAATTTTTTTAAAATTTTTTTTTTGAAAATTTTTTTTTCGAAATTTTTTTTCGAATTTTTTAAAATTTTTTTTTTAAATTTTTTTAAAATTTTTTTTCGAATTTTTTTAAAATTTTTTTTAAAATTTTTTTTTGAAAATTTTTTTTTTTAATTTTTTTAAAAATTTTTTTTTTATTTTTGAAATTTTTTTTTAAATTTTTTCTGAATTTTTTTTTAAACTGTTTTTGAAATTTTTTTTTTTTGAAAATATTTTTTAAATTTTTTTTTTTTGAAAATTTTTTTTTTTAAAATTTTTTTTTTCGAAAATTTTTTTGAAATTTTTTTTTTTGAAAATTTTTTTTTCGAATTTTTTTTGAAATTTTTTTTAAATTTTTTTTTTGAAATTTTTTTTAAATTTTTTTTTTGAAAATTTTTTTTTTTTAAATTTTTTAAAATTTTTTTTTTGAAAATTTTTTTTTCGAATTTTTTTAAAATTTTTTTTAAATTTTTTTTTTGAAATTTTTTTTTTTTAATTTTTTTTCGAATTTTTTCAAAATTTTTTTTTAACTTTTTTTTTGAAAAATTTTTTTAAATTTTTTTTTTTTAATTTTTTTTTTGAAATTTTTTTAAAATTTTTTCTGAATTTTTTTTGAAACTGTTTTTGAAATTTTTTTTTTTGAAAATATTTTTCTAATTTTTTTTTTTTTTGAAAATTTTTTTTTTTGAAATTTTTTTTTTCGAAAATTTTTTTGAAATTTTTTTATTTGAAATTTTTTTTTTAGAATTTTTTTTTCAATTTTTTTTTAAATTTTTTTTTTGAAATTTTTTTATTCGAAAATTTTTTTGAAATTTTTTTTTTTGAAAATTTTTTTTTCTAATTTTTTTTTTAAATTTTTTTTTTATTTTTTTTTTGAAATTTTTTTAAAATTTTTTCTGAATTTTTTTTTAAACTGTTTTTGAAATTTTTTTTTTTTGAAAATATTTTTTTTTGAAATTTTTTTTTCGAAAATTTTTTTGAAATTTTTTTATTTGAAATTTTTTTTTTCGAATTTTTTTTTCAATTTTTTTTTTAAATTTTTTTTTTGAAATTTTTTTTTTCGAAAATTTTTTTGAAATTTTTTTTTTTGAAAATTTTTTTTTCGAATTTTTTTTTCAATTTTTTTTTTTTTTTTTTTTGAAATTTTTTAAAAAATTTTTCTGATTTTTTTTTGAAACTGTTTTTGAAAATTTTTTTAAATTTTTTTTTTTTAATTTTTTGTTCTTGAAAATTTTTTTTTCGAATTTTTATTTTCAATTTTTTTTTTATTTTTTTTTTGAAATTTTTTAAAAATTTTTTTTTGAAAATTTTTTTTTCGAATTTTGTTTTCGAATTTTTTTAAAATTTTTTTTAAAATTTTTTTTTGAAATTTTTTTTTTGAAATTTTTTTAAAAATTTTTTTTTTGAAATTTTTTTTTTCGAAAATTTTTTTGAAATTTTTTTTTGAAAACTCTTTTTTCGAATTTTTTTTTTAATTTTTTTTTTAAATTTTTTTTTTCAATTTTTTTTAAATTTTTTTTTTTAATTTTTTTTAAAATTTTTTTTAAATTTTTTTTTTGAAATTTTTTTTTTTGAAATTTTTTTTTTGAAATTTTTTTTTTTTGAAATTTTTTTTTCGAAAATTTTTTTGAAATTTTTTTAAAAATTTTTTTTTTGAAATTTTTTTTTTCGAAAATTTTTTTGAAATTTTTTTTTTGAAAATTCTTTTTTCGAATTTTTTTTAAAATTTTTTTTTAAATTTTTTTTTCAATTTTTTTAAAAAATTTTTTTAAAATTTTTTTTTAAATTTTTTTTAAATTTTTTTTTTGAATTTTTTTTTTGAAATTCTGTTTTTGAAATTTTTATTTTTGAAATTTTTTTTTTTCGAAAATTTTTTTGAAATTTTTTTTTTTGAAAATTTTTTTTTCGAATTGTTTTTGAAATTTTTTTTTAATTTTTTTTTTGAAATTTTTTTTAAATTTTTTTTTTGAAAATTTTTTTTTTTTAAATTTTTTTAAAATTTTTTTTTTGAAAATTTTTTTTTCGAATTTTTTTAAATTTTTTTTTAAAATTTTTGTTTGAAATTTTTTTTTTTAATTTTTTTTCGAATTTTTTCAAAATTTTTTTTAAACTTTTTTTTTGAAAAATTTTTTTAAAATTTTTTTTTTAATTTTTTTTTTGAAATTTTTTAAAAATTTTTTCTGAATTTTTTTTGAAACTGTTTTTGAAATTTTTTTTTTTGAAAATATTTTTCTAAATTTTTTTTTTTTGAAAATTTTTTTTTTTGAAATTTTTTTTTTCGAAAATTTTTTTGAAATTTTTTTTTAATTTTTTTTTTTGAAATTTTTTTTTTCGAAAATTTTTTGAAATTTTTTTTAAAATTTTTTTTTGAAATTTTTTTTTTTCGAAAATTTTTTTGAAAATTTTTTTTCGAATTTTTTTTTTCAATTTTTTTTTATTTTTTTTTTGAAATTTTTTTTAAATTTTTCTTTTTTCAATTTTTTTTTCGAAATATTTTTTCGAATTTTTTTTTTCAATTTTTTTTTAATTTTTTTAAAATTTTTTTTTGAAATTTTTTTAAAATTTTTTTTTGAAATTTTTTTTTTTTCGAAAATTTTTTTGAAATTTTTTTTGAAATTTTTTTTTTGAAAATTTTTTTAAAATTTTTTCATTAAATTTTTTGTTCTTGAAAATTTTTTTTTCGAATTTTTATTTTCAATTTTTTTTTAAATTTTTTTTTTTAATTTTTTTTTGAAATTTTTTTAAAATTTTTTTTTTGAAAATTTTTTTTTCGAATTTTTTTAAAATTTTTTTTAAAATTTTTTTTTGAAAATTTTTTTTACGATATTTTTTTTTCGAAAATTTTTTTGAAATTTTTTTTTAATTTTTTTTTTGAAATTTTTTTTTTCGAAAATTTTTTTGAAATTTTTTTTTAAATTTTTTTTTTGAAATTTTTTTTTTCGAAAATTTTTTTGAAATTTTTTTTTGAAAATTTTTTTAAAATTTTTTTCTTGAATTTTTTGTTCTTGAAAATTTTTTTTTCGAATTTTTATTTTCAATTTTTTTTAAAATTTTTTTTTAATTTTTTTTTTGAAATTTTTTTAAAATTTTTTTTTTGAAAATTTTTTTTTCGAAATTTTTTTTCGAATTTTTTTTAAATTTTTTTTGAAATTTTTTTTTGAAATTTTTTTTTAAAAAATTTTTTTTAAATTTTTTTTTTAAATTTTTTTTTTGAAATTTTTTAAAAATTTTTTCTGAATTTTTTTTTAAACTGTTTTTGAAATTTTTTTTTTTTGAAAATATTTTTTAAAATTTTTTTTTTTTTGAAAATTTTTTTTTTTGAAATTTTTTTTTTCGAAAATTTTTTTGAAATTTTTTTTTTGAAAATTCTTTTTTCGAATTTTTTTTTCAATTTTTTTTTTAATTTTTTTTTTTATTTTTTTTTAATTTTTTTTTTGAAATTTTTTTTTTGAAATTTTTTTTTAAATTTTTTTTCGAATTTTTTTAAAATTTTTTTAAAAATTTTTTTATGAAAATTTTTTTTTTTAATTTTTAAAAAATTTTTTTTTTTTATTTTTATTTTGAAATTTTTTTAAAATTTTTTCTGAATTTTTTTTGAAACTGTTTTTGAAATTTTTTTTTTTGAAAATATTTTTTTAAATTTTTTTTTTTTGAAAATTTTTTTTTTGAAATTTTTTTTTTCAAAAATTTTTTAAAAATTTTTTTTGAAATTTTTTTTTGAAAATTTTTTTAAATTTTTTTTTTTAAATTTTTTGTTCTTGAAAATTTTTTTTTCGAATTTTTATTTTCAATTTTTTTTTTAATTTTTTTTTTGAAATTTTTTAAAATTTTTTTTTGGAAAATTTTTTTTTCGAATTTTGTTTTGGAATTTTTTTAAAATTTTTTTTTAAATTTTTTTTTTAATTTTTTTTTTCAATTTTTTTTAAATTTTTTTTTTTAATTTTTTTTTAAATTTTTTTTTAATTTTTTTTTTTAATTTTTTTTTTTTGAAATTTTTTTTTTGAAATTTTTTTTTTTTGAAATTTTTTTTTTTCGAAAATTTTTTTGAAATTTTTTTAAAAATTTATTTTTTGAAATTTTTTTTTTCGAAAATTTTTTGGAAATTTTTTTATTGAAAATTCTTTTTTCGATTTTTTTTTTAAATTTTTTTTTTAATTTTTTTTTCAATTTTTTTTAAATTTTTTTTTTAAATTTTTTTTTTATTTTTTTTAAATTTTTTTTTTGAAATTTTTTTTTTTTGAAATTTTTTTTTTGAAATTTTTTTTTTTGAAATTTTTTTTTTTCGAAAATTTTTTTGAAATTTTTTTTTAATTTTTTTTTTTGAAATTTTTTTTTTCGAAAATTTTTTTGAAATTTTTTTTGAAATTTTTTTTTTGAAATTTTTTTTTGAAATTTTTTTTTTCGAATTTTTTTTCAATTTTTTTTAAATTTTTTTTTTGAAATTTTTTTTAAATTTTTTTTTTAAATTTTTTTTTCGAAATATTTTTTCGAATTTTTTTTTTCAATTTTTTTTAAAATTTTTTTTAAAATTTTTTTTTGAAATTTTTTTAAAATTTTTTTTTTGAAATTTTCTTTTGTCGAAAATTTTTTTGAAAATTTTTTTAAAATTTTTTTTAAAATTTTTTGTTCTTGAAAATTTTTTTTTCGAATTTTTATTTTCAATTTTTTTTAAATTTTTCTTTTGAAATTTTTTTAAAATTTTTTTTTTGAAAATTTTTTTTTCGAAATTTTTTTTCGAATTTTTTAAAATTTTTTTTTAAAATTTTTTTAAAATTTTTTTTCGAATTTTTTTAAAATTTTTTTTAAAATTTTTTTTTGAAAATTTTTTTTTTTAATTTTTTTAAAAATTTTTTTTTTATTTTTGAAATTTTTTTTTAAATTTTTTCTGAATTTTTTTTTAAACTGTTTTTGAAATTTTTTTTTTTTGAAAATATTTTTTAAATTTTTTTTTTTTGAAAATTTTTTTTTTTTAAATTTTTTTTTTCGAAAATTTTTTTGAAATTTTTTTTTTTGAAAATTTTTTTTTCGAATTTTTTTTGAAATTTTTTTTAAATTTTTTTTTTGAAATTTTTTTTAAATTTTTTTTTTGAAAATTTTTTTTTTTGAAATTTTTTAAAATTTTTTTTTTGAAAATTTTTTTTTCGAATTTTTTTAAAATTTTTTTTAAAATTTTTTTTTGAAATTTTTTTTTTTTAATTTTTTTTCGAATTTTTTCAAAATTTTTTTTTAACTTTTTTTTTGAAAAATTTTTTTAAATTTTTTTTTTTTAATTTTTTTTTTGAAATTTTTTTAAAATTTTTTCTGAATTTTTTTTGAAACTGTTTTTGAAATTTTTTTTTTTGAAAATATTTTTCTAATTTTTTTTTTTTTGAAAATTTTTTTTTTTGAAATTTTTTTTTTCGAAAATTTTTTTGAAATTTTTTTATTTGAAATTTTTTTTTTAGAATTTTTTTTTCAATTTTTTTTTAAATTTTTTTTTTGAAATTTTTTTATTCGAAAATTTTTTTGAAATTTTTTTTTTTGAAAATTTTTTTTTCTAATTTTTTTTTTAAATTTTTTTTTTTATTTTTTTTTTGAAATTTTTTTAAAATTTTTTCTGAATTTTTTTTTAAACTGTTTTTGAAATTTTTTTTTTTTGAAAATATTTTTTTTTGAAATTTTTTTTTCGAAAATTTTTTTGAAATTTTTTTATTTGAAATTTTTTTTTTCGAATTTTTTTTTCAATTTTTTTTTTAAATTTTTTTTTTGAAATTTTTTTTTTCGAAAATTTTTTTGAAATTTTTTTTTTGAAAATTTTTTTTTCGAATTTTTTTTTCAATTTTTTTTTTTTTTTTTTTTGAAATTTTTTAAAAAATTTTTCTGATTTTTTTTTGAAACTGTTTTTGAAAATTTTTTTTAATTTTTTTTTTTTAATTTTTTGTTCTTGAAAATTTTTTTTTCGAATTTTTATTTTCAATTTTTTTTTTATTTTTTTTTTGAAATTTTTTAAAAATTTTTTTTTGAAAATTTTTTTTTCGAATTTTGTTTTCGAATTTTTTTAAAATTTTTTTTAAAATTTTTTTTTGAAATTTTTTTTTTGAAATTTTTTTAAAAATTTTTTTTTTGAAATTTTTTTTTTCGAAAATTTTTTTGAAATTTTTTTTTGAAAACTCTTTTTTCGAATTTTTTTTTTAATTTTTTTTTTAAATTTTTTTTTTCAATTTTTTTTAAATTTTTTTTTTAAATTTTTTTTAAAATTTTTTTTAAATTTTTTTTTTGAAATTTTTTTTTTGAAATTTTTTTTTTGAAATTTTTTTTTTTTGAAATTTTTTTTTCGAAAATTTTTTTGAAATTTTTTTAAAAATTTTTTTTTTGAAATTTTTTTTTTCGAAAATTTTTTTGAAATTTTTTTTTTGAAAATTCTTTTTTCGAATTTTTTTTAAATTTTTTTTTTAAATTTTTTTTTTCAATTTTTTTAAAAAATTTTTTTTAAATTTTTTTTAAAATTTTTTTTAAATTTTTTTTTTGAATTTTTTTTTTTGAAATTCTGTTTTTGAAATTTTTATTTTTGAAATTTTTTTTTTTCGAAAATTTTTTTGAAATTTTTTTTTTTGAAAATTTTTTTTTCGAATTGTTTTTGAAATTTTTTTTTAATTTTTTTTTTGAAATTTTTTTTAAATTTTTTTTTTGAAAATTTTTTTTTTTGAAATTTTTTTAAAATTTTTTTTTTGAAAATTTTTTTTTCGAATTTTTTTAAATTTTTTTTTAAAATTTTTTTTTGAAATTTTTTTTTTTAATTTTTTTTCGAATTTTTTCAAAATTTTTTTTAAACTTTTTTTTTGAAAAATTTTTTTAAAATTTTTTTTTTAATTTTTTTTTTGAAATTTTTTAAAAATTTTTTCTGAATTTTTTTTGAAACTGTTTTTGAAATTTTTTTTTTTTGAAAATATTTTTCTAAATTTTTTTTTTTTGAAAATTTTTTTTTTTGAAATTTTTTTTTTCGAAAATTTTTTAGAAATTTTTTTATTTGAAATTTTTTTTTTTCGAATTTTTTTTTCAATTTTTTTTTAATTTTTTTTTTGAAATTTTTTTTTTCGAAAATTTTTTTGAAATTTTTTTTTTTGAAAATTTTTTTTTCGAATTTTTTTTTTAAATTTTTTTTTTTATTTTTTTTTTGAAATTTTTTTAAAATTTTTTCTGAATTTTTTTTTAAACTGTTTTTGAAATATTTTTTTTTGAAATTTTTTTTTTCGAAAATTTTTTTGAAATTTTTTTATTTGAAATTTTTTTTTTCGAATTTTTTTTTCAATTTTTTTTTTTATTTTTTTTTTGAAATTTTTTTTTTTGAAAATATTTTTAAATTTTTTTTTTTTTTGATAATTTTTTTTTGAAATTTTTTTTTTCGAAAATTTTTTTGAAATTTTTTTTTGAAAATTCTTTTTTCGAATTTTTTTTTCAATTTTTTTTTTTTATTTTTTTTTTGAAATTTTTTTAAATTTTTTTTTGAAATTTTTTTTTTGAAATTTTTTTTTTGAAAATTTTTTTTTTTGAAATTTTTTTTTTCGAAAATTTTTTTGAAATTTTTTTTTAAATTTTTTTTTGAAATTTTTTTTTTCGAAAATTTTTTTGAAATTTTTTTTTTTGAAAATTTTTTTTTCGAATTTTTTTTTCAATTTTTTTTTTATTTTTTTTTTAATTTTTTTTATATTTTTCTTTTTTCAATTTTTTTTTCGAAATATTTTTTCGAATTTTTTTTTTCAATTTTTTTTCAATTTTTTTTTAATTTTTTTAAAAATTTTTTTTTGAAATTTTTTTAAAATTTTTTTTTGAAATTTTTTTTTTTCGAAAATTTTTTTGAAATTTTTTTGAAATTTTTTTTTGAAAATTTTTTAAAAATTTTTTTTTAAAATTTTTTGTTCTTGAAAATTTTTTTTTCGAATTTTTATTTTCAATTTTTTTTTAATTTTTTTTTTAAATTTTTTTTTTTAAATTTTTTTAAAATTTTTTTTTTGAAAATTTTTTTTTCGAATTTTTTTAAAAATTTTTTTTGAATTTTTTTTTGAAATTTTTTTTTTTTAATTTTTTTAAAATTTTTTCTGAATTTTTTTTGAAACTGTTTTTGAAATTTTTTTTTTTGAAAATATTTTTTTTAATTTTTTTTTTTTTGAAAAATTTTTTTTCGAAAATTTTTTAGAAATTTTTTTTGAAATTTTTTTTTGAAAATTTTTTTAAATTTTTTTTTTTTTTTTTTGTTCTTGAAAATTTTTTTTCGAATTTTTATTTTCAATTTTTTTTTTATTTTTTTTTTGAAATTTTTTAAAATTTTTTTTTTGAAAATTTTTTTTTCGAATTTTTTTAAAAATTTTTTTTGAATTTTTTTTTGAAATTTTTTTTTTGAAATTTTTTTAAAATTTTTTCTGAATTTTTTTTGAAACTGTTTTTGAAATTTTTTTTTTTGAAAATTTTTTTTAATTTTTTTTTTTTGAAAATTTTTTTTTTTGAAATTTTTTTTTTCGAAATATTTTTAGAAATTTTTTTTGAAATTTTTTTTTTGAAAATTTTTTTAAATTTTTTTTTTTTAATTTTTTGTTCTTGAAAATTTTTTTTCGAATTTTTATTTTCAATTTTTTTTTTATTTTTTTTTTGAAATTTTTTAAAATTTTTTTTTTGAAAATTTTTTTTTCGAATTTTGTTTTCGAATTTTTTTTAAATTTTTTTTAAAATTTTTTTTTGAAATTTTTTTTTTGAAATTTTTTAAAAAATTTTTTTTTTGAAATTTTTTTTTTCGAAAATTTTTTTGAAATTTTTTTTTTGAAAATTCTTTTTTCGAATTTTTTTTTAAATTTTTTTTTTAAATTTTTTTTTTCAATTTTTTTTAAATTTTTTTTTTTAATTTTTTTTAAAATTTTTTTTAAATTTTTTTTTTGAAATTTTTTTTTTTGAAATTTTTTTTTTGAAATTTTTTTTTTTTGAATTTTTTTTTTTTCGAAAATTTTTTTGAAATTTTTTAAAAAATTTTTTTTTTGAAATTTTTTTTTTCGAAAATTTTTTTGAAATTTTTTTTTTGAAAATTCTTTTTTCAAATTTTTTTTAAAATTTTTTTTTAAATTTTTTTTTTCAATTTTTTTAAAAATTTTTTTTTAAATTTTTTTTTTAATTTTTTTTAAATTTTTTTTTTGAATTTTTTTATTTTTAAATTCTGTTTTTGAAATTTTTTTTTTTGAAATTTTTTTTTTTCGAAAATTTTTTTGAAATTTTTTTTTAATTTTTTTTTTTGAAATTTTTTTTTCGAAAATTTTTTTGAAATTTTTTTTTTGAAATTTTTTTTTTCGAATTTTTTTTCAATTTTTTTAAAATTTTTTTTTTGAAATTTTTTTTAAATTTTTTTTTTTAAATTTTTTTTTCGAAATATTTTTTCGAATTTATTTTTCAATTTTTTTTTAAATTCTTTTTAAAATTTTTTTTTGAAATTTTTTTAAAATTTCTTTTTTGAAATTTTCTTTTTTCGAAAATTTTTTTGAAATTTTTTTTGAAATTTTTTTTTGAAAATTTTTTTAAAATTTTTTTTTAAATTTTTTGTTCTTGAAAATTTTTTTTTCGAATTTTTATTTTCAATTTTTTTTTAAATTTTTTTTTGAAATTTTTTTAAAATTTTTTTTTGAAAATTTTTTTTTCGAAATTTTTTTTCGAATTTTTTTAAATTTTTTTTTTTAATTTTTTTTAAATTTTTTTTCGAATTTTTTTAAAATTTTTTTTTTATTTTTTTTTGAAATTTTTTTTTTAAAATTTTTTTAAATTTTTTTTTTTTTATTTTTGAAATTTTTTTTAAAATTTTTTCTGAATTTTTTTTAAAACTGTTTTTGAAATTTTTTTTTTTTGAAAATATTTTTAAAATTTTTTTTTTTTTTTGAAAATTTTTTTTTTTTTAATTTTTTTTTTCGAAAATTTTTTTGAAATTTTTTTTTTTGAAAATTTTTTTTTCAAATTTTTTTTGAAATTTTTTTTAAATTTTTTTTTTGAAATTTTTTTTAAATTTTTTTTTGAAAATTTTTTTTTTTGAAATTTTTTTAAAATTTTTTTTTTGAAAATTTTTTTTTCGAATTTTTTTAAAATTTTTTTAAAAATTTTTTTTTGAAATTTTTTTTTAAAATTTTTTTTTCGAATTTTTTCAAAATTTTTTTTTAACTTTTTTTTTGAAAAATTTTTTTAAAATTTTTTTTTTGAAATTTTCTTTTTTCGAAAATTTTTTTGAAAATTTTTTTAAAATTTTTTTTAAAATTTTCAAAAAAATTTTCGAAAAAAGAAAATTTCAAAAAAAAAATTTTAAAAAAATTTTTCAAAAAAAAAGTTAAAAAAAAATTTTGAAAAAATTCGAAAAAAAAATTTTAAAAAAAAATTTCAAAAAAAAATTTTTAAAAAAATTTTAAAAAAATTCGAAAAAAAAATTTTCAAAAAAAAAATTTTAAAAAAATTTCAAAAAAAAAAATTTTCAAAAAAAAATTTAAAAAAAATTTCAAAAAAAAAATTTAAAAAAAATTTCAAAAAAAATTTGAAAAAAAAATTTTCAAAAAAAAAAATTTCAAAAAAATTTTCGAAAAAAAAAATTAAAAAAAAAAAAATTTTCAAAAAAAAAAAAAAATTTTAAAAATATTTTCAAAAAAAAAAAATTTCAAAAACAGTTTTAAAAAAAATTCAGAAAAAATTTTAAAAAAAATTTCAAAAATAAAAAAAAAAAAATTTAAAAAAATTTTAAAAAAAAAATTTCAAAAAAAAATAAAAAAAAAATTTTAAAAAAATTCGAAAAAAAATTTAAAAAAAATTAAAAAAAAAATTTAAAAAAATTCGAAAAAAAATTTCGAAAAAAAAATTTTCAAAAAAAAATTTTAAAAAAATTTCAAAAAAAAATTTAAAAAAAAATTGAAAATAAAAATTCGAAAAAAAAATTTTCAAGAACAAAAAATTTAAAAAAAAATTTTAAAAAAATTTTCAAAAAAAAATTTCAAAAAAAATTTCAAAAAAATTTTCGAAAAAAGAAAATTTCAAAAAAAAAATTTTAAAAAAATTTCAAAAAAAAATTTTAAAAAGAATTTAAAAAAAAATTGAAAAATAAATTCGAAAAAATATTTCGAAAAAAAAATTTAAAAAAAAAAATTTAAAAAAAATTTCAAAAAAAAAATTTTAAAAAAATTGAAAAAAAATTCGAAAAAAAAAATTTCAAAAAAAAAATTTCAAAAAAATTTTCGAAAAAAAAATTTCAAAAAAAAAAATTAAAAAAAAATTTCAAAAAAATTTTCGAAAAAAAAAAATTTCAAAAAAAAAAATTTCAAAAACAGAATTTCAAAATAAAAAAATTCAAAAAAAAAATTTAAAAAAAATTAAAAAAAAAATTTAAAAAAAAATTTTTAAAAAAATTGAAAAAAAAAATTTAAAAAAAAATTTTAAAAAAAATTTGAAAAAAGAATTTTCAAAAAAAAAATTTCAAAAAAATTTTCGAAAAAAAAAATTTCAAAAAAAAAATTTTTTAAAAAATTTCAAAAAAATTTTCGAAAAAAAAAAAATTCAAAAAAAAAAAATTTCAAAAAAAAAATTTCAAAAAAAAAAATTTCAAAAAAAAAATTTAAAAAAAATTTTAAAAAAAATTAAAAAAAAAAATTTAAAAAAAATTGAAAAAAAAAATTTAAAAAAAAAATTTAAAAAAAAATTCGAAAAAAGAATTTTCAAAAAAAAAATTTCAAAAAAATTTTCGAAAAAAAAAATTTCAAAAAAAAAATTTTTTAAAAAATTTCAAAAAAAAAATTTCAAAAAAAAATTTTAAAAAAAATTTAAAAAAAATTCGAAAACAAAATTCGAAAAAAAAATTTTCAAAAAAAAAATTTTAAAAAATTTCAAAAAAAAAATAAAAAAAAAATTGAAAATAAAAATTCGAAAAAAAATTTTCAAGAACAAAAAATTAAAAAAAAAAAATTTAAAAAAATTTTCAAAAAAAAATTTCAAAAAAAATTTCTAAAAATATTTCGAAAAAAAAAATTTCAAAAAAAAAAATTTTCAAAAAAAAAAAATTAAAAAAAATTTTCAAAAAAAAAAATTTCAAAAACAGTTTCAAAAAAAATTCAGAAAAAATTTTAAAAAAATTTCAAAAAAAAAATTTCAAAAAAAAATTCAAAAAAAATTTTTAAAAAAATTCGAAAAAAAAATTTTCAAAAAAAAAATTTTAAAAAATTTCAAAAAAAAAATAAAAAAAAAATTGAAAATAAAAATTCGAAAAAAAATTTTCAAGAACAAAAAATTAAAAAAAAAAAATTTAAAAAAATTTTCAAAAAAAAATTTCAAAAAAAATTTCTAAAAAATTTTCGAAAAAAAATTTTTCAAAAAAAAAAAAATTAAAAAAAATATTTTCAAAAAAAAAAATTTCAAAAACAGTTTCAAAAAAAATTCAGAAAAAATTTTAAAAAAATTAAAAAAAAAAAATTTCAAAAAAAAATTCAAAAAAAATTTTTAAAAAAATTCGAAAAAAAAATTTTCAAAAAAAAAATTTTAAAAAAATTTAAAAAAAAAAATTTAAAAAAAAAATTAAAAAAAAATTGAAAATAAAAATTCGAAAAAAAAATTTTCAAGAACAAAAAATTTTAAAAAAAAATTTTTAAAAAATTTTCAAAAAAAAATTTCAAAAAAATTTCAAAAAAATTTTCGAAAAAAAAAAATTTCAAAAAAAAATTTTAAAAAAATTTCAAAAAAAAATTTTTAAAAAAATTAAAAAAAAATTGAAAAAAAATTGAAAAAAAAAATTCGAAAAAATATTTCGAAAAAAAAATTGAAAAAAGAAAAATATAAAAAAAATTCAAAAAAAAATAAAAAAAAAATTGAAAAAAAAATTCGAAAAAAAAATTTTCAAAAAAAAAAATTTCAAAAAAATTTTCGAAAAAAAAAATTTCAAAAAAAAATTTAAAAAAAAATTTCAAAAAAATTTTCGAAAAAAAAAATTTCAAAAAAAAAAATTTTCAAAAAAAAAATTTCAAAAAAAAAATTTCAAAAAAAAATTTAAAAAAATTTCAAAAAAAAAATAAAAAAAAAAAATTGAAAAAAAAATTCGAAAAAAGAATTTTCAAAAAAAAATTTCAAAAAAATTTTCGAAAAAAAAAATTTCAAAAAAAAATTATCAAAAAAAAAAAAAATTTAAAAATATTTTCAAAAAAAAAAATTTCAAAAAAAAAATAAAAAAAAAAATTGAAAAAAAAATTCGAAAAAAAAAATTTCAAATAAAAAAATTTCAAAAAAATTTTCGAAAAAAAAAATTTCAAAAAAAAATATTTCAAAAACAGTTTCAAAAAAAATTCAGAAAAAATTTTAAAAAAATTTCAAAAAAAAAATAAAAAAAAAAATTTAAAAAAAAAATTCGAAAAAAAAATTTTCAAAAAAAAAAATTTCAAAAAAATTTTCGAAAAAAAAAATTTCAAAAAAAAAATTAAAAAAAAATTGAAAAAAAAATTCGAAAAAAAAAAATTTCAAATAAAAAAATTTCTAAAAAATTTTCGAAAAAAAAAATTTCAAAAAAAAAAATTTTCAAAAAAAAAAAATTTAGAAAAATATTTTCAAAAAAAAAAAATTTCAAAAACAGTTTCAAAAAAAATTCAGAAAAAATTTTTAAAAAATTTCAAAAAAAAAATTAAAAAAAAAATTTTAAAAAAATTTTTCAAAAAAAAAGTTTAAAAAAAATTTAAAAAAATTCGAAAAAAAAATTTTCAAAAAAAAAATTTTAAAAAAATTTCAAAAAAAAAAATTTTCAAAAAAAAAATTTAAAAAAAATTTCAAAAAAAAAATTAAAAAAAAATTTCAAAAACAATTCGAAAAAAAAATTTTCAAAAAAAAAAATTTCAAAAAAATTTTCGAAAAAAAAAAATTTCAAAAATAAAAATTTCAAAAACAGAATTTCAAAAAAAAAAATTCAAAAAAAAAATTTAAAAAAAATTTAAAAAAAAATTTAAAAAAAATTTTTTAAAAAAATTGAAAAAAAAAATTTAAAAAAAAAATTTAAAAAAAATTCGAAAAAAGAATTTTCAAAAAAAAAATTTCAAAAAAATTTTCGAAAAAAAAAATTTCAAAAAAAAAATTTTTAAAAAAATTTCAAAAAAATTTTCGAAAAAAAAATTTCAAAAAAAAAAAATTTCAAAAAAAAAATTTCAAAAAAAAAATTTCAAAAAAAAAATTTAAAAAAAATTTTAAAAAAAATTTAAAAAAAAAATTTAAAAAAAATTGAAAAAAAAAATTTAAAAAAAAAATTAAAAAAAAAATTCGAAAAAAGAGTTTTCAAAAAAAAATTTCAAAAAAATTTTCGAAAAAAAAAATTTCAAAAAAAAAATTTTTAAAAAAATTTCAAAAAAAAAATTTCAAAAAAAAATTTTAAAAAAAATTTTAAAAAAATTCGAAAACAAAATTCGAAAAAAAAATTTTCAAAAAAAAATTTTTAAAAAATTTCAAAAAAAAAATAAAAAAAAAATTGAAAATAAAAATTCGAAAAAAAAATTTTCAAGAACAAAAAATTAAAAAAAAAAAATTAAAAAAAATTTTCAAAAACAGTTTCAAAAAAAAATCAGAAAAATTTTTTAAAAAATTTCAAAAAAAAAAAAAAAAAAAATTGAAAAAAAAATTCGAAAAAAAAATTTTCAAAAAAAAAATTTCAAAAAAATTTTCGAAAAAAAAAATTTCAAAAAAAAAATTTAAAAAAAAAATTGAAAAAAAAATTCGAAAAAAAAAATTTCAAATAAAAAAATTTCAAAAAAATTTTCGAAAAAAAAATTTCAAAAAAAAATATTTTCAAAAAAAAAAAATTTCAAAAACAGTTTAAAAAAAAATTCAGAAAAAATTTTAAAAAAATTTCAAAAAAAAAATAAAAAAAAAAATTTAAAAAAAAAATTAGAAAAAAAAATTTTCAAAAAAAAAAATTTCAAAAAAATTTTCGAATAAAAAAATTTCAAAAAAAAAATTTAAAAAAAAATTGAAAAAAAAATTCTAAAAAAAAAATTTCAAATAAAAAAATTTCAAAAAAATTTTCGAAAAAAAAAATTTCAAAAAAAAAAATTTTCAAAAAAAAAAAAATTAGAAAAATATTTTCAAAAAAAAAAATTTCAAAAACAGTTTAAAAAAAAATTCAGAAAAAATTTTAAAAAAATTTCAAAAAAAAAATTAAAAAAAAAAATTTAAAAAAATTTTTCAAAAAAAAAGTTAAAAAAAAATTTTGAAAAAATTCGAAAAAAAATTAAAAAAAAAAAATTTCAAAAAAAAATTTTAAAAAAAATTTTAAAAAAATTCGAAAAAAAAATTTTCAAAAAAAAAATTTTAAAAAATTTCAAAAAAAAAAATTTTCAAAAAAAAAATTTAAAAAAAATTTCAAAAAAAAAATTTAAAAAAAATTTCAAAAAAAATTCGAAAAAAAAATTTTCAAAAAAAAAAATTTCAAAAAAATTTTCGAAAAAAAAAATTTAAAAAAAAAAAATTTTCAAAAAAAAAAAATTTAAAAAATATTTTCAAAAAAAAAAAATTTCAAAAACAGTTTAAAAAAAAATTCAGAAAAAATTTAAAAAAAAATTTCAAAAATAAAAAAAAAATTTTTAAAAAAATTAAAAAAAAAAATTTTCAAAAAAAAATTTTAAAAAAAATTTTAAAAAAATTCGAAAAAAAATTTTAAAAAAATTTTAAAAAAAAATTTTAAAAAATTCGAAAAAAAATTTCGAAAAAAAAATTTTCAAAAAAAAAATTTTAAAAAAATTTCAAAAGAAAAATTTAAAAAAAATTGAAAATAAAAATTCGAAAAAAAAATTTTCAAGAACAAAAAATTTTAAAAAAAATTTTAAAAAAATTTTCAAAAAAATTTTCGACAAAAGAAAATTTCAAAAAAAAAATTTTAAAAAAATTTCAAAAAAAAATTTTAAAAAAAATTTTAAAAAAAATTGAAAAAAAAAATTCGAAAAAATATTTCGAAAAAAAAATTTAAAAAAAAAATTAAAAAAAAATTTCAAAAAAAAAATTTAAAAAAAATTGAAAAAAAATTCGAAAAAAAAAATTTCAAAAAAAAATTTCAAAAAAAAAATTTCAAAAAAAATTTCAAAAAAATTTTCGAAAAAAAAAATTTCAAAAAAAAAAATTAAAAAAAAATTTCAAAAAAATTTTCGAAAAAAAAAAATTTCAAAAAAAAAAATTTCAAAAAAAAAATTTCAAAAAAAAAAAATTTCAAAAAAAAAATTTAAAAAAAATAAAAAAAAAATTTAAAAAAAAAATTTAAAAAAAATTGAAAAAAAAATTAAAAAAAAAATTTAAAAAAAAAATCGAAAAAAGAATTTTCAATAAAAAAATTTCCAAAAAATTTTCGAAAAAAAAAATTTCAAAAAATAAATTTTTAAAAAAATTTCAAAAAAATTTTCGAAAAAAAAAAATTCTTTTTTCGAATTTTTTTTTCAATTTTTTTTTTTTATTTTTTTTTTGAAATTTTTTTAAATTTTTTTTTGAAATTTTTTTTTTGAAATTTTTTTTTTGAAAATTTTTTTTTTTGAAATTTTTTTTTTCGAAAATTTTTTTGAAATTTTTTTTTAAATTTTTTTTTGAAATTTTTTTTTTCGAAAATTTTTTTGAAATTTTTTTTTTTGAAAATTTTTTTTTCGAATTTTTTTTTCAATTTTTTTTTTATTTTTTTTTGAATTTTTTTTATATTTTTCTTTTTTCAATTTTTTTTTCGAAATATTTTTTCGAATTTTTTTTTTCAATTTTTTTTCAATTTTTTTTTAATTTTTTTAAAAATTTTTTTTTGAAATTTTTTTAAAATTTTTTTTTGAAATTTTTTTTTTTCGAAAATTTTTTTGAAATTTTTTTGAAATTTTTTTTTGAAAATTTTTTAAAAATTTTTTTTTAAAATTTTTTGTTCTTGAAAATTTTTTTTTCGAATTTTTATTTTCAATTTTTTTTTAATTTTTTTTTTAAATTTTTTTTTTTAAATTTTTTTAAAATTTTTTTTTTGAAAATTTTTTTTTCGAATTTTTTTAAAAATTTTTTTTGAATTTTTTTTTGAAATTTTTTTTTTTTAATTTTTTTAAAATTTTTTCTGAATTTTTTTTGAAACTGTTTTTGAAATTTTTTTTTTTGAAAATATTTTTTTTAATTTTTTTTTTTTTGAAAAATTTTTTTTCGAAAATTTTTTAGAAATTTTTTTTGAAATTTTTTTTTGAAAATTTTTTAAAATTTTTTTTTTTTAATTTTTTGTTCTTGAAAATTTTTTTTCGAATTTTTATTTTCAATTTTTTTTTTATTTTTTTTTTGAAATTTTTTAAAATTTTTTTTTTGAAAATTTTTTTTTCGAATTTTTTTAAAAATTTTTTTTGAATTTTTTTTTGAAATTTTTTTTTTGAAATTTTTTTAAAATTTTTTCTGAATTTTTTTTGAAACTGTTTTTGAAATTTTTTTTTTTGAAAATTTTTTTTAATTTTTTTTTTTTGAAAATTTTTTTTTTTGAAATTTTTTTTTTCGAAATATTTTTAGAAATTTTTTTTGAAATTTTTTTTTGAAAATTTTTTTAAATTTTTTTTTTTTAATTTTTTGTTCTTGAAAATTTTTTTTCGAATTTTTATTTTCAATTTTTTTTTTATTTTTTTTTTGAAATTTTTTAAAAATTTTTTTTTGAAAATTTTTTTTTCGAATTTTGTTTTCGAATTTTTTTTAAATTTTTTTTAAAATTTTTTTTTGAAATTTTTTTTTTGAAATTTTTTAAAAAATTTTTTTTTTGAAATTTTTTTTTTCGAAAATTTTTTTGAAATTTTTTTTTTGAAAATTCTTTTTTCGAATTTTTTTTTAAATTTTTTTTTTAAATTTTTTTTTTCAATTTTTTTTAAATTTTTTTTTTTAATTTTTTTTAAAATTTTTTTTAAATTTTTTTTTTGAAATTTTTTTTTTTGAAATTTTTTTTTTGAAATTTTTTTTTTTTGAATTTTTTTTTTTTCGAAAATTTTTTTGAAATTTTTTAAAAAATTTTTTTTTTGAAATTTTTTTTTTCGAAAATTTTTTTGAAATTTTTTTTTTGAAAATTCTTTTTTCAAATTTTTTTTAAAATTTTTTTTTAAATTTTTTTTTTCAATTTTTTTAAAAATTTTTTTTTTAATTTTTTTTAAATTTTTTTTTTGAATTTTTTTATTTTGAAATTCTGTTTTTGAAATTTTTTTTTTTGAAATTTTTTTTTTTCGAAAATTTTTTTGAAATTTTTTTTTAATTTTTTTTTTTGAAATTTTTTTTTCGAAAATTTTTTTGAAATTTTTTTTTTGAAATTTTTTTTTTCGAATTTTTTTTCAATTTTTTTAAAATTTTTTTTTTGAAATTTTTTTTAAATTTTTTTTTTTAAATTTTTTTTTCGAAATATTTTTTCGAATTTATTTTTCAATTTTTTTTTAAATTCTTTTTAAAATTTTTTTTTGAAATTTTTTTAAAATTTTTTTTTTGAAATTTTCTTTTTTCGAAAATTTTTTTGAAATTTTTTTTGAAATTTTTTTTTGAAAATTTTTTTAAAATTTTTTTTTAAATTTTTTGTTCTTGAAAATTTTTTTTTCGAATTTTTATTTTCAATTTTTTTTTAAATTTTTTTTTGAAATTTTTTTAAAATTTTTTTTTGAAAATTTTTTTTTCGAAATTTTTTTTCGAATTTTTTTAAATTTTTTTTTTTAATTTTTTTTAAATTTTTTTTCGAATTTTTTTAAAATTTTTTTTTTATTTTTTTTTGAAATTTTTTTTTTAAAATTTTTTTAAATTTTTTTTTTTTTATTTTTGAAATTTTTTTTAAAATTTTTTCTGAATTTTTTTTAAAACTGTTTTTGAAATTTTTTTTTTTTGAAAATATTTTTAAAATTTTTTTTTTTTTTTGAAAATTTTTTTTTTTTTAATTTTTTTTTTCGAAAATTTTTTTGAAATTTTTTTTTTTGAAAATTTTTTTTTCAAATTTTTTTTGAAATTTTTTTTAAATTTTTTTTTTGAAATTTTTTTTAAATTTTTTTTTGAAAATTTTTTTTTTTGAAATTTTTTTAAAATTTTTTTTTTGAAAATTTTTTTTTCGAATTTTTTTAAAATTTTTTTAAAAATTTTTTTTTGAAATTTTTTTTTAAAATTTTTTTTTCGAATTTTTTCAAAATTTTTTTTTAACTTTTTTTTTGAAAAATTTTTTTAAAATTTTTTTTTTGAAATTTTCTTTTTTCGAAAATTTTTTTGAAAATTTTTTTAAAATTTTTTTTAAAATTTTTTGTTCTTGAAAATTTTTTTTTCGAATTTTTATTTTCAATTTTTTTTAAATTTTTCTTTTGAAATTTTTTTAAAATTTTTTTTTTGAAAATTTTTTTTTCGAAATTTTTTTTCGAATTTTTTAAAATTTTTTTTTTAAATTTTTTTAAAATTTTTTTTCGAATTTTTTTAAAATTTTTTTTAAAATTTTTTTTTGAAAATTTTTTTTTTTAATTTTTTTAAAAATTTTTTTTTTATTTTTGAAATTTTTTTTTAAATTTTTTCTGAATTTTTTTTTAAACTGTTTTTGAAATTTTTTTTTTTTGAAAATATTTTTTAAATTTTTTTTTTTTGAAAATTTTTTTTTTTAAAATTTTTTTTTTCGAAAATTTTTTTGAAATTTTTTTTTTTGAAAATTTTTTTTTCGAATTTTTTTTGAAATTTTTTTTAAATTTTTTTTTTGAAATTTTTTTTAAATTTTTTTTTTGAAAATTTTTTTTTTTTAAATTTTTTAAAATTTTTTTTTTGAAAATTTTTTTTTCGAATTTTTTTAAAATTTTTTTTAAATTTTTTTTTTGAAATTTTTTTTTTTTAATTTTTTTTCGAATTTTTTCAAAATTTTTTTTTAACTTTTTTTTTGAAAAATTTTTTTAAATTTTTTTTTTTTAATTTTTTTTTTGAAATTTTTTTAAAATTTTTTCTGAATTTTTTTTGAAACTGTTTTTGAAATTTTTTTTTTTGAAAATATTTTTCTAATTTTTTTTTTTTTTGAAAATTTTTTTTTTTGAAATTTTTTTTTTCGAAAATTTTTTTGAAATTTTTTTATTTGAAATTTTTTTTTTAGAATTTTTTTTTCAATTTTTTTTTAAATTTTTTTTTTGAAATTTTTTTATTCGAAAATTTTTTTGAAATTTTTTTTTTTGAAAATTTTTTTTTCTAATTTTTTTTTTAAATTTTTTTTTTATTTTTTTTTTGAAATTTTTTTAAAATTTTTTCTGAATTTTTTTTTAAACTGTTTTTGAAATTTTTTTTTTTTGAAAATATTTTTTTTTGAAATTTTTTTTTCGAAAATTTTTTTGAAATTTTTTTATTTGAAATTTTTTTTTTCGAATTTTTTTTTCAATTTTTTTTTTAAATTTTTTTTTTGAAATTTTTTTTTTCGAAAATTTTTTTGAAATTTTTTTTTTTGAAAATTTTTTTTTCGAATTTTTTTTTCAATTTTTTTTTTTTTTTTTTTTGAAATTTTTTAAAAAATTTTTCTGATTTTTTTTTGAAACTGTTTTTGAAAATTTTTTTAAATTTTTTTTTTTTAATTTTTTGTTCTTGAAAATTTTTTTTTCGAATTTTTATTTTCAATTTTTTTTTTATTTTTTTTTTGAAATTTTTTAAAAATTTTTTTTTGAAAATTTTTTTTTCGAATTTTGTTTTCGAATTTTTTTAAAATTTTTTTTAAAATTTTTTTTTGAAATTTTTTTTTTGAAATTTTTTTAAAAATTTTTTTTTTGAAATTTTTTTTTTCGAAAATTTTTTTGAAATTTTTTTTTGAAAACTCTTTTTTCGAATTTTTTTTTTAATTTTTTTTTTAAATTTTTTTTTTCAATTTTTTTTAAATTTTTTTTTTTAATTTTTTTTAAAATTTTTTTTAAATTTTTTTTTTGAAATTTTTTTTTTTGAAATTTTTTTTTTGAAATTTTTTTTTTTTGAAATTTTTTTTTCGAAAATTTTTTTGAAATTTTTTTAAAAATTTTTTTTTTGAAATTTTTTTTTTCGAAAATTTTTTTGAAATTTTTTTTTTGAAAATTCTTTTTTCGAATTTTTTTTAAAATTTTTTTTTAAATTTTTTTTTCAATTTTTTTAAAAAATTTTTTTTAAATTTTTTTTTAAATTTTTTTTAAATTTTTTTTTTGAATTTTTTTTTTGAAATTCTGTTTTTGAAATTTTTATTTTTGAAATTTTTTTTTTTCGAAAATTTTTTTGAAATTTTTTTTTTTGAAAATTTTTTTTTCGAATTGTTTTTGAAATTTTTTTTTAATTTTTTTTTTGAAATTTTTTTTAAATTTTTTTTTTGAAAATTTTTTTTTTTTAAATTTTTTTAAAATTTTTTTTTTGAAAATTTTTTTTTCGAATTTTTTTAAATTTTTTTTTAAAATTTTTGTTTGAAATTTTTTTTTTTAATTTTTTTTCGAATTTTTTCAAAATTTTTTTTAAACTTTTTTTTTGAAAAATTTTTTTAAAATTTTTTTTTTAATTTTTTTTTTGAAATTTTTTAAAAATTTTTTCTGAATTTTTTTTGAAACTGTTTTTGAAATTTTTTTTTTTGAAAATATTTTTCTAAATTTTTTTTTTTTGAAAATTTTTTTTTTTGAAATTTTTTTTTTCGAAAATTTTTTTGAAATTTTTTTTTAATTTTTTTTTTTGAAATTTTTTTTTTCGAAAATTTTTTTGAAATTTTTTTTGAAATTTTTTTTTTGAAATTTTTTTTTTCGAATTTTTTTTCAATTTTTTTTAAATTTTTTTTTTGAAATTTTTTTTAAATTTTTTTTTTAAATTTTTTTTTCGAAATATTTTTTCGAATTTTTTTTTTCAATTTTTTTTAAAATTTTTTTTAAAATTTTTTTTTGAAATTTTTTTTAAATTTTTTTTTTGAAATTTTCTTTTTTCGAAAATTTTTTTGAAAATTTTTTTAAAATTTTTTTTTAAATTTTTTGTTCTTGAAAATTTTTTTTTCGAATTTTTATTTTCAATTTTTTTTAAATTTTTCTTTTGAAATTTTTTTAAAATTTTTTTTTTGAAAATTTTTTTTTCGAAATTTTTTTTCGAATTTTTTAAAATTTTTTTTTTTAATTTTTTTAAAATTTTTTTTCGAATTTTTTTAAAATTTTTTTTAAAATTTTTTTTTGAAAATTTTTTTTTTTAATTTTTTTAAAAATTTTTTTTTTATTTTTGAAATTTTTTTTTAAATTTTTTCTGAATTTTTTTTTAAACTGTTTTTGAAATTTTTTTTTTTTGAAAATATTTTTTAAATTTTTTTTTTTGAAAATTTTTTTTTTTTTAATTTTTTTTTTTCGAAAATTTTTTTGAAATTTTTTTTTTTGAAAATTTTTTTTTCGAATTTTTTTTGAAATTTTTTTTAAATTTTTTTTTTGAAATTTTTTTTAAATTTTTTTTTTGAAAATTTTTTTTTTTGAAATTTTTTAAAATTTTTTTTTTGAAAATTTTTTTTTCGAATTTTTTTTAAATTTTTTTTAAAATTTTTTTTTGAAATTTTTTTTTTTTTAATTTTTTTTCGAATTTTTTCAAAATTTTTTTTTAACTTTTTTTTTGAAAAATTTTTTTAAATTTTTTTTTTTTAATTTTTTTTTTGAAATTTTTTAAAAATTTTTTCTGAATTTTTTTTGAAACTGTTTTTGAAATTTTTTTTTTTGAAAATATTTTTCTAATTTTTTTTTTTTTTGAAATTTTTTTTTTTTGAAATTTTTTTTTTCGAAAATTTTTTTGAAATTTTTTTATTTGAAATTTTTTTTTTAGAATTTTTTTTTCAATTTTTTTTTAAATTTTTTTTTTGAAATTTTTTTTTTCGAAAATTTTTTTGAAATTTTTTTTTTTGAAAATTTTTTTTTCTAATTTTTTTTTTAAATTTTTTTTTTTATTTTTTTTTTGAAATTTTTTTAAAATTTTTTCTGAATTTTTTTTTAAACTGTTTTTGAAATTTTTTTTTTTTGAAAATATTTTTTTTTGAAATTTTTTTTTCGAAAATTTTTTTGAAATTTTTTTATTTGAAATTTTTTTTTTCGAATTTTTTTTTCAATTTTTTTTTTAAATTTTTTTTTTGAAATTTTATTTTTCGAAAATTTTTTTGAAATTTTTTTTTTTGAAAATTTTTTTTTCGAATTTTTTTTTCAATTTTTTTTTTTTTTTTTTTTTGAAATTTTTTAAAAAATTTTTCTGATTTTTTTTTAAACTGTTTTTGAAAATTTTTTTAAATTTTTTTTTTTTAATTTTTTGTTCTTGAAAATTTTTTTTTCGAATTTTTATTTTCAATTTTTTTTTTATTTTTTTTTTGAAATTTTTTAAAAATTTTTTTTTGAAAATTTTTTTTTCGAATTTTGTTTTCGAATTTTTTTAAAATTTTTTTTAAAATTTTTTTTTGAAATTTTTTTTTTGAAATTTTTTTAAAAATTTTTTTTTTGAAATTTTTTTTTTCGAAAATTTTTTTGAAATTTTTTTTTTGAAAACTCTTTTTTCGAATTTTTTTTTAATTTTTTTTTTAAATTTTTTTTTTCAATTTTTTTTAAATTTTTTTTTAAAATTTTTTTTAAAATTTTTTTTAAATTTTTTTTTTGAAATTTTTTTTTTTGAAATTTTTTTTTTGAAATTTTTTTTTTTTGAAATTTTTTTTTCGAAAATTTTTTTGAAATTTTTTTAAAAATTTTTTTTTTGAAATTTTTTTTTTCGAAAATTTTTTTGAAATTTTTTTTTTGAAAATTCTTTTTTCGAATTTTTTTTAAAATTTTTTTTTAAATTTTTTTTTTCAATTTTTTTAAAAAAATTTTTTTAAATTTTTTTTTTAATTTTTTTTAAATTTTTTTTTTGAATTTTTTTTTTTGAAATTCTGTTTTTGAAATTTTTATTTTTGAAATTTTTTTTTTTCGAAAATTTTTTTGAAATTTTTTTTTTTGAAAATTTTTTTTTCGAATTGTTTTTGAAATTTTTTTTTAATTTTTTTTTTGAAATTTTTTTTAAATTTTTTTTTTGAAAATTTTTTTTTTGAAATTTTTTTAAAATTTTTTTTTTGAAAATTTTTTTTTCGAATTTTTTTAAATTTTTTTTTAAAATTTTTTTTTTAAATTTTTTTTCGAATTTTTTCAAAATTTTTTTAAAACTATTTTTTTTGAAAAATTTTTTTAAAATTTTTTTTTTAATTTTTTTTTTGAAATTTTTTAAAAATTTTTTCTGAATTTTTTTTGAAACTGTTTTTGAAATTTTTTTTTTTGAAAATATTTTTCTAAATTTTTTTTTTTTGAAAATTTTTTTTTTTGAAATTTTTTTTTTCGAAAATTTTTTAGAAATTTTTTTATTTGAAATTTTTTTTTTTCGAATTTTTTTTTCAATTTTTTTTTAATTTTTTTTTTGAAATTTTTTTTTTCGAAAATTTTTTTGAAATTTTTTTTTTTGAAAATTTTTTTTTCGAATTTTTTTTTTAAAATTTTTTTTTTATTTTTTTTTTGAAATTTTTTTAAAATTTTTTCTGAATTTTTTTTGAAACTGTTTTTGAAATTTTTTTTTTTGAAAATATTTTTTTTTGAAATTTTTTTTTTCGAAAATTTTTTTGAAATTTTTTTATTTGAAATTTTTTTTTTCGAATTTTTTTTTCAATTTTTTTTTTAATTTTTTTTTTGAAATTTTTTTTTTCGAAAATTTTTTTGAAATTTTTTTTTTTTGAAAATTTTTTTTTCGAATTTTTTTTTCAATTTTTTTTTTATTTTTTTTTGAAATTTTTTAAAAAATTTTTCTGATTTTTTTTTGAAACTGTTTTTGAAATTTTTTTTTTTGAAAATATTTTTAAATTTTTTTTTTCGAAAATTTTTTTGAAATTTTTTTTTGAAAATTCTTTTTTCGAATTTTTTTTTCAATTTTTTTTTTTTATTTTTTTTTGAAATTTTTTTAAATTTTTTTTTGAAATTTTTTTTTTGAAATTTTTTTTTTGAAAATTTTTTTTTTTGAAATTTTTTTTTTCGAAAATTTTTTTGAAATTTTTTTTTAAATTTTTTTTTGAAATTTTTTTTTTCGAAAATTTTTTTGAAATTTTTTTTTTTGAAAATTTTTTTTTCGAATTTTTTTTTCAATTTTTTTTTATTTTTTTTTGAATTTTTTTTATATTTTTCTTTTTTCAATTTTTTTTTCGAAATATTTTTTCGAATTTTTTTTTTTCAATTTTTTTTCAATTTTTTTTTAATTTTTTTAAAAATTTTTTTTTGAAATTTTTTTAAAATTTTTTTTTGAAATTTTTTTTTTTCGAAAATTTTTTTGAAATTTTTTTGAAATTTTTTTTTGAAAATTTTTTAAAAATTTTTTTTTTAAATTTTTTGTTCTTGAAAATTTTTTTTTCGAATTTTTATTTTCAATTTTTTTTAAATTTTTTTTTTAAATTTTTTTTTTTTAATTTTTTTAAAATTTTTTTTTTGAAAATTTTTTTTTCGAATTTTTTTAAAAATTTTTTTTGAATTTTTTTTTGAAATTTTTTTTTTTAAATTTTTTTAAAATTTTTTCTGAATTTTTTTTAAACTGTTTTTGAAATTTTTTTTTTTGAAAATATTTTTTTTAATTTTTTTTTTTTTGAAAATTTTTTTTTTTGAAATTTTTTTTTTCGAAAATTTTTTAGAAATTTTTTTTGAAATTTTTTTTTGAAAATTTTTTTAAATTTTTTTTTTTTAATTTTTTGTTCTTGAAAATTTTTTTTCGAATTTTTATTTTCAATTTTTTTTTTATTTTTTTTTTGAAATTTTTTAAAATTTTTTTTTTGAAAATTTTTTTTTCGAATTTTTTAAAAAATTTTTTTTGAATTTTTTTTTGAAATTTTTTTTTTGAAATTTTTTTAAAATTTTTTCTGAATTTTTTTTGAAACTGTTTTTGAAATTTTTTTTTTTGAAAATTTTTTTTAATTTTTTTTTTTTTGAAAATTTTTTTTTTTGAAATTTTTTTTTTCGAAAATTTTTTAGAAATTTTTTTTGAAATTTTTTTTTGAAAATTTTTTTAAATTTTTTTTTTTTAATTTTTTGTTCTTGAAAATTTTTTTTCGAATTTTTATTTTCAATTTTTTTTTTATTTTTTTTTTTGAAATTTTTTAAAATTTTTTTTTTGAAAATTTTTTTTTCGAATTTTGTTTTCGAATTTTTTTTAAATTTTTTTTTAAATTTTTTTTTGAAATTTTTTTTTTGAAATTTTTTAAAAAATTTTTTTTTTGAAATTTTTTTTTTCGAAAATTTTTTTGAAATTTTTTTTTTGAAAATTCTTTTTTCGAATTTTTTTTTAAATTTTTTTTTTAATTTTTTTTTTTCAATTTTTTTTAAATTTTTTTTTTTAATTTTTTTTAAAATTTTTTTTAAATTTTTTTTTTGAAATTTTTTTTTTTGAAATTTTTTTTTTTAAATTTTTTTTTTTGAATTTTTTTTTTTCGAAAATTTTTTTGAAATTTTTTTAAAAATTTTTTTTTTGAAATTTTTTTTTTCGAAAATTTTTTTGAAATTTTTTTTTTGAAAATTCTTTTTTCAAATTTTTTTTAAAATTTTTTTTTAAATTTTTTTTTTCAATTTTTTTAAAAATTTTTTTTTAAATTTTTTTTTTAATTTTTTTTAAATTTTTTTTTTGAATTTTTTTATTTTGAAATTCTGTTTTTGAAATTTTTTTTTTTGAAATTTTTTTTTTTCGAAAATTTTTTTGAAATTTTTTTTTAATTTTTTTTTTTGAAATTTTTTTTTCGAAAATTTTTTTGAAATTTTTTTTTTTGAAATTTTTTTTTTCGAATTTTTTTTCAATTTTTTTAAAATTTTTTTTTTGAAATTTTTTTTAAATTTTTTTTTTTAAATTTTTTTTTCGAAATATTTTTTCGAATTTATTTTTCAATTTTTTTTTAAATTCTTTTTAAAATTTTTTTTTGAAATTTTTTTAAAATTTTTTTTTTGAAATTTTCTTTTTTCGAAAATTTTTTTGAAATTTTTTTTGAAATTTTTTTTTGAAAATTTTTTTAAAATTTTTTTTTAAATTTTTTGTTCTTGAAAATTTTTTTTTCGAATTTTTATTTTCAATTTTTTTTTAAATTTTTTTTTGAAATTTTTTTAAAATTTTTTTTTTGAAAATTTTTTTTTCGAAATTTTTTTTCGAATTTTTTTAAATTTTTTTTTTTAATTTTTTTTAAATTTTTTTTCGAATTTTTTTAAAATTTTTTTTTTATTTTTTTTTGAAATTTTTTTTTTAAAATTTTTTTAAATTTTTTTTTTTTTATTTTTGAAATTTTTTTTAAAATTTTTTCTGAATTTTTTTTAAAACTGTTTTTGAAATTTTTTTTTTTTGAAAATATTTTTAAAATTTTTTTTTTTTTTTGAAAATTTTTTTTTTTTTAATTTTTTTTTTCGAAAATTTTTTTGAAATTTTTTTTTTTGAAAATTTTTTTTTCAAATTTTTTTTGAAATTTTTTTTAAATTTTTTTTTTGAAATTTTTTTTAAATTTTTTTTTGAAAATTTTTTTTTTTGAAATTTTTTTAAAATTTTTTTTTTGAAAATTTTTTTTTCGAATTTTTTTAAAATTTTTTTAAAAATTTTTTTTTGAAATTTTTTTTTAAAATTTTTTATTTTTTTTTCGAATTTTTTCAAAATTTTTTTTTAACTTTTTTTTTGAAAAATTTTTTTAAAATTTTTTTTTTTAATTTTTTTTCTGAATTTTTTTTAAACTGTTTTTGAAATTTTTTTTTTGAAAATATTTTTCTAAATTTTTTTTTTTTTGAAAATTTTTTTTTTTGAAATTTTTTTTTTCGAAAATTTTTTTGAAATTTTTTTATTTGAAAATTTTTTTTTCGAATTTTTTTTTTAAATTTTTTTTTTATTTTTTTTTTGAAATTTTTTTTTTCGAAAATTTTTTTGAAATTTTTTTTTTTGAAAATTTTTTTTTCGAATTTTTTTTTTTAATTTTTTTTTTATTTTTTTTTTGAAATTTTTTTTAAATTTTTTTTTTAAATTTTTTTTTCGAAATATTTTTTCGAATTTTTTTTTCAATTTTTTTTAATTTTTTTTTTATTTTTTTTTGAAATTTTTTTAAAATTTTTTTTTTGAAATTTTTTTTTTTCGAAAATTTTTTTGAAATTTTTCTTGAAATTTTTTTTTGATAATTTTTTTAAAATTTTTTTTTTAATTTTTTGTTCTTGAAAATTCTTTTTTCGAATTTTTAATTTCAATTTTTTTTAAATTTTTTTTTTGAAAATTTTTTTTTTGAAATTATTTTAAAATTTTTTTTTTGAAATTTTTTTTTTCGAATTTTTTTAAAATTTTTTTTAAAATTTTTTTTTGAAATTTTTTTTTTTAATTTTTTTTCGAATTTTTTCAAATTTTTTTTTTAACTTTTTTTTTGAAAAATTTTTTTAAAATTTTTTTTTTAAATTTTTTTTTTGAAATTTTTTCAAAAATTTTTCTGAATTTTTTTTGAAACTGTTTTTGAAATTTTTTTTTTGAAAATATTTTTCTAAATTTTTTTTTTTTGAAAATTTTTTTTTTTTAAATTTTTTTTTTCGAAAACTTTTTTGAAATTTTTTTATTTGAAAATTTTTTTTTCGAATTTTTTTTTAAATTTTTTTTTTAATTTTTTTTTTGAATTTTTTTTTTTCGAAAATTTTTTTGAAATTTTTTTTTTTGAAAATTTTTTTTTCGAATTTTTTTTTAAAATTTTTTTTTTTATTTTTTTTTTGAAATTTTTTTTAAATTTTTTTTTTTTATTTTTTTTTCGAAATATTTTTTCGAATTTTTTTTTCAATTTTTTTTAATTTTTTTTTATTTTTTTTTGAAATTTTTTTAAAATTTTTTTTTTGAAATTTTTTTTTTCGAAAATTTTTTTGAAATTTTTCTTGAAATTTTTTTTTGAAAATTTTTTTAAAATTTTTTTTTTAATTTTTTGTTCTTGAAAATTCTTTTTTCGAATTTTTAATTTCAATTTTTTTTAAATTTTTTTTTGAAATTTTTTTAAAATTTTTTTTTTGAAAATTTTTTTGAAATTTTTTTTTAAATTTTTTTTTTGAAATTTTTTTTTTCGAAAATTTTTTTGAAATTTTTTTTTGAAAATTTTTTTAAAATTTTTTTCTTAAATTTTTTGTTCTTGAAAATTTTTTTTTCGAATTTTTATTTTCAATTTTTTTTAAAAATTTTTTTTAATTTTTTTTTTTGAAATTTTTTTAAAATTTTTTTTTTGAAAATTTTTTTTTCGAAATTTTTTTTCGAATTTTTTTTAAATTTTTTTTAAAATTTTTTTTTGAAAAATTTTTTTTTAAAAATTTTTTTAAAATTTTTTTTTTTAATTTTTTTTTTGAAATTTTTTTGAATTTTTTTTTTTTTAATTTGTTTTCGAATTTTTTTAAAATTTTTTTAAAAATTTTTTTATGAAAAATTTTTTTTTTTATTTTTTTAAAAATTTTTTTTTAAATTTTTTCTCTGAAATTTTTTTAAAATTTTTTCTGAATTTTTTTTGAAACTGTTTTTGAAATTTTTTTTTTTTGAAAATATTTTTTTTAATTTTTTTTTTTTTTGAAAATTTTTTTTTTGAAATTTTTTTTTTCGAAAATTTTTTTGAAATTTTTTTTGAAATTTTTTTTTGAAAATTTTTTAAAAATTTTTTTTTCGAATTTTTATTTTCAATTTTTTTTTAAATTTTTTTTTGAAATTTTTTTAAAATTTTTTTTTTGAAATTTTTTTTTTCGAATTTTTTAAAATTTTTTTTAAAATTTTTTTTTTGAAATTTTTTTTTTTTTTATTTTTCTAAAAATTTTTTTTTTTATTTTTTTTTTGAAATTTTTTTAAAATTTTTTCTGAATTTTTTTTGAAACTGTTTTTGAAATTTTTTTTTTTGAAAATATTTTTTAATTTTTTTTTTTTGATAATTTTTTTTTGAATTTTTTTTTTCGAAAATTTTTTTGAAATTTTTTTTTTTGAAAATTCTTTTTTCGAATTTTTCTTTCAATTTTTTTTTAAATTTATTTTTTGAAATTTTTTTTTTGAAATTTTTTTTTTGAAATTTTTTTTTTGAAAATTTTTTTTTTTGAATTTTTTTTTTCAATTTTTTTTAAATTTTTTTTTTAATTTTTTTTTTGAAATTTTTTTAAAATTTTTTTTTGAAATTTTTTTTTTTTGAAATTTTTTTTTTTTAAATTTTTTTTTTTGAAATTTTTTTTTTTCGAAAATTTTTTGAAATTTTTTTTAAAATTTTTTTTTGAAATTTTTTTTTTTCGAAAATTTTTTTGAAAATTTTTTTTCGAATTTTTTTTTTCAATTTTTTTTTATTTTTTTTTTGAAATTTTTTTTAAATTTTTCTTTTTTCAATTTTTTTTTCGAAATATTTTTTCGAATTTTTTTTTTCAATTTTTTTTAAATTTTTTTTTAAATTTTTTTTTGAAATTTTTTTAAAATTTTTTTTTGAAATTTTTTTTTTTTCGAAAATTTTTTTGAAATTTTTTTTGAAATTTTTTTTTTGAAAATTTTTTTAAAATTTTTTCATTAAATTTTTTTGTTCTTGAAAATTTTTTTTTCGAATTTTTATTTTCAATTTTTTTTAAAATTTTTTTTTAAATTTTTTTTTGAAATTTTTTTAAAATTTTTTTTTTGAAATTTTTTTTTTCGAATTTTTTTAAAATTTTTTTTTAAATTTTTTTTTGAAATTTTTTTTTTTAATTTTTTTTCGAATTTTTTCAAAATTTTTTTTTAACTTTTTTTTTGAAAATTTTTTTTTTAAAATTTTTTTAAAATTTTTTTTCTGAATTTTTTTTGAAACTGTTTTTGAAATTTTTTTTTTTTGAAAATTTTTTTTTAAATTTTTTTTTTGAAATTTTTTTGAAATTTTTTTTTTGAAAATTTTTTTTTTGAAATTTTTTTTTTCGAAAATTTTTTTGAAATTTTTTTTGAAATTTTTTTTGAAAATTTTTTTAAAATTTTTTTTTTTAATTTTTTGTTCTTGAAAATTTTTTTTTCGAATTTTTATTTTCAATTTTTTTTTTAATTTTTTTTTTGAAATTTTCTTAAAATTTTTTTTTTGAAAATTTTTTTTTCGAAATTTTTTTTCGATTTTTTTTTAAATTTTTTTTAAAAATTTTTTTTAAATTTTTTTTTGAAAAATTTTTTTTAAAATTTTTTTAAAAATTTTTTTTTTTAAATTTTTTTTTTGAAATTTTTTTAAAATTTTTTCTGAATTTTTTTTGAAACTGTTTTTGAAATTTTTTTTTTTTGAAAATTTTTTTTTTGAAATTTTTTTTTTCGAAAACTTTTTTGAAATTTTTTTTTTGAAAATTCTTTTTTCGAGTTTTTTTTTAAATTTTTTTTTTGAAATTTTTTTTAAATTTTTTTTTTTGAAATTTTTTTTTTCGAAAATTTTTTTGAAATTTTTTTTTAAATTTTTTTTTTGAAATTTTTTTTTTCGAAAATTTTTTTGAAATTTTTTTTTTGAAAATTTTTTTTTCGAATTTTTTTTTCAATTTTTTTTTTAATTTTTATTTTGAAAATTTTTTTTTTTGAAATTTTTTTTTTGAAAATTTTTTTTTTGAAATTTTTTTTTGAAATTTTATTTTTTCGAAAATTTTTTTGAAATTTTTTTTGAAATTTTTTTTTGAAAATTTTTTTAAAATTTTTTTCTAAAATTTTTTGTTCTTGAAAATTTTTTTTTCGAATTTTTATTTTCAATTTTTTTTAAATTTTTTTTAAATTTTTTTTTTTGAAATTTTTTTAAAATTTTTTTTTTGAAATTTTTTTTTCGAAATTTTTTTTCGAATTTTTTTTAAATTTTTTTTAAAATTTTTTTTTGAAAATTTTTTTTTAAAAAGTTTTTTTTAAATTTTTTTTTTGAAATTTTTTAAAAATTTTTTCTGAATTTTTTTTGAAACTGTTTTTGAAATTTTTTTTTTTGAAAATATTTTTTAAAATTTTTTTTTTTTTTGAAAATTTTTTTTTTGAAATTTTTTTTTTCGAAAATTTTTTTGAAATTTTTTTTTTGAAAATTCTCTTTCGAATTTTTTTTTCAATTTTTTTTTAAATTTTTTTTTGAAATTTTTTTTAAATTTTTTTTTTGAAATTTTTTTTTTTTAAATTTTTTTTTTGAAATTTTTTTTTTTAATTTTTTTTCGAATTTTCTTAAAAATTTTTTAAAAATTTTTTTATGAAAATTTTTTTTTTAAATTTTTAAAAAAATTTTTTTTTTTATTTTTTTTTTGAAATTTTTTTTAAATTTTTTTTTTTTAATTTTTTTTTCGAAATATTTTTTCGAATTTTTTTTTTCAATTTTTTTAAAATTTTTTTTAAAATTTTTTTTTGAAATTTTTTTAAAATTTTTTTTTTGAAATTTTTTTTTTCGAAAATTTTTTTGAAATTTTTTTTGAAATTTTTTTTGAAAATTTTTTTAAAATTTTTTTTAAAATTTTTTGTTCTTGAAAATTTTTTTTTCGAATTTTTATTTTCAATTTTTTTTTTAATTTTTTTTTGAAATTTTTTTAAAATTTTTTTTTTGAAAATTTTTTTTTCGAAATTTTTTTTCGAATTTTTTAAAATTTTTTTCTTTAATTTTTTTTAATTTTTTTTTTGATTTTTTTAAAATTTTTTTTTAAAATTTTTTTTTGAAAATTTTTTTTTTTTATTTTTTTAAAAATTTTTTTTTTATTTTTGAAATTTTTTTAAAAATTTTTTCTGAATTTTTTTTTAAACTGTTTTTGAAATTTTTTTTTTTTGAAAATATTTTTAAATTTTTTTTTTTTTTGAAATTTTTTTTTTTGAAATTTTTTTTTTCGAAAATTTTTTTGAAATTTTTTTTTTTGAAAATTTTTTTTTCTAATTTTTTTTGAAATTTTTTTTTAATTTTTTTTTTGAAATTTTTTTAAATTTTTTTTTTGAAAATTTTTTTTTTTGAAATTTTTATTTTGAAAATTTTTTTTTTTGAAATTTTTTTTTTGAAAATTTTTTTTTTTTCAATTTTTTTTTGAAAATTTTTTTTTTTGAAATTTTTTTTTTGAAATTTTTTTTTTTCGAAAATTTTTTTTTTCGAAAATTTTTTTGAAATTTTTTTTGAAATATTTTTTGAAAATTTTTTTAAAATTTTTTTTTAAATTTTTTGTTCTTGAAAATTTTTTTTTCGAATTTTTATTTTCAATTTTTTTTTTAATTTTTTTTTGAAATTTTTTTAAAATTTTTTTTTTGAAAATTTTTTTTTCGAAATTTTTTTTCGAATTTTTTAAAATTTTTTTCTTTAATTTTTTTTAATTTTTTTTTCGAATTTTTTTTAAATTTTTTTTAAAATTTTTTTTTGAAAATTTTTTTTTTAAATTTTTTAAAAAATTTTTTTTTTATTTTTGAAATTTTTTTAAAAATTTTTTCTGAATTTTTTTTTAAACTGTTTTTGAAATTTTTTTTTTTGAAAATATTTTTAAATTGTTTTTTTTTTGAAAATTTTTTTTTTTGAAATTTTTTTTTTCGAAAATTTTTTTGAAATTTTTTTTTTTGAAAAATTTTTTTTCTAATATTTTTTGAAATTTTTTTTTAATTTTTTTTTTGAAATTTTTTTAAATTTATTTTTTGAAAATTTTTTTTTTTGAAATTTTTATTTTGAAAATTTTTTTTTTTGAAATTTTTTTTTTGAAAATTTTTTTTTTGAAATTTTTTTTTGAAAATTTTTTTTTTTGAAATTTTTTTTTTCGAAAATTTTTTTGAAATTTTTTTAAATTTTTTTTTTGAAAATTTTTTTTTTTGAAATTTTTATTTTGAAAATTTTTTTTTTTGAAATTTTTTTTTTGAAAATTTTTTTTTTTGAAATTTTTTTTTGAAAATTTTTTTTTTTGAAATTTTTTTTTTGAAATTTTTTTTTTCGAAAATTTTTTTGAAATTTTTTTTTTCGAAAATTTTTTTGAAATTTTTTTTGAAATTTTTTTTGAAAATTTTTTTAAAATTTTTTTTTAAATTTTTTGTTCTTGAAAATTTTTTTTTCGAATTTTTATTTTCAATTTTTTTTTAAATTTTTTTTTGAAATTTTTTTTTTGAAAATTTTTTTTTTTGAAATTTTTTTTTGAAAATTTTTTTTTTTGAAATTTTTTTTTTCGAAAATTTTTTGAAATTTTTTTAAATTTTTTTTTTGAAAATTTTTTTTTTTGAAATTTTTATTTTGAAAATTTTTTTTTTGAAATTTTTTTTTTGAAAATTTTTTTTTTTGAAATTTTTTTTTGAAAATTTTTTTTTTTGAAATTTTTTTTTTGAAATTTTTTTTTTTCGAAAATTTTTTTGAAATTTTTTTTTGAAAATTTTTTTAAAATTTTTTTTTTTAATTTTCCGTTCTTGAAAATTTTTTTTTCGAATTTTTATTTTCAATTTTTTTTAAAATTTTTTTTTAAATTTTTTTTTTGAAATTTTTTTAAAATTTTTTTTTTGAAAATTTTTTTTTCGAAATTTTTTTGAAATTTTTTTTAAAATTTTTTTTAAAATTTTTTTTTGAAAAATTTTTTTTTTAAATTTTTTTTTTTAAATTTTTTTTAAATTTTTTTTTTTGAAATTTTTTTAAAATTTTTTCTGAATTTTTTTTGAAATTTTTTTTTTTTGAAAATATTTTTTAATTTTTTTTTTTTTTGAAAATTTTTTTTTTTGAAATTTTTTTTTTCGAAAATTTTTTTGAAAAAGTCGAATGGCACGTTTCGGGTTTGCTTCGACGGGAGGAAACTTAACGATGTGACAGTTAATAAGGATGCTTATACCCTACCTTTGATTGACTGTATCATCACCAAGCTCCGTGATGCTCGTATCATTAGTTCAATCGACTTGAAACAAGTATTTTTCAAAATTCCATTGAAAGAATCATCCCGTGCAAAGACTGCTTTTGCTGTGCATGGCAGAGGTCTTTATGAATTTGTCATTATGCCTTTTGGATTAGTATCAGCAAGTCAGAGTATGTGTCGTCTTATGGATCTGGTTATTGGACCTGCCTTAGAACCATATTGTTTTTACTATCTGGATGATCATTATCGTGACTCCAGATTTTGAAAAACATTTGGAAATTTTGAGAAAAGTGTTAAATAGGCTTAAGGAAGCCAATTTAACTATAAACTTTGAGAAATGTCATTTCTGCCGTCCCTCTCTTAAATTCCTAGGTTTTTTGGTTGATGAACATGGCCTAAGAACGGACCCAGAAAAAGTGTCTGCTGTAGTGAATTATTCAGTACCCAAAAATACTACACAGATCAGACGTCTCATTGGCCTCGTCAGTTATTATCGTAGGTTCGTCAAGAATTTCTCTAGTTTATGTAGTCCAATAACGGATTTACTCCATAGTAGAAAAAAAGGTCAACCAATTGTATGGACTCCTGAAGCTGACAAAGCATTCCTGGAAATGAAAGACTCTCTTACTAGTGCTCCTGTATTGGCAAGCCCTGATTTTTCAAAGCCATTTACCTTGATGTGTGATGCTTCGGACACAGGGGTTGGTTCGGTGTTGTTTCAGGAAGAGGATGGAATGGAACATCCAAATGCTTATGCCAGCAAAACTTTGAACTCATGCCAAAGAAAGTACACGACTACTGAAAAAGAATTGCTTGCAATTATATTTGGTATTGAGAAGTTTAGGTATTATCTGGATGGTCGTCCCTTCACGGTTATCACTGACCATAGTTCACTTCAATGGCTTCGTAGTATGAAGGATCCTTCACCAAGATTAGCCCGTTGGTTAGTAAAACTAGCTCAATATGATTTTACTATAGTTCATAGAAAAGGGTCTCTCAATGTTGTAGCAGATGCCTTATCACGTTCGTTTGAAATTGCCTTGCTAGATCTATCTACTTTGAAGCGTGATAACTGGTATTCTGAAATGGTTACAAAGGTTGAGAAACACCCTGAATCTTATCCATCTTTCAAGGTGGAGAATGATGTCTTGTATAAGCATATTTTTTGTAAATATAATATTGAAAGTAATTTAACCAACTGGAAAATAGGCCGGAAATTTTGGAAACCTTCCATGATCACGAAACTTCCTCTCATTTTGGTCTTTCCAAAACCTTATCTCGCATTTCTGAATTGTACTATTGGCTAAATCTTAGAAATTCAGTTTATCGTTATGTCAGAAGATGTAAAGTTTGTGCGGCCAGCAAATCATCCAACCTACCTCAGGCAGGCTTGATGGGGTCCTATCGAAATATCAATCATCCCTTCCAACTCATTTCTGCGGATCTTCTTGGTCCATACCCAAGATCAAAGATGGGAAATCAATACATTCTGGTTGTGGTAGATTAGTTCACAAAATTTGTTTTGGTGCATCCAATGGCCAAGGCCACTTGAAAGGCAATAGTAAAGTTCATAGAAAACCATGTTTTCCTTATATTGGGCATTCCACAGATCTTTGCCTGCGACAACGGCCCACAATTCATTAGCAGAGAATTTAAAAATCTTATGAAGGAATATTCAGTTCAAAAGATCTGGTATAATGCAAGATATCATGCCCAAATAAATCATACTGAGCGAGTTAACAAAACGATCACAACTGCTATCCGATGTTATGTTCATGAGAAGCACAAGACCTGGGATCAGTCTATCTTTAAGGTGGCACAGGCTATTGGTCTTGCAAGACATGATGTTACGACTTACTCTCCCGCTTTTCTAGTTTTTGCTAGGAACATTCCTGTATCAGGAGAGTTCTATGGAAAAATTGCAGAGAATGCAAACAATATTGTGTCCATTAGTGACAAAATCCATAGCATTCAGGATTCCCAAACCTTGCCTCCATTGTACGAAGATGTCAGAAAGAAGCTTTACAAGGCTTATGTTCAAAATGCTAAGAGGTATAATATGAGGAAACGTCCTCTAAAAGTTTCACGTTGGTGACTATGTTTGGAAAAAGAACTATGTTCTTTCCAAGGCTTCCGATAACTTTTCAGCCAAACTTGCTCCCAAATTCATACCGTGTGTGGTTAATAAAGTTATTTCTCCTTTGGTTTATAATTTGAAAGATAGAGATGGAAAAGATTTGGGAGACTGGCATATCAAGGACATAAAACCGGATGTTACTGCTGATTATCATAGTGATAGTGGTAGTGATTCAAAGTCGCATTCAGATCAGAGTAGTGAAGATGAATATTTTTCTACATAGTATAATTTTTTTTATTTAGAGCATATGTGTTTGATGTCCTTGGGTTTTCCTAAAGCTCTAGTAGAAGTATCCTACCCAACCAGTAGGGGAAAATTTGGACAATTTTCGGGTGGAGAGGCTGTTTTTATTCTGTACTGCAACAGATCCGTATTCCAACAGATCCCTCTACTGGAGGTTTGTCTAGATTTCTCCCTATGACAGTAACCATCTGCTGTTTGTTTATTGTAGCTAGTTTTCACTATGCTACTCATGATACTACCATATTCTTTGGCACACTACTGAATCCCCCTGTATGAATTGAACTTTGTAAGTCATTGTTGTAATTAGAATTTTTCTTGATATATTCATGAAAATGCTTGGAAGACAAAGTCGATTCGAATCTTGTATGTATTGCCTTAATTGATCATTGATATTTTTAATGTGTAAACATTTTTATTTTTCACCTTGATGTTTTGAGAGTGAATACATTTCATTATCTTACCCTGGAGTTGGAAAATTACTGACTCATAGATTTAGTAATGAAGAGAGTATCCTCTGGTTAGTTTCCTGTAATGGGAATTCAATTGCTCAGAACCAAATGGGTTCTCTGCCGTCTAATCAGACCAATCAGATATCCTTGATTACTGATCTCTATACCTATCTTTTTCCTACAGTGTTAACATTTCTGAGAATTATTCCGAGAGCTACAGTGAGATTTTTTCTGATTAGTTTCCTGTAATGGGAATTCAACTGCTCAGAACCAAATGGGTTCTCTGCCGTCTAATCACATGCGTTTAATCACTTGTCTTTCTTATCTCTTTTTTACAGACTGTTAACATCTCTGAGAATTATTCTGGATACTATAGGTCTGCTGATCTTTAGTGTATTTTTTCTAATTAGTTTCCAACAATTCGATGGAATTAAATTGCTCAGAACCAGATGGGTTCTTTGCCATCTAATCAGATGCCCTTGATTAGAGGTCCGCTGACCTTTACTGTGATTTTTCCCAGATTAGTTTCCAGCAATTGGAATTCGATTGCTCAGAACCAAATCGGTTCTCTGCCGTCTAATCAAATGCCCATGATCACAGGTCCGCTAACCTTCGGTTTAGTTTCCTTGGCAAGGAAATTTTTATAGTAGTATTGTAATGACGGACAATTCCTCTGGGATTACCTTCTGATTGGTTTCCGAATGCAGTGTGCAATAGGAATTCGAGTGTTCGGAACCAAGTGGGTTTTCAACAGTTTAATCAGATGTCTTTAGTTACAGATCTCTATCCTTGACAAGGAGATTATTTTATGGTGTAGCAATCTGCAATTACCGTATCCCTTGCAACATTGCAATCCTCATGCTTGCATTTTTGCAACTAGCCCCAGAAGTGTATTCACACATTCTTTTCTCAATGATCAATTCTCGATTCAGTGTTGTTGCCAAATTATATAAATTTTTCTTGAATATCTTATTCTTTTTCTCTATCTGATTAAACCCTTATCCTGAATTTTACTTCATATCCCGCAATAAATACTCCAATGAAGGAGTTATTCTGGAAGTTTTTTTAACATTTTCTTGCTCTAAAAAAAGGATGATTAACTTTAAACTTTTTTTGTTTTAGGGACTCACTTTGGTGGGGTGTGAGCTCAGCTCAGATGCGACAGCTGGTTTACTAGCGGACTCTTTGGAAGGGAGAGCATTGGGGGGTCTTATTTGGGCTAGCGGTGCGCCTACGGGTGAGCATAGCAAGGCCTTAAATGGCGGCTGGGTAAGGCTACTGTGTTTCTCCTGAGCTCCACTGATCTGTTGCATCTGAGGACTTGTTCACAGTGCCAAGGATGAGAGTATCCCGAACTTTTGTCTTGTAATTAGTGAAACAGTGTTTTCACTATTTCAGTAGGTGGCGCTATAGTTCACACCAGTTGAGGTGACAACTGGACTTAATTTTTTTCATAATTCATTTTTTTGTTTCACCAAGGGTGTAGTTGGTAATGGTTCCTTGTGGTTGAATTCTGGTTGGTGGTGGTTGTCTGAGGTAATCTGGAGGCGAGTGGTTGAAGATGTTCACTCACCGGCGCCGCAATCAACATCTTGCAGCGATGAGGGCATCTTTGCCAGATTGTCTGGGATGGCTTCGACTGTGCCGGATTTTATCTTGGCGAAAGGTCAGTAGCTGAACCCTTTTTGTATCTTCACTCCAGAACTGTGAAATACAGGGAGTTGGAAGCTTCAGCTCTGTAAGTGCTATAACTTACAAGTTTTAGTTCCTGGATATTGGTAATTAGCAATATACCAGTTTTGTTATGGAAAATTTCAGCTATGTAAATGCTACAATTTACAGATTTAATTTCTTGATTAAAAAAATATATATATATTTTCAAATATTTTTTTTGCCGGAGTCAAACGAGGGTGTAACGAAATGTAAAACATTTGGTTACTTTTTATTTTGTTTATTTCATGTTGGTATCACATGTTATTGAGATGTTCCAATTTATTCAATTGTTCAGTTGTTGGTAACACTGAACATAGACAGAGTGAGAGGGAGATCGTCTTCCTTCTTTGAAAGGACTTCTTCCTTCTTCGGCCCTTTCTGAATTGAGCACTCGAAGAGTCGGTTGCTTTTTGAATTTCCCTTCGGGAAATATTAATTTTCCACAACGAGGAGATGAAAGTTCGTATATATGTTTGCATTATGAACATAATCAATTTCTGAACGATTCACCTATCGAATCGATACATATATCGGCATTCTTTTGGCATATTTTTCTAAACTTATAAAATGTATTTTTGATCTTCATATTCTTCACGCTTCACGAAAACAAGATGCCTCATGTGCGTCACTAATAATTATCTGTACCCATAAATTTTGAAAATAAATATAATCTCCATAATTTAATCTTATTTGAATAACATTTCGTACCCTCTTGACGACGAGTCGGTCCTGAAATGTCATAGATGAATTGTTTCTAACCTCTGAAATTGATGACTCACATGTGTCAATAATTTCTGTAAATTCTATCTTTCAATCGTTAAAATATGAATCAAACATGTTTCTGTTCGTGCTAAATGGTTTTCAGTGATACCAAGTGCCTCCACAAGTTTTTCTGAGTGTCAGAAAATATCAATCTGCTTAGAAGGCAAGCCTAGGTGCGAGCAGCAAACTAAAAGCTAAAGATATTCCTCCTGAACTTGGATAGTGATCTGCAGGAAAGACTGGTCTTGTAGCAAGGAGGACAGGATTCATGGGTGAGTTCAAAGCTTTAAATTTATCTTCTTATCATATCTGTTGGAGCTGAACTCGCTCATGATTCTTTGAACTCTTGGTTCGATCTCTTCCACATCACTGCCCAGGTTTGGATGGAAGGGCCTGGCCAATATCCAAAAGAAACCCTATATGTTTTGAAACCTCTCTCTATGACAACCTTCCACTTCCAGTCGTTGTGACACAAATCAAGCCGTCTGCTTGCTTTGCGACACCTTATAAAGTCAAGAACTATCTCGATACTCTCTCTCTCTCAATCTATACCGTTGTATCTATTTTTTATGAGAGAGATCAATATTTTCTCATGATTTTTCTTACATGTCAGTTCTCCTGAACACTTGTAAATTGTTATTAAATTTTGAAGAAAATTGTAGAAAGCAATATTTTCATGAAATTTATTTTTCTTGTGCTCGTTTGAGACTGGACTCTCCTCTACCATTGCTTGAGAAGATTCTAAATTTAAGCTTCATCACAAATTTATATTCTTTACCTCAGTTGCATCTTAGAAACATTGTTTAAATCAGCAAACCTCCATATTTCTTTGCTAATACTCATGTCTAAATTGTAAATTTAAATTCTCCATCTAAATTGTATCCTTGAAACATTTAACTAGTACAATTTTACATCATATCTTTAAGAAAATCTGAGACTAGTCTTGTCCTCGATTTCGCCCATATCACGAGTCATGTGACTCAAATCTGTCACAAGATACTGGTTTGTTTACTTTTTCACAGCATATATCTCAGCGTCCAAGTATCTGAGTCACAGGAAAGATCCCAGACCGACTACATATCCTATCCAGCTAGTAGAGTAGCCATTGTCTTGAGACACCCCTAAAGGCACCGTCGAAGTAGCGCTCTGGAGTAAGTCTTTCCACTCATCGCAACGACTGATCATAAAATGTAAACGAACCACCTAATCTTTTGTAAGCGAATCGACTCCAATAAAACTAGCTTGTACTTTACATTTCCAAAATTGTACGTTATGTACGCAAACATGTTTCATGTGTAATAAAAAAAATGTAACTTTGTGAATATAGTGTTTTCTGAAATTCTGGCTTCTTACTGTTGAGAAGCACAAAGATTATCTTTTGACAAATCCGTGTTTTTGGTATTTTCATTTAATAAAAAAAGAACCCGGTGCCCATGCTTACCTAGTATCTTTTATCTTTGTCCCCATAAATATTTGTCAAAGGATCTATCTTTAATACTGCAGATAGCGATACCCACGACCTTCCGTACCAATCTGAGCAGCTCACAGGCATTGCTGTATTAAATGAGCAAGTAAATAAAAATAAAGTTCTTATTTTTATGTACAATTTTTAAAAGCTTCCTCTTGCTCACTTTCCCAGCTAAAAACTAATTTTTTTTTTGAAAGAACTCTCAGTTAATAGTTTGATAAACTTGCTTACGTATGTCAGCGTTCCAAGGATTCTTTGCACATCTAATTTATTTTCAGGTTTCGGCATATTTACTATTGCTTTAATTTTTTCTGTTTGGGGAGAAATCCCCTCGCCCGAAATGATGTTTCCCAAGTAGGAAATCTGTGTTTGACCAAACTTGCATTTATTTAAATTGAATTTTACATTATTTTCTTTGGCAATTTCAAGAATTTGTTTCAACCTTTCATCATGTTCACCTTCATCTCTTCCCCACACAATAATATCATTAATGTATGTATCCGCACCCTCTATGTTAAATATTTCTTTGAATTTAATTTGGAACACTTCTGGAGCTGAGCATAGCCCATAAGGTAGCCGTAGAAATTTATAACGCCCAAAGGGTGTTCCAAAAGTGCATAAATCAGCACTCTCTCTGTCTAATGGAATGGGTGGCATCTAATGTACTAAACACATTTGCATTTCTTAATTTATGAGTAATTTGTTCTAAAGTGGGAATTGGACAATATTCTCTATTGATTACTTTGTTTAGATCTTGGGGATCCAAACAAATTCTCAACTTATTATCAGGCTTCCTGACAATTACCAAGGCATTTACCCATTTTGAGCTTCCATTAACTTTTTCAATTATATTTTGATGAGCAAGTCCATCCAGATTATCTTTTAAAGTACTCATAAGAGGTAGAGCTACTCTTCTGGTGGGATGAACAACTGGTTTTGAATTATCATCAATATCAATATGATAGGTACTTTCAATACAACCTATACCTGAAAAAACTTCTTTGTAATTATTTATTAGTTCTGAATATTTATTGTCACCAGCACTCAGTGACTCAATCTTTTTAATTAAGTTCAATTGTACACAAGAATTAAGCCCAAGGATTGCTTTAGTATCAGAGTTAACCACATAAAACTCTAGTTCATTTGTAGTACCATTTTTCACACATGGAAGTGAACATTTTCCAACCACTTTTAGATTACCCCCCGTATAAGACTGTAATCTCACCTGTGTATTTTTTATTGTATCTTTAGCAATCCCTAATGACTCAAACCTCTTGATAGGTAATACATTTGCCATCGCACCTGTGTCTATTTTGAATTTAATAGTTTTATCATTTATTTGTAATTCTGTCTCCCACTGATTGGTTACCTTCGCTGTATTTATATCTAATATAGAGCCTATGAACAAACAATTTTCCTTATTATGTAAGTTTGAATTAATTTCGTGAATTTCTGTCGAATCTTGTTCTGTGACAACGCTGATTCGCTTAGAATTTTTCTTTTTATAACAAACAGTTTCAAAGTGATTTATTGTTTTACAAAAATTACAGACTTTGCCATATGCTGGGCAATTATTTATTGTGTGTGTCCTACCACATTTGTTAGTTTTTTATAGTTTTAAGTTTCCCTCTCACCTTATTTACCTTATTTACACTTGTGACTCCAGACATGTTTCTATGATCCTACAGAGTTCTACTGCTTTCTCAAGGGTCAGGTTGTCCTCCTGTAGAAGTTTTTCTCTAACGTTATTATTCTTGATCCCACAGGCTATCATCGTTACTACTAAGCTGTCCTGCAGGGAGTCTAGCTTGCATTTGGCTGCTTGCTTTTGCAGTTGGGTTATAAACAGTTCAGTTGACTGGGCTTCACCTTGTTTTGTGCTGAATAATTTGTATCTTTCATAATTTATATTCTCTTTGCCTTCAAAGTGTTGGAATTTTTGCAGAAGCGGTGCTAATTTATTTTTCTCGTCGTTTTCGATTTTGAATGTGGAGTATATTTTGAATCCATCTTCGCCGATATAGTGAAGAAGTTGTGCACACTGTACTGACTCGGGTTTTTCGGTGACTTCCGATGCAATTAAATAGTTCTCAAACCTGGCCCGCCATGTCCTCCAGTTCTTGGCCACATTGCCCGACAGTGGCAATGGTGAAATTCCTCGGTTATCTCCACTCATATTTATAATTTCTGGAACATACGACTCACAACGACTGCGCCATGTAATATGTTATATCGTGTATAGTCATTATCTTCAGATGATTGATGTGTATGGATTTGTAATTGGATTTTTATCATAAGTAATTAAAACAACCACCTTACTCGGGTTCATGATATATTCTGTTCGTTAGTACATATCTTGGTTTGTTCCTTGTACATGATCTGTTCGGAGTACCTCTAGATCTCATCACAACTTAAATTGAGTGAAGAATTTAAATTTTCAAGAGGAAATCACTACCAAATTTTACAATAAATAATTCAGAAATCTTGATAAGTTATTGTAAAAAAGCTAATTTTTTATTTTTAACCAACACTTTGTCCCAAAGTGCAGTGAAATGTATATATGTATTATTTTCCCGAATATTATGCTTCATCATTTACTTTCAGGTCCACCGAAGTTGACAGACTGCTAGATTTATGCTCAAATGTAAATTTTTTCAGTATTTTGAGATATTGTATTGGAGTATAATAAATTTCATATTTGTTCATGACTTTGTTTCAATATTCTTCCTCTTTTGCTGCAATTGTAATAATACAAAGTGTCCTGATCTTAGTACTGTAGGTATATAATTCAATTCCAATCCCAAGAAGACCTACCAATACGAAATCATGCGAAATGGCTATTATCTTTCTTTATACTCCGTCTCTGTGAAAGTAAATATAATCATGCATATGAGTAGATAGAACCATGTCACCAATTTGAAGCTGAAAAACATTCAGTGGCCCTTTATACTTATATTGAATCTATGAAAAAATTACATTTAATATTATTGATGTACGATTATACATGATTATTTATGAATTTTTTAATTTTACGAAGATGATAATACCAGATGTGGAATCATATGCGACCGAAAGATAAATTTTATCACTTTCTTTGTTCAGGATAACCTCTTAGTAGATTTTTCAGTTTGAAAAAGGAAATATTGTCCATTGAAAATTAGAAAATGATTTTTTCAGCATTCACAATAAACTACAATAAAAAATGTATGTTACTTTTTGTAACATCTAACAGAAAAATACTACTTCCTTGCTGGACATTCAACAACATCTGGTAGATATTTTGAAATCCTTAACTTTAAACCTGAAAAAATCATATAGTGAAAATTTGCATTTTCATTCAGATGTTTGATTCAAATACTATATATCCAGTTTTGATCGAGAAAGTTTTTCAATCAATATCTGAATGAAAATGCAAATTTACACTATCAGATTTTTTCAGGAGAAATGTTAGGGATTTTACAATCTATTACATGTCAATGTGAAGGGTGCCATAGCAGCGGGGAAATAGTTGTTTTCAGTTGAGATCGTTTCCTTTTTCAATGCGTGAGAATATCTTGTTCAACTCTCAATGCTAACTCTTGGAAAACGCGCCAGAAGCACTACATGCGAATATCAGAAACCGACCTCACATATATCTCAACAAAAGCAGTTGACGTGAATTTCTCAAAGAAATTGCCAAAAGGCTATATCTGCGAATTTCCCACAGAACTCGCCAGAGGCACTGCTTGCGATGATCACAGAGTTCACAGAGACTTCGTCATGAGCAGTACATGAGAATTTCTCAAAGTACTCGCCTCAAGATTTTGCAGAGAACTCACCACAAGATTTCGTTGAGAACTCGTCAGAGTGTACTGTTAGAGAATTTCCACATGGGATTTCGCTAAGACCTCGATGTGAATATCCCGGCGGCGGACATTTGGAGGAGATAAAGCGCTCTTGATAACCTCTCACAGAAGTAGCAAAAGTTGTCACAATCTACTAAAAAGAGGTCACCGAGATATCTTTAGGACCTCGTTGTGTTGCCTGGGTAGCTGATGGCTTTTATGCACTACAAAGCATCACCAAAAAAGAGCTGTTCAGTACGTTTGCAGGGCTGGCTTCAGAGATTCATGTCGGCCCCTATTCAAAACACACAGAATAATGACCCTTACCTCCATATTCATACTCGAGACTGTGTGTTTGATGTTTAAAAAACATAAGTTAAACAATAACTCCATAAGATATTCTCGTTTCCCGACTAGAAAGACCTGTAATATCGATCTCCCTAAGCCCAACACTACTCAAGTTGAGAATTCACTGATTTATAACTCAAAAAAAAGTTTTCAATCATCTACCTTAGAACATCAAAAATCTTAATTCAGAAATAAAAATCAGGAAAAGTGTCAAAGAGTTACTGTTGGATAAGGCATACTACACTTTGGACGAGTTTTACAGCGATACGCTTCAAGTATAAAACACTATGTGATGACTTTGTGATCTCTTAAGTTTATTCTAGATTTGTATATTAGGCATTTTAGCGCATATAGAAGTATGTTTTTACTTTCTTGTGATGGTTTTTATCGATATTTGTGAAAAATTTATGAAATTTGTTTTTACAAATCTGCCAGCTTTATGTAGAAAACTCCTCAAAAGCAGAGCTTGTGCAGCAAAAGGGGTCCAGGACATACACCCAGTTAACACAAACATCAAGGAGATGTTGCTTTCTTGATTATTATTGTAACAGCTTAGTGATGCCAAATGTTATGAATTGTTCACAATTTTCTTCTCGTCAGTGACGCTTTGAGGCACATAATGTGAAGAAAATTGCAAAGTATATCAACATGAATTTTGGTTTCATTGCGATTTTGTCGGTAGGTATAGAAGTAATTAGGTTGGTTACAAAATTGAGCTTGATACAACATGGCCAAGAGTTGTTTGTCGAATCGAGAGTCGAGTACATTTGTATTTGGTTGACGCCATTCTTCAAATATTCTATAGGTACTTCTGATGTTCTGTTTGATTCTTTTTTCTTCAAAAGTTCAAACAAATGTGTTTATTAACATTGCCCAATTATTATTTCTACCAAAAACTGTATTCCTTCAAGGACCAGAACGGTGAGTAGAAACTTAGAAAGGTAAATTCAGTGATTTACAGAATTTGGCAATTTTAGGATAGGTACTGATTTCGCCGCGAAGAAAATGCTATCCAGAGGATTGGATTTGAATTATAGCTTTTTTCACATTGCTGCATATTGTTTTATTCCATGATTTATACAGAGATTGTTAAAAAATGTTTGTGAAAAGTATATACTACGGAATCAACTCACTCATTTGTTTTCTAGCATTCCATTCCATATGAACTGTAATTCATTCGTGAGAATAATGACATTTACGATTTGGCAAACATAGCTGAGATTGTGAAATTCCCACTTCTTGCGCGAACAATCACATGAATATCACTGGATAGTTCGTCGTACGACTAATGTGCGTCATGGGCGTGAATATTTTCACCATTGCAGCTATGTTTGCCAAGCTGTAAGTATAATTTCTATTTACGTTGAAACATGGTGAGATTTGTTTTATTCTTAACATACAGGAGAACCAGAAAGTGAAGCGCATTTTTAAATGAGTACCAGTTCATTTATTTTCATATTATTGCATCCAAAGGGTCTCAATGTGCATTCGATTCCGAAGTATAAATGGAGTGTGCTAATTTCGAGTCACATTTTGGTGTTTATGCGATAATAATGGAAGACACTTTGCGATTCACTGGTGTGATCTGAAACATGAATGTGAATCCCACTACCATCTCTGAGACCATTCTGTGTTCCTGGGCAGCTTACGTGAAAGTGGATTCCAAACCACTTCAGATTCATGAAAGACGGTGGGAGTCGAACCCAGACCTTCTGGGTAGGAGGTAAGTGCTCTAACACCACGGCCACTTCGCTAGATGCATCCCTACTCAGTAATTTTCATCATAGATCTTGAATAAAAATTTTCCAAATCTTATAGAATGTTTCCGGGCCCTTGGCTGCTGCTCGGTCCGGCTAATGTTTAAGCCGTTCCTGCATATATAATATATTGCATACTTGTACCATATTCAGTCAATAACCTACGTGAAAGTAAATTCCGGAACATGATCTGTTCAGTAGTTTTCGTCCAATCTGACAGAAAGACAAACCGACGCCGACGGGTGACTGCGGGTCTACATGACCATTCACGCTCTTTTCCGTCAGTCATTGCGAACATCGCGATTCATCAGCGAAGGAGTTCAATCGAAGAGAGGAAAAGTACCGACTTTCACCGATTTGTTCTCCGGTCCTGCACGTGAAATTTCACCTGCTAGCTTGCAGTGACGCCCGGCACAGCACATAGTTCTTCGGACGTAAATTCCTTCTTAGCTTCATTAACGTGTTGTTTGTACAAGGTCTCCGGTGACTTGATCCATATTAAAATTTTACAAGTATGTAGGTACGTCATTCAACCATTCTCGGAACTGAACTTGAACTGAGGTCAAAGTTATTATTGATGTCTGGAGTTTCCGCAAAGTTTTTTGGAATCCTCTAGTTTTAGGATTCAATGTAGATAGATGGTGGTGATTAAAACACAAGTAAGCTTAACGTGTGTTTGTATGTTTGTAAAGTGGGCCGCGAATCTGTGTGCGCGAAGAAAGTGAGCATGTTGATAATGTCACCTCAGGAAAGTCTGTCTACATAAAGCAGAAATCGACGGATTGAATGCCGTATCGAAGTAGGTGAGTAGTTTTTTTTTGTAGCAATGGTGTTCAACTAACTAAGAATCAATGTATTCTTGTTATTGCGCGGGAATTTCAGTGTCGTGATGGTTTTTCATTGTCTCTCATGCAACAATTCAGTTGTTTTTTGGCCACAGTAAGTTTGACAACGGCGTTTTCATTTTGACAGTGCGCGCTTTTCAGCCGGGCCGGTCTAACACTGCATCAATAGGAATTCTTCATTCATTGTAGAACTCTCAATGCTGATCGAAAGTCTCAATTTACTGATGTTCTGAATTCAACGGTCCAAATTCTACAGGATGTTGAAGTTAACCTTCTCGAAATTTCAATAATTTGCTCCAGAAAAATATCAAACATACCTTCTCATGAAAAGAAAAATCGGATAACTTCAGGTATTGAAGTGTCTGCCAACAATCTTATATCATTGCATTCTATCACAAAATTCAAAAAACAAAAATAGAAATATCAACCGAAAAATATTGAAACTGTCCAAAGAAATCTATTATTGAAACCTGAAAAATAATTAATGACCTCAGAGGTGAAACAAATAAACACACACACACACCATTACACGTCCCGCAATAATTATGGCAACGCATGCAATATCCCCATTTGTGGCATAATTCTAATATCGATGTATATATACAGTGATATACATAGGAGGTATATAGCTATAAAAATCTTGCACTAACACACACTATTACCGGAGTTATGGCCAATAGAGAGTTTCTGGCATCCGAGGCCATAAATATTTCTGCACAAAATATAAGTGTGAGTTGCCATAAATATGACTTCACCAAGAGTGTGTGGCCTGTGGTGTTGCCAGATCTCACCCTTTCTTGCACACTGTGACTGGGAGCTATATCAGTGGCATCTCATTTCTAGTGAAGAAATCCTTTCATATAATCTGAATGAAAATTGTCATATTTTCAAAAAAACATGAATTCTGCATTCATTTGAATCAATTTAATATTCTTTATGAATTTCAGTGAGGATTCAGGAAGGAGAATCAGGGTAAAACATTTAAAATCAAAATATAGAAAAAGCACATGAGATTATGTCATATGCCTGGGATTATCTTTTTTCAACGGGTTATCAGAGAAATTTTTTCTAGGTCTTAATACCAACAATGCTAGTGGATCTGACGGAATTACGCCGTTTGTTCCCAAGAAATGTGATTCCGAACTAACACCAGTTCTTTGCAAGTTATTCACAGTTCCGACCTGTCCTGGAATACTGTTCACATGTATGGAGTGCAGCACATATAATGATGTGCCATATAAAGCCAGGATCTAAATTTTATATGTTACTTCATTGTGAAATCCTGAAATGACTGTCATTACCTGTAATATTATGGAACACGATGGGCAGGCACTAAGGACGATTTTCAAAAAATGAGTTTTTATGCTTGGTGCAAATGACCCCGAAATTGTGCGATAAAATAGTTATGGTCAAGAACTATGTCATTGGTGGAAAAAGATTTTTCACCAATATAATAAATAATAACCCTGCATGAATTTGGTTCCTCAATCGGTACGATTGTATTAATTCCTGATTGAACGATCACAGCTAACCTCGACATATCATCACTATACGCCACATGGTTTTGGTACTTTCAATGACACTATTCCTCTAACATTTTCCAATTGACATTCAAAGTTCGCATAAGTGATGAATGGAGTCGTTTGTTTTTGAGTGAGATTTCTGTATTCTGTATGATCACATTTGAGTAATGAAATTTTGCATTGTATCAGTTGGGAGCAACGTTACTCATGATCCTTCAATGTCTGTTCACAATTGAGATAATTGACAGATCAGTCACAAAAAAGTGACTCTATGGTTATTTACTTGTGTTGAAAATAATCGAATCGAGACAATGAATATATCTGATATCACACTCATAATCATAAACATGAGATTCAGAATCATTTAATTTTGGAAAATATTTATTAACATGACGTTTCTGTTTATTATTATTTTATGGTGCTTTCATCACTACAGAAAATTACGTTTTTCTACGACAGTGCGTGAACTAAGCTTTTACGCACAAGTGAGTAAAAAAATCACCTGTGCGTAATTTTTTACACACTGTTCATACATTTATGCATTTTTGAAAAATACAGTATTTTGCGTCAGATATAACTCGGAAGTCTTTATTTGATAATACGACGACAATTCATGTCATTAAACATTCAAATTAATGATATAATTGCTACAATTTGGCAATATAATAATTGTTGAAGAAAACACTTTTTATGTAACACTTTCGTAAAGGGCTTTATTGTACTCGCGTGATTGTTGAACTCGGCTGCGCCTCATTCAACAAACTCCACGCTCATACGAAAACGTCATACTTTACGAACTTGTATCATAAATAGCTATTATTTGAATACTTCCAGTTCCAATGAGTAAATGTACACAGAAATATTACTCGCTTTTTTCAAATTTTTCGAAGGACCTTGCACATGTTCTATGTAAAATGTTTTTCGTCTAATTTCTCTGAAATTTTTATATGTTGTAAATCTTTACATTCTTATTGGATAGTTATGAATCGATCTTATGCATATAAGATCAGTTTTTGACTGTCAAAAATTCGATTTTTGCTCTTTAGGTTATTATGCATCGATTTCATGTTTGTGCTTCACTTCGGGAATAATTTTTTACTTACCAAGTTGTAGTGAATGAACTCCATTTGAATAAAACAGTTTTATATGTATCAAGTGAGTAAAGTGATACTTTTTTTACTAGTATGAATACCTTTTTGTTTGCGCCATGTCAATAAAAACTCATATTCGTATTTTCCACTGTTTTCTCTCTTCAATCTTCATCACTTTCCATTTCTACCCATATCAAATTCATAGTAATCAAGAATTCGTTATCTTGAGATATGTACAATTTCATTAGTTATGGATATAAACTAGTTTCTGATGACAAAACAGCCCCAGCTGCTTTGGATTACCTAGTGTGAATTAGGTCCAATAATTCCTGCACGTTCATATTATTAGTATGAAAAATATTCCACTATTTTTAAAAACACTCATCAAAACGCTATGAATATAATATAATAATAATGATGAATTTATCCAGTAAGTAAGTAATTATTACATAATACAACACCCTATTGTTCATTCATTATACACGAACCATATTCAGTGTCATAATCCAACCAGTGACGATTGCATCATGACCCTGTTCTTCCACATGCCAAATTTTTTAAGGACACTACATATTTGGTTTTTTGAATTCATGAGCAATAACTCAGGCATTGTTTTGTTCTTTTGACATTCCTGAGAAAGACCAATCTCTATCTAGAGCACACGCGTCAAATCAAATACCCTAAACAGCTGGAATTGCATTTTTGACACCTGGTAGTTCGGAAAGCTGGTAATATAGGATCCATCTATGAATTGAATTATACAGTGTGGTCCTAAAGTAACGGATTAATTCGTTTTCTACGATATTATCCATTTTCAAGGAAAAAATTGCCCCTTTTCCATCTCCCAAAAAATGACAGACACCCCCCTAATTTTTTTAAATGAGAATGTGGGTCAAGTCATTCCTCATTTCGAAGGGTATTCAATTGTATATACAGCTATGTCTATTTTTTTAAATTTCGTTGATGCCTCATAAAAAAAATAAATTTTCAAAATGTTGAGAATTAAGTATCACGTATACTTTTAAATTCGCTGTATATTCATTGCACCTCAATTTTTTATTTCTTTGGTTATTTCACCAACTTTTGTTCATCATACGTTCCAGTAGCCTGACAAAATTTATGTAAAAAAAATTATGGTTCATTGAATATACATCGAATTTAATAGTATACGTGATACTTATTTATAACTCATATCTTATATTTATTTGTTCATTATGTCGCGCACAGGTTAAAATTTTAGTGACTTTTTTGTCGGTTCATTTACTTTTGCTAGGTATCAATACTCATGTATGTGACTCATATTTGGTAAATAAACTTATATTATTATTATACTTTTCAACATTTTGAAAATATTTTTTTAACGCATGAACGAATTTCAAAAAAAGACTTGGCTGTATAGACAATTGGTCCTTCCAAATGGAGTATTACCAGAACCCCTATTTAATTTAAAAATATTTAAGGGGTGCCTGCCACTTTGAGGGGAGTGAAGGAGGGGTGATTTTTCTCAATGTCACAGAGTGTCTTTTCAAAAACGTAAATCGACGTGTTTCAGGGTTTTCCTTGAAAATTGCTAATAAAGTAGAAACTTAATTTATCCATTACTTTAGAACCTCACTGTATAATAATGTGATAGCTAAAACATATCGAAATTTCAGAAAATTTTGCAAAAGACATTTCATATGGAAAATAGGTGTTCAAATTCCTTGGTTCATCTGCTGGTAGGACAGTGGTAAATTGGGATATTCATGTGATTTTGAAGGATTGAGAGCGCACCACGCTCCAATTGAGACACACTGAGTCAGTCTTCTTACATTCATGATCTGTTTTTTTATCTCCATTGAGATAACCTCATGCAGAGCTTACCCCAAGTCATGTTCTTGAAAATTACCTAACTATTTGAAAATCTGATCAAGCACATTATCGCAAAACGAACTTTGTAAATCTGATGATAAATCAACAACTTTTTAAGTATTCAAGTAATTCAAATCCAAAATTTCGCCGTCGTCTGATTTTTCAACCAATATTTTACAAAATTTTAAATTTGTTTCAATTATTACTAGAATGGACCCCGCACATTTCTTATGAGAAATGGATTTCCGAGAATTTTTGTTCTCGGCGTGATGATGAAAAGTGTCCACGACAGATGCTCAAAAATGGACAGTTTTCGAGATACGGAACTTTGAAAGTAGACTTTTCCGTTCCTTGCGATATTTTCTCATCAATCGAGGAGCCCCCATTTCTGGTTTCTGGTTGGGAAGGAATTTGGATGTTCGGCGTTCTGCTATACACTGGCCATGGAATGAATTTCTTACTCAAAGATTTCTAATACATCTATTCATGCTATGGAACAACCACAATAATTTCAATTTTCGAAAAACGACACATTTTAAGTATATTTTGAAGAGAGATCGAATATACCAGATTTCCAATAATATCAAGTATGTGTTCCAAAATGTTAACAATGAGGCTCAACGCTGTAAAGGAAGGTAACGAGAGAATCATATATTCTTTGATATAGCAATAATTATTATTATCACTATTTACGTATATGTGATTTGTTCTCACATATATCAATAATCTGACAATGGGTGCAAAAATATTCTCCTCAAATGACTCGTTTTGGATGATAGCAACTCACAGCCAAACGAATCCGTGAAAATGTCTGTATCGTTGATAGCTGATACTACTTTCTCACCAAAATGGTGAGGTTCGGGTGTTGGAAGCAAACTATTAATGGCACTTTCGATAATTACAATCGAATTCCAAAAAATGCAGAAGTTGATGAAGTTGTCTCAAATAATAATATTGAGTGAATTGTTTCGGAGACTCATGGCATAAATTGGAGAGATGCCAATTCTCTACAGTCACGACGAATCGATTGTTCGTATCTTCAATCTTTTTCGACTGAGCGAAAAATTGAAGTTAGACAACAACTTCTTCCCATCACGAAAATTGAATCATATTTTAATCTTGTTTTCCGGTTTTTTCCCTTAAAGCTCCCTGACTCTCATGAAAATATTGGAACACATTCGATATTATGTAATCAATAGTGATCATAATTGTTATATCTGACAATATATGATTACGATTTTTCCGTTCCCCTCCTTCCTTCCATTTTGGAGAACATATTTGATATTATTGGACATCTGGTAAACTCGGACTTAGTTATTTCAGCCTTTCTCAGAAATATACTCTGAATCTATCGTTTATCGAGAATGAATATTATTGTAAGGTTATTTCGAAGCATGAATAGATGTATGGAATATTTTGGAATTTGTCTCTTTTCAAATCCAGTGTGGAGCAGTGTATGAAAAATTTTCGACGGTGGAGCCTTATACGTATAATAGCTGAAGATTGCCATTTTCAATCTGGTTATGGACACAAACATTTGAATTATTGTATCCCATCCAGAAATGAGAGGTCCATTGATGAGCAGATACCGCATCCAATTCGAAAATCCGTTTCCAAAGCTCCATATCTCGAACGCTGTTTATTTTAAAGGTTTGTGGCTATGGACCATGTATATTTTGAATTAATTTTCAAGAATGTTTAAAATTCATTTATTTCTCGAATATGGCCAATGTTCGTTGAAAGCTTCGTCATTTCTGCGGATTACTACATAATTTTTCATATTTTTTCAAATTATTTAACCAAACTACTATAACTAATTATTACAAGTACTCTCCCGCATAGATTTGATTAATTTTCTTCAAGAATTCCAGTGAGGACTCAGGATGGAAAATCAGAAGAAAAAAAACCGAAATTTAAAACATAATACAAGCTTGGCTATGATGGTACATAATCTCTATTGCAACCAAATCTCTAACATTTTGGCAACAAGCCATCATCATGCAGGAGAGATATGTTTGACATGTACAGTAGAACGAACGCAAAAAAGGACATCTCAATTAAAATAACATCTTCTTTAAAGGTGGTGAGTGAATGGTATCTGATATATTATTATATTTCGGATAAAATATTTTTTGAAGATGGCTTGATGCCTAAAACGTCGTAGATTTGCTTGCAGGGAAGATTTCATTCTATAGCTTTGCTCACAAAATTCTATAATACAGTGAGTTTCAAATAGTTTGCACCATATGGGAAACTTTTATTATGGATTTGTCAGAATTTTTTTTTATCATTTTAATTGGTGCATGCAAAAAACTAGTAGGTATTTGGTTCATTAAAATAATTTTCAAACAGTGTGCAGGGGAGCACAAAATATAGGAATTTTGATCTAGAGTAAACTACCCTAATTTTTTATATTATCAAAAAAATCTATTAGGAAAATTTGTTTAAAATTGAAAACAATATTAAAATTTGGAATAACAGCCACCTACACAATAAAATAATGTTTTCCATTTTAATGATTAAAGTGATCGTAACTTCGCATATATGCATTAATTAATTATTGAGCATCAACTAATTGATTCATTCGATAATTTTCTCCTAAACAATCATACTGATAATTATTATGGACAAACGTAGGGGGGGAAATGTAAAATTTGCACCAAAAAAACTAGTGAAAATTCAAATCATTTTCAACAAACAAATAACTAATTTGTTCAAATTTTGTATTATCTTATTATTATAGAAATATGAGGGAGCCGCTCAAGGTGTATAATGAAATACTAGTACTATTTATGAGGCTATTACAATTAAAAAAAATATATTTTGTTACGTAGGTGGCTGTGATTCAAAAGGACCCGCACTGTTCTCGTGGAAAATGGGTCTAGGGCAATTCCCCGAACACAATTCACTGACGGGCAATTCACCGACTGGATGATTCCCCGAGAGGATAATTCCCCGACGGGGAATATTCCCCGACAACAATTCACCGACGGGCAAATAAAGCTTTCGGGCCACGAGAAACTATTTTTAAAAAGACAAAATTTAACTTTACAACAAATAACTTTATTTGTACGGAGAGAGATGTGTCTCTTACAACGTCGCTAACAGAACTAAACTTATTATAAAGCATGGTCAATCATATTCGCATAAACCTAAGTCAGCACTACATAGAAGTACAAGCTAAGGGTTTCCTGAGGGTTTGTACATATAACTCCTCCATCCCTAAGACGAAAATAATACGGTAGTATTATTTTCGGAATTCAAATCTTTAGGTTTTGTATTATTACTTTTGAAATGTTTTAAAATATTATTTTTGTATTTTATAGAAAAGTTATAAATGATTACAGTGGCAATAATTATGATCAGAATAATACAGATATAAAGGGTTGTATAGGGAGTGTTGTTTTCTTCCAGGGCCTGGAGTCGGTGGAGTTGGGTTTTCTCGGCTAGTTTTTGGAGCTTCGTCAGCTCGTCCAGGTTGATCCTATCCAAAATCTTCAGGGGGTGGTCTTCATGGTTGGATTTGATGATTTCTACCCTGGGTAATTGCAGAGGGGTTTCCCGTATCGGAGAAACATTGTTGCTGTATTCTTCCCCATTAATGGTAACGCTGCATTTCTGGGGAATGTGGATCAGCTGTGGTTTGCTGATTTCTTCGTATCCGCTTTCTTTGCACTTTTTTTCAATAGTGGTTCGTCTGGCAGGAATGACAATGACATAGGCATCATTGACAGGCTCTACTACATCCTGGTCTAGGTGGACTTGCAGTGATTGACATGGCTGGCTGCTCTTTCCTTTCAGTAATTCAGGTAGACAGTCTTCTTTGGATATTTGATTTTCCAGGCGGAAAATACAGATTGTCTCGATTTCATGACACGGGCTGTCCTCGTAGTGATGATAAGTCGAGTTCAGGATAATGTATGGTTTCAAGGGAATTATGGCATTATTGGAAATCGGGATCGGAAATAAATGATAATAATCGTAAAGATTTTCTCGAAGTATCGGTACGTGAATCGTAAATAGAATTAGATCGTTTTTGTAACGCGTTTCAATTTTTAGAAGTTTGTAATATGATTGGATGTTATCGAAATGTGGTAGACTGTCCTTGTACATATTGAGCATTATTTCAATTAATTCTTTGAGCTCGGATATTGGTAATATTATGTTATGAATGATATTCAATTCACCAAATAGTATCGATTCTTCGATATTGTTTAGTGTTGACAATATATTTTGACAGTCAATTATCATTGTATCGAGGGAATTTTGGAGCCGTAAGAATAGCGTGTATTTATTCAGACTATTTACAATAGTCTCTATTTGTTCACCGATTAGTCGTTGGTTTTTGACAATTTGCTGCAAATTATTTGTTGTTTCATTGAAGAATCTTTTTGTGATAGTAACATAATTTTCTAAATCGTGGTGTAGCAATTTTTGATTGTTTGTTAGTGTAGAGATAGCCTGGTCATATTTTTGTTCATCTTCGTCATCTAGAGTGCCAAATAGCCATTTGTTCGTTCTGCCTACAAAATTTATTAGGCCTCTTTTTGATCGGTTGAATTTTTGAGGTTTGATATTTGTTAATTTCACAGAAATTTGTTTGAGAAGTTGTAACAAATGGTTGTGCATATGATGTAATTGTGGATATAAGACGTCTTTTATTGAAATTAGGTCGGTTATGTATTTCGAATTGTTAGTTATGCTATTTATTGGGTCATCGAACTGTTTCAAGTCGATAGGTTTCAGAAATGTATGTTTTTGGGTAGTGATTTTCGCTTTTCCAAGAGAGAAGGGAAGGATGGGGTTAGATATTTCTGTCATGGTTAACTGTTGTCCATTAGTAGTTAGGATCCCGAGAAGTAGAAGGTACAGCGTTGTCATCTGGAAAAATTTGTTTCTGAACTTGTTTTCTCTGAGGTTTCAGTTTACTTTTATGATATTTTGAATTTTTTGTTTTTACTTTGATGCCACAATCTTTGATAGGTTGAATTTTTCTATACAGGGGAGATAATTTATTTCGGGGCGATTCTTTGAGAAACGTGTTTTCATCGATTTTTACCTCTGGTGGATCGTTTCTTTTGGAATTAATTTCAGTCAGATTCTTTGATTTTTCGTTATTCTGTTTGATTATATCATTTATTATCTTTTGATTTCTAGCATGTTTTTCAATGTAGTCAGAAGTTATTTTTGAAAATGTTATATCAAATGGGTTTTGGTGTTCAACGTTTCCTTTGATAATTTGAAAAGGGGTGAATTTAGTTGCGGAGTGAATAGTGTTGTTATACCCTAATATTGCGTATATCATTTGTGTTGTTATTGGTCTGTCAGAATGCTCGAGTTTTAGTGTTCTGATTTCTTCGATGAGCGTAGAATGTAGGCGTTCTACAGGGCTATTGCTATTGGGATTTTTTGGGGTTATATAATGTAGGGTTATTTTGTGCAATTTACAAAAATCTTCAATTAGACTATTTTTGAACTCTGTTCCAGAGTCGCAAGTAATTTTATTCGGGATACCGTAGTGGGAAATAAATTTTAATAAACCATCTAATATGTTAGGTGCATTCAAATGAATCGGGTATGCTTGGGCAAAACGCGAGAAGCTATCAATAACTGTCAAAAATTTTTGTTTATCTGCCGAAAATGCATCGATATAAATATGCTCGAAGGGATATTCTCCTATAGGAGTAGGGTTGAATTTGATAACGTTAGGGCGGCGTTCATATTTTGACTTTTGACAGGTTACGCAAGTGTTTATATAATTCGTCACGTCTTGAACCATGTTTGGCCAATAATAAGTTCTAGATAGGGAGTCTTTCGTTTCATTTATACCCCTATGAGTGGTTTTTGTTTCGTGATGGTGTTGGATTTTTAGTTTCTGTTCGTCTTTGTCTGTGATGTCGGTTAAAAGGACATTACTCTGGACCAGTTTGAAGGCAGAATGTTTAAAATGTTTTTGAATTAATGGGATTAATTTATTTTTCAAACGTTCTTCAAAAAATACGCCATGGAGTATTTTTAGTTTGAGATATTCTAAGAAGATTCTTACTAAGTCATTTTCGATATTTCTGCTTGACAGTACTATTTTTAGACGGGTTTTATCGAAAGGCTTTGTTATTCTCACTCGAGAGGAAATAGTGTCTACACTGTCGGAAAGTATAATTTGGTTTTTGAATTTATTTAATGGTTGGTCAGAAATAGGGATTTCGAGAATTGGATTTTCGTGAGAAGAGTGTTGAGTTTCATTGCTGTCGTCGGGTTCTTGCGGCTCCTGTTGTGCTGGAACTAAGACTACGTCTGATAAAACATGTATTCGTTTTTCTTTTTCTGGTGGTTTTTCTTTTTCCTCTTCCATTGGTTTCTTGCCAGTTCGCAATTTTCGTATTTCTTCGTTTAAGCGGTGGTCAAGATCTTGAAGGTCTTCATCGGAAATTTCTGGAATTTCTTCCTTGTTCGCTAAGTCCGCGAAGATTTCGGGAAAGTCCTCTTCGAATCGGTTGCTCGGTAGATCAATGTTTGCAATCATTGATTGATTTTCCAGTGGGTGGATTTCTATTCTGGATAGGGCATCTGCGACTGAATTGTTTTTTCCTTTCCTGTACACGATGTTATAATCATACTCTTCCAGCTTTAGGCGCCATCTAACCAATCTTGAACTAGGGTCTTTGAGGTTGAAAAGCCATTGCAAGGGTTTATGATCTGTCACGATCGTAAATTGTTTTCCGAATAAGTACGGTCTAAAATATTTGGTGAAATTTATTATCGATAGCAATTCTTTTTCTATAGTGGAATAATTTTGTTCCGCGGGGTTTAGTGTTCTAGACGCGTACGCGATAGGTTTATCTTTTCCTATAACACCCTGTGATAAAACAGCACCAATGGCCACGTTAGAGGCATCGGTAGTCAGTATAAAAGATTTACTGAAGTCTGGGTACTGGAGTAGGGGTTCGTTTGTGAGTAATTGTTTACATGTCTCAAAAGTTTCCAAAAATTCTGGGGTATGAGTTATTTTTTCACCTTTTTTTAAACAGCGCGTAAATGGTTTGGTGAGCTGGGCAAAATCTTTTATAAATTTTCGATAATATCCTAATACACCAAGAAAAGATTTAATTTCTCTAGCGGTAGTTGGTATGGGAAAATTTTGAATTGCTTTTATTTTATTTGGGTTGGGTTTGATGCCATCAGGAGTGACGACATGGCCTAGAAATTCGACATTTCGTTTCAAGAACTCACATTTGTCTAATTGCATTTTCAATTTAGCTTCGCGTAACGTTTTAAAGACTTGTTTTAGGTTGGAAACGTGTTCTTGCAAGGAAGTCGAAAACACGATAATGTCGTCCATATAGACTAGACAGATTTTGTTCCAAAGGTCCTTGAGGATGTGATCCATTACTCTTTGATAACTTGCCGGTGCATTTTTCAACCCAAATGGCATACGAACATATTCGTAGTGCCCGTGCTCCACGTTGAAGGCAGTTTTTTCGATAGACTTTTCTTCCATTTCGATCTGGTGGAATCCAGATGCCAGATCCAGGGTGGTAAAATAATTGCATTTCCCCAATTTATCTAGGATGTCTTCTATATTCGGAATCGGGTATCGGTCGTCGATTGTTTTTTCGTTCAACTTCCTATAGTCTATCACAATGCGCCATTTTTTCTTTCCTGATGCGTCGGTCTTCTTTGGCACAATCCATATCGGGCTACTCCAAGCGGAGGATGATGGTCGAATAATTCCATCGGTAAGCATCTTCTGAATTTGCTTTTGGACTTCTTCTTTGTGGCAATGAGGAAAGCGATAAGATTTTGTATGTATTGGAATCTCATCTTTGGTCTTTATTTCATGTTTAATTTTATTAGTAAAAGAGAGTTTGTCATGTTCGTCATGGAAAATGTCCGCAAATTCTTTATATAGTTTTAAAATAGCTCGCTTTTCTTCTATATTCATGTGGTCTGTCCTAATTTTGTCAGAAATGTCTTTTGTCGAGTCATAATATCGAATGTTCGGTAGAGCGCTCTCGATATGATAAAATTCGAAATATTCTTTTTCAATTCGGATAGCTTTGAAAGGTTCGTTCATCGTGACAGAAATTGTCCTATCTGTATTGTTGAAAACTTCAAAGGTAGCGCGATAGTTCGAAGCACAAGTCAAAGTTTCCGGTATAAATAGTCCATTGATATTTTTACTAGTGATTATGATTTCGCCTTCGTTAATATTGACGGGATATTTTCGTACCAAACTTTCGAAAGGCGGTACCTCGAAAGTGAAAGAAGTTTCGTGGGGTTGTCTGTAAAAGAATGGTATTTGTACAAGGTCATTGTGTAGTAACTGATTGGTAAAATCGATATTCAAACCTAAGTTTTTCAATTCCTTTAATCCTAGAATACCGTCAAAAAATTCGTGGAACTGAAATAAAACATACTCAGTCTCATAACAACTCTGGAATTCTTTGAAAGCAGGGATAAGGGCTCTAAACTGAATTTCTTTTTCGCCTAAGGAAGTTTTTAATTGGGAAGGTTGCCTAAAAATTTTATCAGGGTAATATTTTTCGACAATAGATGGTTTCAATATTGAGGTGTGACATCCAGTGTCAATCAGTAATTTAATCGGGGGGTTACGAATTTTTATATATGGGAGACCGTTGACCGTGGCAGAATGAAGTTCTATCACGCTGTCTTGTTTTTTGGAGGCGATTCGTAAAAATTTTCGCCTTCAGGCTCGTGATTGTCGTTGCTGGGTTCATCTAATGGTTCGGGGGGTAAACAATGTCCGTCGGGGTGATGGCCAGTATAAGAATTTTCTTGATAGTGTTCAGGGTAAAGTTCTTGCATAGTGTCAGTTTGGTCATAGGTGTAATAGTCGTATTGGTAATTATTCGAATGATAGTTATGTGCAGCATCAAATTGATCGTAACTGTGATTGTACATTTCCTCATCGATGGGTGTCCATCTTTGGGGTTGTGAATGGGACGGATTGGCGAAAGAATGGGACATGGGTCTACGAACCGTAGGGGTTCTAGATGTAGTAGACATTGGTTCGAAAGTCCTTTGATCTGGTTTACCTGTCGGTTTGAATACATTTCGTGGCGGACCAAACACTTGTCTGTTAGTTGGAAACGTTTGTCTTACTGGTCGGGGTTGGACATTTATCGGTTGGCTGGGAAATGGGGTCTAAAATTATTCTGGCTGTAGTTTGGAAATTGATTTTGGATTCTAGTGATGTTGGAAGGTTGGTTTTGGAACCCCGAGGCCTGATTTTGGGTGTTGGTTGTTTGAATTGGGGCCATGGGTTGAGAATTTGGAAAGCTATAATTTGGATAAAAGTTATTACGATTTTGTACAATTTGTCTATTAAGTGGTTTGGGTGCATTAACGTTCGGACGATTTTGGAATACCAGATTTTGGGTGTGTCTAAAGTTTTCGTCCTCCTGGACGAAGTTCATTGCTGCTTCTAGGGAATCAGGATTTTGGACGATAACTTTGTCCTGTAGTCGAATATTCAGATTTCTCAAAAATACTTTAAGGGACTGGGATTCGTATTGTCGAATATGTATCGGTTTAGTAGCTTGGTCCATGTCGGGGTCAGAATTTATTTTGTAAGACAATTTACTGCGTAATAATTGGATTCGCTTTGCGAAGTCCAGGGGATGTTCGCCTCTATTTAGTGTAAGGGTAAACAGTTGTTGTTCGAGGTTATCAAGGCTTTGTCGGTCACCAAAAGTATTTCTCAATTCTAATTTTACTTGAGTCCATGTCCTTAATTCAGATCTTGATCCGATTAATAGCTGGGCTCTATCTTTCAATTTACTCAATAAAATACTCAAAATGCACTGGTTTAATGTGATATCGGCGCCATGATACCTTTTGTGAAATTGATCGGCGGCGTTAATAAATATTTCGAGGGTCTCTGACGAGCCATCGTATGTTGGAATAGTGTCCGAATAGATTTTAAACAATGTATAATTGATTTCCGTTGCCATATTCGAAACTCGCAATGAGCTTAAAGTATTTGCCAAACTTTCGATTATGGGATCGGTCATCAAACGCTATTTTGTGTGCTTAAATTTTTGTGCTAAATTTGAATAAGAAAAGAAAATCTACTGAATTTACCGAATTTATACTGAAATTTGTCACAAAAATATTCTTTGAACTAACAGAATAATTTCTTTCGAGAATTTCAAGATAACAATGTACAATACAAGCTATTCTTAGTCTTCTCACAGTAAGTTTTCAAACCGTGTAATATTTCACTCGAACAAGTGTCGTTGCCTTTTGAGATGGCAGCGAACTCTGATGAGTATCAGGTTTCGAAATGCGATTATATTTATTTGATGTTTTATTAAGAAATTCGGATAAGTAGTAAAATGCTTTGAATGTGATCAATAATTACTAATCTATGTGACTTCTATAGTCAGTCCACCAATTTCGATTACGATAAAAGAAAAATGATGGATTGATTGAATTTAATAATCAATATTCAACAACTTCTATCAAAAATCTTTACGATAAAGTCTTGAAGAAAAATGTTTGAAGGCAGAGAGGAATACTCGACTTACCACGATGGTGAACCAGGTAGTCCTTTTCTGGAGTCTGCAGCGACTGGGTCTGCCGGTCTCTGGGTGGGCGATAGAAGCTGTTCTTTCGATAACGGATAAACAGTTAAAACTGACGAATTTCGCGATCGATATTCTTCCGTTATCCTACCGACTGCGCCAATAAAGCTTTCGGGCCACGAGAAACTATTTTTAAAAAGACAAAATTTAACTTTACAACAAATAACTTTATTTGTACGGAGAGAGATGTGTCTCTTACAACGTCGCTAACAGAACTAAACTTATTATAAAGCATGATCAATCATATTCGCATAAACCTAAGTCAGCACTACATAGAAGTACAAGCTAAGGGTTTCCTGAGGGTTTGTACATATAACTGGCAGGTATTCATCATTCCAGTGAATTGAATCAGCTTTCAAGTAATGAACAATTAGTCCCAACTTTGAGAGGGTTACTGCTTCTGATACATTTCAAATTTCTCTAGTTTCTTCGGAAGCAGGGCTTTCAAATGGAAAACATTCAATTCACCATGTATATGGTCTTGCATGATTGGAATAGGTACCGCACAAATCTGCTCCGAACAAGAATAATTGCCCGAAAATAGCCCAGTTTGGTCTCCGATGGAGTATATGGGGTATCAATAAAATCCACACATTCAAAAGTATATAGCCGACAAACGAGTCCGGAGACCTATGCTGATATTGTTGACACTATCTTAGTCTCTTCAAACCGTACATTATATCAAAAATTATTGAAAATTAACCAATTCATTTTCGAAATAAAGGGTATTCATTTAAAAAAAACAGCGTTTTTCTAAAAAACTTGGACCATATTTGTTACTCACCCTGAATACATGAAATAACTATAAGACGTTCTCAACATTGAAGAATGTTTGCTACATATAAATATGACACGCTCCCCTCTATTCAAACTAAAAAACGGGGATTTGACGTACCCCTATTTTATAACCATCCTGTATACAAAAAAAATATGTCACTTAACTTCGACCGAGATTGAGGCAGTTCATTCAGGCTAAATTGAATCTCTGATCCTCATCAGAGAACTCTCACTGGTCAGTTTAAAATGAATCGAATTGGATTTTTCTTTATTCACCCCAGAACGAAAAAGTGTACTGAAAATGAGATCAAGGGGACATTGTACCATCAATGAGGCATGGTTTTCCCAGAATGAATAGGCATTTGGTCAATTCTCGAAATTGTTAAAACTTCTGAGCAGAAATCTTCACTTTTCATATTTGACACCCTGTATCTCGAAAACTAGTAGGCAGATTTTTTTATGCCCATGGACACTTTTGCTGAGGAAGTCAAAATCCATAACATACCAAAAATTCAGGAAATTTAACCGAAAGCCATTTTCCTTTGAATACTGTTTCCAATTCTGAACAATTTTTTTCGATATACTTTTTTAATGAAATAAAAAATGAGGGTAGTTCACTCTTGATCAAAATTTTTATTTTTTGTGCTCCCCTGTGCACTGTGTGAAAATTTTGAATTTTCATAACTCAACTACAAGTTTTTTGCCATGCACCAGTTTTTACGAAGGTTAAAATGGATAATAAAAAAAAGTTTCTCATATGGTGCAAACTTTTTGAAACTCACTGTGAATTGAATATGTAGCTTTCAAATGAAAAAAAATTAAAATTCCCATCAATCATAATTTTTTTTTCAGAAATTACATGAAAGAAAGAGTTTCCTTCTGGTACCCAATTTTTGAATTGCCGGAATTAATTCTCAAGAGAAATATGATGTCATTTTATCGGTACCTACCTACCTATTGCTCGAAATTGAGAGAAAATGACGTCATATTTCTCTAGAGAATCAATTCCGACAATTCAAAAATTGAGCCCCTGGAAGATATATCGTCAGTAGACTTACTTTCTCTGTCATCCATAGATTTACCTTCAACATTTCGAACATTTTATGGCGCCTATTTATCTTGCACACACGACTGATTATTGTGGCATCCTAAAACCAATTGTTTCAAATTTTTATTTACGTTAAAATTATATATGCAACGTCGCAATTTCTTTTGCAGAGGGCGCCACATTACTGCCACGCCCACGATGCCATAAAAGGGGTGGTGTTAACGATACACTTCATCCTGAATTGTGCCAACACCCACTTTTTTGAGAAAGTATAATTTTCATCATCATTTTCATGAATGATCGAAATCAAGTAAAGATACTGGATACTCCATCAAGATTTACATTTTTTTGGACCTAAAAAGTGATGATAAAGAATAATATGGCCCGTCAATTATTGAGAAAAGAAATTGTGGCAACGCGTGTATGTTGCCACAATTTTGGAAGGTGCCATACTACAGGCTAAAGTTCACACAAGTTGCCATAATTATACCGAAACATACACACCCACCCATACCCACACATCAATCTCAATGAATTCTGATACACTCAACAATTATTATTGCCCCTTGGCAGAGCATTTTGACTAATGATGGGAGGGCAATTCATGACCCACTTAAGAACAAGCACCCTGTTAAATTGAATTGGAAATATCAGTTCATCAACACCAACATTTCCAATTTAAAATCAGTTATTTTTAATATATAAAAGAAAAATACAACAGGAATCAATGAAATAACAGCAAAATGTTATCCGGAATCTTCCAGATAAGGCACTATTATTTCTTGCAACCCTTTTGAATGACTCATGTAGATGTGGGAAATTTCATATCTTCCTGAAATAGTCATCAGTTATCTCCATCTATGAAGGTGGAGATTCATTGTTGCCAAGGGGAAAGCATCTATCAAACATGTGTACATCACAATATTTAAAAGACTCAAGACTCAAGATTGGGACTGAAATCAAATTCAAGTGACTCGAAGACACAAAATTGGGAATGAAATTACTAAAAGATAAATCATTTTACCTGAAAGACTCAAGATTGTCACTGAAAAGACTCTAACCAAATCTCAATGATTGAATGATTAAGATTTGGAGTTAAATTACTGGAAGGCAAATTCCATTTACAAAAAGTCTCGAAATTGTGATTGAAATGAGTCAATTGCAATGCCAATGACGCAAAAGAGTCATCGTACGACGAATCAACAGACCAGATTTGAACAAATCAATTATCTTATTGACAACTTGAATATAAAGAAGCAACCAAAAACACGTTTGCTTCAATAGTAAATTACTTGCGGTAGAAGTCCATGGTGTCTCGAAGTGGAGTGGTGTGGAATTTACGAAGAATAAAACTCGAAGTCATCTCCACAATTTAATATAAATGACTGGTTAAATGGTAATGGATAAACCAAAAATCATCGAAAAGTTAGATGTTGGAAAAGTACATGTTTCGGACCTATATAGGTCCATCATCAGATTAAAAAATTCTACAATAAAAGAAAGAAAGGGGGAATGTAACTCCAGGTACCAGAACACATTGTACAGCATACTTACATGGAGAAGAAAAACACATTTTATGTCAATATGGTGGGGCCATTCATAAAAATTGTAAATAAACTAAACTACATGTCTAATATAACGATAAAGCCATATTTAAGTGATGCTGCTTTTATATTCAAAGTGAAGGCTTAAAGCCTTCAACCAAAATTGAAAAAGAATCCACCAGCACCTGGTGCAGAGGCATGCACGGAAAGAAAAAAGGGAAACTGTAATATTCCATATGTCACTCATCTGCAATGTCAAAAGGTAAGTGTGACATGGAACAACAACCTGCGAACTCCCCGCACAGAACACTGTTGGGAAGAACGTGTGACAAACTCACACTGAGTAACCAATGTTCGGAGCACAGAGCACGCACGCTACCTATCCATGGTCACTTCTTCGTACATTCATTAATGAGTGTAGGAAAGGGAAACAAATCTACAAATCCTATCGAGCAAACTGTATAGTAGAAGATCAAGGCAAGGAGAATTAAAGAAAATTAATGGAATCAAAAAACTTTTTGCAATCGAATTGTACTTGTTCGTTGAGAGAAACAACGTTAGGGTTGTTTAAGAAAGAATTGATTTAAAAAATTTCGAGAAAATTGAGCAAAGAACCTTTTTGGCAAACATGTAAAATATCTAAATCTGTGTTAATATCAAAATAATGGTCATTATTAAGAATGTGGTTAGCAATGTGGTTATATGTGTATATGTAGTTTAGTTTATTTACAATTTTTATGAACGGTCCCACCATATTGATATAACATGTGTTTTTCTTCTCCTTGTAAGTATGCTGTACAATGTGTCCTGGTACCTGGAGTTACATTCCCCCTTTCTTTCTTTTATTGTAGAATTTTTTAAGCTGATGATGGACCTATATAGGTACGAAACATGTACTTTTCCAACATCTAACTGTTCGATGGTTTTTGGCCTATCCATTACCATTTAACCAGTCATTTATATTAAATTGTGGAGATGACTTCGAGTTTTATTCTTCGTAAATTCAATAGTAAATGTTTGGCGTCATTTCTTAGATGATTGGTATTACATGACGCTTGGCAAATATAGCTACAACTCTGAATATTGGGTGCGCAGTAGAACAGCCTGTGTAGTTTCATTTCCTTCCCGGTTAAAGTTGGTAGTGCATATTAATCCTCTTCGTTTATCGTTCGCGCATCTCAGAGTCGCTGCTATACTTGCCAAGCTATACTGCAAAAACCTACATTATAAATAAAAATACTATTTCTCCATTTTTATAATAATTATTTTAATGAAATTTTCATCTTCATGAAAGGATATTATTGGTTAATAAGAACCCAAATATTTATTCCCTTTGTTACTTTGGCAGTCTACTAATGGGTCTAGTGGGCGGAATTTCGATATTTAGAATTTACATTAACAAATATTCCAAGGAGGAAGTAAATATATTAATAGATCACTACAATATATATCAGCAATCATATTCACGTTCATATAGTGTTACCTGTGGCAGAACGTTAGGAGTTACATGTGGGTGATTGCCTGATTTTGGAACGTTGACTCAGTTGAAGCGATTTTTTTACTCTGCATTAAGGTGAAGATTCGACTTCTATCACTTCTTTTAGAGAAAGCGAAGTTTTGCTATACCCTATAAAGGAATGCAAAACCGCAGAACATCTTGGGGTTCCTATGAAGTGGGCCATAGAGTTCAGTCTTTTCTATTTCCTCATCCGTGTCTCTGATGTCAAATAGAGCCTTTTTTGCAAAATTTCAAACTTCGGTAAGATCTTCCACGGTCAATTATTTGGAGAGCACTGTCTCATTATTGAATCCATTTATTTCAAAGATCATTATAACGAAATCCATAGTATTTATTTCCATTATGGTCTCGGCAAACTGTTGCATTTCTACAAAATCGAAAATGAGAATGAAAACTGACAAACTTATATGGAAAATAGATCACACATAAAAATCATTTCTCAACTCAACAATTTCAAAAGTATTGAATCAATTGTCTTGAATATCGTTTCAAATCAAGAAAATTCATCAGAATATTTTGTGTAGTTTGGTACAAAATAGTCCATTTTCTCCTTTCAAGATAATATTATTCTCAAAGTATACTAATATTATCTTCAGATAATATTTCTGATGATTTAATTTTGAAAAATTTCAAATACTCAAGACAAATAAACATTTCTGCATTTCTGCTGGCTGAGAAAATCGAGTAATCGACTATTCTTCAATCTGGTTGTGATAAAAATTCAGAAATTTTTCGATGAATTACTCAAAACTGCAACCTATTTGTGACCAGAACTGCATTTGTCATTTCGAAATGAAGGAATGTTTTTGCGATGGTATTTACCTACTTATTGAAATTATTATAAAATGGATTGATCATCAAAAACGTAACAAAATAATCACTCCTTACAATACATGTACAAAAACAAGTTTTTATTCAGATTCGCATGAACACAAACAAGTTCTCGAAATAATGCAGCTTCCGTTATTCCAAGAATATAATTCTGTAATATATAATCTATAAAATTATTGTTTCCAATGAAGAATTTAAAGTTATCAATAGTAGGTAATTTCGTAGTTAGAACAAATGTATTTTTTTGATAGAGAAAATGTAATTTCTTGGTCAGAGAAATCATAATTTCTTGGTTAGAGAAATCGTAGGTAATTCCTTAGAAAGAGAAAATGTAATTTCTGTGACAGGGAAAACGTGATTTCTTGAACGGAGAAAACGTAATTTCTTGGATAAAGGAATCTAATTTCTGGGACACAAAAAAGCAAAAATGTTTGATTGAAGTAAATCGCACTGAAAAAATAGATTTCTTCCAATAAACATACATTCTATAGATTATATATAACAGAATAATTTTCTTAAAATAAAGCAGGCTGCTTTATGATTAAAACTTTTTTTGTGTTTGTGCATTTTTTTGAACGAACAGCTGACGAGAATCAAAACTGGAAAACAACAAAACAACCCCAGACACGGTAGGTACACCTGTAGAGAATTGGGTCAAAAAGAGAGAACTACGAAGTACGAAGAGTAACTAATCTTGTCAATAATGTTGCTGGAAGGTATTTGAATGACATTCATAATGTAATTATATAACAATAGATAGAATATACCTAGTTCAGAGATAGAGAAGAGGTTCAGCTGATAACCTACAAAGTCAACCTTTACAAGCTCAATACTTTAGACTCGGGTTAAAAGAGATGCAACATATCATATAAGCGAACATCATATAACTAATCAATTTTATCCAATTTATGAGTCAAATTAAGGAATTTCTCACAAAACTTTCTTGATTCAATAAATATTAAGAATATTTTCTCTAACATCAACTCAGGACTTTCTTTTCGGACCAAGAAATGATGTGTTCTCAAATTGAAATATTATTCACAAACATTTCTCAACCCAAGAAATTATTTTGTTATATTTTCCTACCACAATAAACACACAATTTTGAAATTGTTTTCGTTTGCATTCGGCAGACATCGATGCGATGAACTGCTATCTGTGTCCTTTTCAGCCATTTCACCTTGGTGTTTGAAATGTGATAGTTTTTACGCAGCGGCCGGTAAATAGGTTAAATTATTTCTGATGATGATGACAACACAGAAAAGATATTGTGTGAGTGGATTGTGCCTGTAGAATATATTGTGGATTTTAGGAGTAAGTACAATTATTGTTTTCATTTAAGTCAGAATATTCCTATAAAAGTTAGCTTTGAATAGTTAAAAAAATGTTACAATTATTTAAATTCTGAATAAGATGATCCATCCTTCAGTCATCGTTTACAGTACAACCGTATTTCAACAACAAGCCCAGGTTTTTACGTAACAGACAGTAATGAAAGTTGAGTCACTAGTGCCTCTGGTATTTTTCATGATATTTTCTTACCAAGCCATGTATGTCAGTTAGTAGATAATTTGCAATTTCTGTGATCAAACTCGTAACAGGGTTGAGTTGGAGACCAGTCGTATATACTAACTAGAACCACATTCATAATGATATGATCCTCACGTTTGAGTTTACAGTGTTTTGTTGGGTGTACTTTTAGGTTAAAGAAGACAGATATAATGGGAAACAAAAGTGAAACTTGATGGTATCTAGCGAACTTAAATAAATTCCATTTTTGAAATTGAATATACTGAACAAAGAAATTTCAGATTTTGTCTACATAAACTGGATTATATAATTTATTCAGCTATAAGGACAAAGTTGATTGTTTCATAGCAACCAATTATTTATAACTAAGAAAATCCTTTTTTTTGTTTTGACAAGAAAGGTTGTTGATCTGATACATACTTTTTTTGTTCTAAATTCACAGTGTTAACATCCTGGTGCAAAACAGGGTTCAATGAAGAAAAAGTTACTTTCAAAATGGTTCTTGAACACCATAAATATCTTCAGCAAAAAAAAATTATAAAGAATGTGTTTGCAAGTTACCTCAGTTATGAAATATTGAAACAGTGAACAATGAATTTTTAAATCAATGTCAATCGAGCTACAGGACTAAAACCAAATTAAAATTGTTATTCGGAAACACTATTAGCACACTCTTTTTTAATAATAACTGTATTTTCAAATTATTATTTCAGCTGCAATTCTCTATTTTGACTTATATGGTTATATTCAGACATTATTGCAAGATGCACCTCTTCTCACAGTTATTAATTTTCACGTATTTTTCAACAAGAGTCGATGAATATCACCTGTATAATTGAATGCGAAATATTCGGCAATAGTCCGATCAGTTTACTGGAGAGTGAGACATTATTTAAATCGAATACTTTTTACAATACATATTGAAATTCCTGTCTCTCAATTAATTTCAATTAAGTAGAATATGAGGCAAATTTCTGACAGAAAACAACTGCTTCCCTGACTAATACTATGACGGATATTGAACTACATCTGAGAGATAATTGATTTTTTATGTCGGTCGTGGCGCAATTGTGAGAGCGTCCGACTCTGGGCCCCAGCTATGGCTGGGATTTTTTAAAATCTAATTTATCCTTTTGAATTATTAAAATATCGTAGCTCGACTGGGGTGAGTAACAAGGCCTACCCAGCAGAACACATAGTGGCTAATTACCATAGCAGTCGATGCCACTATAAACACCAAAGGAAAATAGGAAAAAAATTATTAATTAGTGAGCCTGGAGGAAGAAAATATTTCAATTACCATCATGGTATTATACTTAGATAAGTAGTTGTCAGTGATAAATATGCGTCATGTATTTCTTTTTTTCATGAGGATTAGATCTTATGGGTCGAAGAGCTTGTGAGGTCGCATAGCCTGTACAACCCACCTACAATATTTCGAACTTTGTGGTAATTATATTATTATTAAAATTTCTGAAGTTCCAGTATGAGTATGTCATAATTTGTACCACATTTTTTCAAAAGCCGCAATGAATAAGTTCATTGATTCTTTAATTTAATGACTCCCAAAATAACACTTTAAAATTTGGAATTTCACTAATGCTTCCTCTGGTAAAGTCTATTCGAAATATAATATTATTACCTATCGACTTGTAGGGATTTGCAGTAGTAATATTTCCCTATGCATAGAAGAATTATTTTCGATTCTGTAAATTATTCAAAAAAATACATCTGTTTCCTTGGCAGTGGTTATCTTTACACTCTTGAAAATTTTACTCCAAAACTAAGGAAATTAAAGACTCAGTATTTTTCATATCCAACAGGAAAAATACTGATTATAATATTATTGACAAAGTCATTATCATGTTCATGTGTACGTCAGAATTTTTCATGATTATAATTTTTCAGCAACCTGGAGATGTTACTGCAAGGGAGACAAGAAAGCATAATATACATGAAAACAGACGTTCAGCCATATTTGTTAGAAATATAGTTTAAGGTAGTATTATTCAGTACTAGTTATGGTGAAATATCAATTTGATTCATGTTTGAAAGCCTTCAATACCTCGTCAAGGTATTTCATATATTTCTTCCTATTTATCATTATACTATGTTTTTTTGGATTTTATTGAATGTATTTCCTTAACTTATTGCTTTTGAGAAAGTAACGAGCTATTGATTTAAATGTTCAATTTTTGTCTTGATATTTCATAGAATAAGGTTACTTTGTGATATCTTAGAAAGACTGCTACAGTGTGATAATAACTGTCCTTGATACTTCACGTTTTCCTTCAAGCCTCACACCTTCAAAGAAATAAGTACACTAATGGCCATCGTCGAAAATCATTTATTGCTTTATTTCTGCAGAGCGTTTTCCTTCCTCAAATACATTACCACTTATTTTTCCTAGGTATCTTTGATAGTTTTCCAATTTACAATTTTCCGCATTAAAAATTCATTAGTTGAGCTTTTGCAAAAATGCTATTTCTTTGATAAAAATGATAGGAATAGAAAACAACCAAACTATGTCACTGGACGCACCTTTCGTTCTGGAATAACTAGGTAATCATGTTCCCTCACTTGAAGATACTGATCCACGCTATCTAAAATATAACGTTCTTTCATAAGCCAGCAAATGTTTTTTCTGTACAAAAAAATCTCAACAGGATATAATTTATTCATGAAATAGAAAACTACCCAACACCAAATTTACGTCAATTTCACTAGACGGTCGTTTCGCAGGAGCTGAAGGCATCAGCTCTTGAAGATGCTAACTTTGTTGGCGAAACGCGCGTCTAGTGAAATTGTCGTAAATTTGGTGATTTAGGTAGTTTTCTATTTCTTGAATTAATTTTCTACTGTTGCTAACACTTGTTTTTTTATTCAAAGAAAATATTTTTCTCTTTATGGAGGAATGAACTGTTTCATCAGGAGTGCATTATTATCTTCGACTAAGAGAACATGATTACTTCTTTCAAAACTTTTGATTTTTTAAATTCAAGAAATTGTCAGAAAAAGAACAATAGCAGTTTCAATAGAGTGAACATGATTACTTCGTACAAGAACTGTTAAAGCATCACATATTTAATCACTTGAACATGCTGTATATAAATTTGTACCATTTTACCATTTCCATGTAAAAAAAAGAGAGAATAATCAATAAAGAAAATATTGTCATCGTCAATTTATTGAATCATTTCTATCTATTAAAAAGGAAAGGATTTTATAAATACTTCCGATTATATGGTCCATTAGGAACCAAAAGTTCCAAAATACGAAAAGAGAACGAAAAATTCTCCAACATTTTGGTCCAATTCGAGCCGTATAGCAACATTTTGGACCAGTCGAGTAGTATAGCAGCTAGCCCCAACGTGTGCCAGCAGAAGAAACAATAAGGTAGAGTACCAGAAAGTGAGTTCCTTCTTTCCGTATCCTTTCACAACGATTCCTTTTCCCGAAATTGATTCAATCTGAGCGATGACAGATCTCGCTGAGTTGAAGTTTAATCGAAAAATTGTCAAATCAAATTTGACAAGAGTGAAAACATTTTTCAACAAAATTAATTTTGATTTATTCGATCAGAATACATGCAATGAATTGAAATCAAGATTAGTTAAACTAGAACCACTCTTAGATCAATTTAATGAAATCCAAAACAAAATAGAGTTCATTTCAGAGCCCCAAGAAGTGGACGATGATGAAAGGGATAAATTTGAATGCCTTTATTATTCTTTGCAAGCTCAAATCGATGAATCAATTCAGAAATTTTACGATAAGAAATCTAGTCATGAAGTAAAAAGTCGTAAGAAAACAATTTCAGAATTATCGAGTGTAAGTGCTAATTCTAAAGCAGAAACTGATAAATCTGTCGAAATAAAAGTTCAGAAAGAAATGATTGAAGGTAATGAGCGCAACTTGCTCAACGAACGTGAGAGTACTGTCAGAGAATTCAAAGGTAATAATAAATCAGCCCCAATTCCTGAAATGTATGGTAATAACCATTTCAATTTGAATTCTATAACACCTTTCAATATGGCAAAATTACCTCCAATGAGTATTACAGTTTTTGATGGTCAAGCAAATAAATGGGTAGAATTCAGAGACGCTTTCAGATCAATGATACATGAAAATGCTGCACTTTCTGATTTGCAAAAATTATTCTATCTCAGATCATTTTTAGTAGGGGAGGCCCTAGAATTAATCGAAACTATCCCGATCACTTTTTCTAATTATTCTGTTGCCTGGAGTGCTCTAGAGGAAAATTTTGAACACAGCAAAAAAATAGTCAATACTCATGTTCGTGCAATTATTGATTATCCTAAACTAAATAGAGAGTGTTCAAAAGATTTGAGAAAAATGTTAAATACTATGGTAAATAATTTGAGATCTTTGAATGCTTTAGGGGAAGAAACCGATAAGTGGGATACTTTGCTTATTCCCATTATAGTTGATAAATTCGATAATGCTTCATTTAAAGAATGGGAAGCATACTGTAGCAGACATGAGGGCAATGAGAAAATGTGTGATATAAAAAATTTTCTGAGGATGCGCTGTGAATTTCTTGATAAACTTGAGACCCATAAAATTCAAAAAGCTGATATTAATAAATTTGACCCCAAGAGTAAGGTTTATCATAAAACTCAATCGAGCGTTCATGCTACTTCCTCAAATTCAGAAAACGCAGTAAAGTTGCAATGTTTTTATTGCAAAGGTTCTCATACAATTTATGGGTGTCAAGATTTCATGAAATTGACTACCTCCATGAGGATAGAAGAAGCAAAGAAACATCATCTTTGCTTAAACTGTTTGAGGCCCTATCATAATAATAAAAATTGTTTTGCGCCGAAATGTAGGAAATGTGGAAAGCCACACAATTCGCTTCTTCACATATATCCCCGACAGGTTCGAAAAAGTTCCCCTTCAAAAGAGGAACATCGAGAAAACACTGATTTTACCATCCCTTCTCAAAATTCGCATGAAAACAATTATGAAATTTCTAGAAATGAAACAGGTAGGTACGCATTTAGTCTCCGAAACCATTTCAAACGCAGCGACAACTTCGCAAATTATTTTATCCACTGCTGTAGTACAAATTGAAGATACAAAGGGATTATTGCATCAATTTAGAGCGCTTTCAGATAGTGGCTCGATGAGCAACTTTGTTACCGAAAGTTTATGTAAAAAACTTAATCTAAAGATGACTCCCATTGAATATTCGGTAACTGGGGTAGGTCAACTTAAAACAAGCATCAATTATATGACTGATATACAAATGCACGCGTGCTCGAATACTTACGAAAATTCAGTCAAGTGCCTTGTCATACCGAGGTTAACAGATAATATACCTATCTCTTCTTTGAACGTAAATCCTCTTGAAATTCCCAAAAATTTTAAATTAGCTGATCCAACATTTTTCGAATCGAGTCAAATCAATATTATATTGGGATCTAACATATTTTGGGATATTCTTTGTATAGGGAAGGTACGAATAGGGAACACTAGTTTATTCTTGCGAAAAACCAAGTTAGGTTGGGTTGTAGTAGGTAGTGTAGATAATTCAACCGAGAAAGTCAAATCCATTAATTGTTGCAATGTCAACGCGAATTTGGAAAATCAAGTGATGAAATTTTGGCAGCTTGAAGAAGTAGGAAAAAGAGTAGTTTTATCGGAATCAGATAAAATTTGCGAATCTCATTTTGAAAAAACTCATCGTCGCGATAAAGACGGACGATTCATTGTGAGCATACCGTTCAAAAACAATTTGAATAAATTAGGCCACTCTCGTGAATATGCATTGCAACGATTTTATTATCAAGAACGCAGATTGGTAAATAATCCTTCATTAAAAATTGATTATAAAAAATTTATGGATGAATATTTATCTTTATATCACATGATGGAAATCGATGAAAATTTAGAAGAAGAAGATTTGAACTTTTATTTTCCCCATCATGTAGTAACACGCGAAGAATCTACTACTACCAAAGTCCATATAGTGTTTGATGCCAGTTTAAAAACAGATACTGGGTTATCCTTCAATGATGTTCAACATGTAGGTCCAACCTTACAAAATGATTTATTCGCGATTCTTTTGCGCTTTAGAATATTTACCTCAGTTATGACAGGAGATATTTCTAAAATGTACCGTATGGTTTGGATCGATCCCGCACAAACGCGATTTCAACGAATTTTTTGGCGAGCAGATCCAAATCACAAGTTGAAATGTTTCGAATTAAAAACTGTAACATACGGTAATTCGTCCTCTGCTTACTTAGCTATAAAATGTCTTCATCAATTAGCAATGGAACACTGTGAAAAGTTTCCTTTGGCCGCGAAATCTATAATGACTAGTTTTTAGTTGATGACTATTTGGCTGGTGCTAATAATGGACAAGAATTATTACAGTTACAACGCGAAGTCACGAAAATACTGTCAAAGGCAGGATTCCATTTGAGAAAATGGAGATGCAATGATGAAAATCTATTTAAACACTTTGACATGAACGATAAATTAGAATCCAATATTTTGAGAATTGGAGAAAATGAATCCTGTAAAACACTTGGTGTTTTATGGAATTCTCATTCAGATATATTTCAATATTCACAACCAAGTTTTGATGAAAATATCATAACAAAAAGAACAATTTTATCAGAATTATCCCAAATATTCGATCCTTTGGGTCTTTTAGGGCCAATTGTTGTCAACGCCAAGTTGATTGTTCAACGATTATGGCAACTAAAAATTTCGTGGGATGCGGCACTTCCTGAAACGATAAAGGATACTTGGGTAAAATTTCGTTCAGAATTACAAGAATTATGTTCTATTCAAATTCCTAGGCACGTATTGATGAATAAATATGAAAGCGTGGAGCTTCATGGGTTCGGAGACGCCAGCGAAAAAGCCTATGGTTGTTGTGTTTATCTGAGATGTAGATCATTTGACGGCACTTATCAATCTCATTTACTTTGCGCGCGATCAAGAGTCGCTCCAATAAAAAGTACTACATTACCCAGACTCGAGTTATGTAGCGCTTTACTACTAGTGAGTATGATAGAAAAAATTCGTGATTCCATAGATATCAAGTTCGATAAAGTGTTTTTGTGGTCAGACTCCACAATAACTTTGTCATGGATAAAATCACCCGCCAATCGCTGGAAAACATTTGTTGCTAATCGCGTAAGCGAAATTCAAGAGTTCTCAAATATATCGAATTGGCACCATGTCTCATCAAATGAAAATCCTGCAGATTTACTTTCTCGTGGCACATCTGTAGGAAAACTTCTAGATTCACATATATGGTGGACAGGTCCAACCTGGTTTAAAAGTAATCTTGAGAAACCAGAAAAATTTCACTCATTGAATGAATTTCCCGAAGAGCGTACAGTCAATTTTTCAGCGAATATTAACGATTTTAAACTTTTTGATAAATATTCTTCTTTGCGAAAACTCCAAAGAGTTATTGCATTCTGCCTAAGATTTATTTTCAATTGCAGAAATAAAAATAAAGTTAATCAATCTGTTGTATTGTCTACTAAAGAATTGCAAAATGCATTAAATGTAATATTAAATATTGCCCAAAAAGAAGTTTTTGAAAAAGAATATGATAGTTTGATAAAAAACAAAGTTGTTGATAAAAAGAGTCCTCTACTTTCGTTGAACCCTTTTATAGATACGAACAACTTAATTCGAGTAGGTGGTAGGTTGCAACAAAGCAATGTCAATTATGACAAAAAATATCCCATAATTTTACCTGCCAGACGCAAAATAACGAGACTTATTTTTCATCATGGACATGTCCGTTTATTTCACTGTGGACCTACCATGCTCCTTTCCGAAATAAGAGATAGATTTGGCCTATTTCTGGGCGTAACATGGCGAAAAAAGTTTTAAGGGAATGTGTCACCTGTTTTAAAGTTCAACGAACTTCTCCAGAATATATCATGGGTAACTTACCTGAATGTAGGGTAAACCAATATTTTCCTTTTTATAACACAGGTGTCGATTATGCGGGACCATTTCTACTAAAAGATCGAAACACTAGAGGCGCTAAACTCATCAAAGGATACGTTTGTTTATTCATTTGTTTGTGTACAAAGGCTATTCATCTTGAAGTCGTCTCTGAATTGACCACCCAAGGATTTTTAGCCACTTTAAAACTATTCATCAGCAGACGTGGCAAACCACTCAATATTTACTCGGATAATGGAAAAAAAATTGTAGGAGCTTGTGCAGAACTAAAGAAATTGCAAACTTACTTGACAAATGATATAGAGAATATTACGAATTTTTTAGCTACTGATAATATAACGTGGCATTTTATCCCTGCTCGATCACCTAATTTTGGAGGCATCTGGGAAGCAGGAATAAAAAGAACCAAATTTCATTTGAAAAGAGTTGTCGGTAATGCTCATTTAAATTTTGAAGATTTTTATACTGTATTAACTCAGATAGAATCAATTCTCAATTCCCGTCCTCTTTGTCCTTTAACCTCAAATCCAGAAGACACAGATCCTCTCACTCCTTCTCACTTTCTGGTTGGAAGACGGCTGACAGGGATTCCAGAACCTATCTACACAGAAGTAGCTGAGAACCGGTTGAAGAGGTTTGAAAGACTCCAAAAAATTATCCATCATTTCTGGTCTCGCTGGTACAAGGAGTATATAAGCGAATTGCAAATCCGAGTCAAGTGGAAGAACAATGCTCAAGAGTATCTGAAGATAGGCGCTTTGGTACTCGTGAAAGAAGATACTACTTCTCCACTCCAATGGCCCTTAGGGAAAATCGTACAACTCCACCCGGAAACGATGGAATTACAGGAGTAGCCAGCATAAAGGTCCGTGATGATGTCGTTAAAAGAGCTGTTTCAAAAATATGTGTTCTTCCAATTAACTGTTGACCAGCGTTTACTTAGTTGTAGCTGATGTTATTATTTGTTATATAATTTCCTTAGTTGAAATTGTTTACATATTTCAAGGCGGCCGGCATGTTAAAGCATCACATATTTAATCACTTGAACATGCTGTATATGAATTTGTACCATTTTGCCGTTTCCATGTAAAAAAAAGAGAATAATCAATAAAGAAAATATTGTCATCGTCAATTTATTGAATCATTTCTATCTATTAAAAAGGAAAGGATTTTATAAATACTTCCGATTATATGGTCCATTAGGAACCAAAAGTTCCAAAATACGAAAAGAGAACAAAAAATTCTCCAACAAGAACTTTTGTCTTCTATACTCAAGAAAATGTAGAAAACGTAATCTTTGATGAAAAAAAGTAAATATAGTACAGAGAAATCATTATTTCTTGGAAAGATAAAATGTAATTTCTTGGATAGAGAAAACGTAATTTTTTGAACGGAGAAAACGTAATTTCTCTGATAAAGAAAATCTAATTTCTTGGACAGAAAAAATGTAATTTCTTGGATTGAGTGAACGTATTTCTTAGATAAAGAAAACGTAATTTCTTGGAAAGAGAAATCGTAATCTCTTTGAAAGAGAAAACGTAATTTGTTGAACGGAGAAACAGAAATTTCTTAGATAAAGAAATCCTAATTTCTTGAATAGAGTATCGCTGATTTTTTGTTTCAAAGTATATATTGTTGATTGAAGTAAATCGCAGTGAAAAAATAGATTTCTTCGAATAAAGACACATTTTATAGATTTTATATAACAGAATAATTTTCTTAGGATAAAGCAGGCTGCTTTATGTTGAAAACTTTTTTTTGTGTGATAGATTACAAAAAGGCGTGAGTTGATCTTATATGAATGAGCAACTAGAAATTTTCGTGTGTACCCAAAGATGAAATAATTATATAAATAATATTGTTTTTAACTTACCACGTTTTTTGGAATGGTCTGGAAAGTATCAAAATTTAATTGTCTTTTTTTGAAAATCACAGTTATGAAGATAAAATGAAATAAGTGAAATATACATATTAAAATAGGAATATTCCAGTAAGTATATCCAGCATATAGTCACTTATAAAACAAATACCTATATTGAAACTTACTTCTGTGTTGAAATAATTGGTAATTGAGAAATAAAAAAATATATAAAACGTCATTTGAAATTTTTGTCAACAAAATACTCTTCCTAATAAGTAGTATGCCTTTCGTGACAAGATTATTTTTGTCTTTGTCAAGACAAAGATAAAAATAATCAGAATTCAAAAATTCTGTCAGTGAATATTCTTTGAACGAATTTGGTAGGTGATTGAATATAGTTATAGCCATTTATACTTTGGAACAGTATTCAGTGCTTTTTAATTTATGTACAGGCACATCCAATACATTAGAGTTTCTTGTTCCATATTGTCCTGCATCCAATGTTCTGAATGAGTTTTTCTCACGTTTAGTATATGAAAGATATACAAGGAGTACACTAATAATATTTTTAGATCTATGAATATATTCTTTCAACTACTCACCCTTCTTCCGCTTTTGAAAATATTTCTTATTGCCATTTTTTGAAGCTTTAGAATTCTATTGGTTTTATGAGATGCACCCCAACTTATACCATAGGATATTATTGATTGAAAGCAAGCATAGTACAATGTATGCAAGTCAGATCGATCACCTGTTTCACTTAGTTCGTATAGTAAGTAACATTGTGACTCAATTTCTTGCTCAATTCACTAATAAGGATTGACCATGAACAGTTCTCTTTTATTTTCATACCAAAGAATGTTGTCGTATTAACTTGATGTATGGAGTCGTAATTATTCAGTTTTACTAGCATACTCCGATCAAAATGTTTGTGTGGCTGAATCTGGTAAAGTAAGTTTTCTTTGTATTGAGCACCAACCTATTTGCCAAGAACCAATCATGTGCATTCATTACCCTATACAGATTGCTCTGAAAATTTGTGATTGTGAATTTGTGATACTTACCTATGGAAATACTTTCACTGATTTATGAATGTTAATGCTTGGAAGCCATAAGAATACAATCTGCATGGTGTAAGAAATCTGTATGGTGCTATGAGAAATTATTCGAATAATTTTTAGCCCATATTGAAAATGTTGTGGTTTCGTTTCAATTAAATGATCATTCTCTTCTTTTCAGACGTGTGTGTGTATATGTGAGTGGAATTTTGAAATCGATTTTTAACATATTGATGAGCTACGATAGAGACCAAATAAATGAATATTTTGGAACCTACAATTCAAGAAAAAGAAACTTGTTTACCTAACCTTTCGTAACGACCAACTCTACCTACTACTTATCTGAGGGCCAACCCACTCATTATCAAATTTTCCCATTTTTGTTGTTTACCAATTCTAGTAATTGCCCTGCAGTGAATTGATTTTAATGTTATCCTACTTGGTGTGAATAACTTATGAATTTATTGTGAAAAAAAAAATGGAATGTATTACGAACTTGAATAATGGGCTGTATGGAATAGGAGTGTTATCAGCATTCATTCTATTCTTACACTTGGTAATTTCCAGACTCTCGAATGCATCGAAAAGACTATGGTCATGAAACTGTCTGATCAATTTTAAACTTGTGTCATCAAGTCGGTGGTCGTGATCCAAAGTATGTTGGGACACACTCGATGTTTTGTATCTTGAATATCGGATATGAGCAATGTGTTCTCTGAACCGTAATTTCATGGACCTTTGGGATTGACCCAAATGCTTTTTGTCGCAGTCCTTACAGCTAATTTCATAAATCACCGACTTTTCTTCTTCATCAGTTTTATCTTCGGGAGTACCCGGCACTTGTTGAAGTTTACACCTTCATATTGAGGGTTCTGAAAATACCTTCGAAACCTCGAGTTTTGAATGGAAGGGTTTTCCTTTTTGAAAAGTCAAAGAATTACGACGGGTTTCTTCGAATCTATGTAATCTAATCAATTTGTCACCAAGTCCACAGAATAACTGTTCACCTCAGCCACCTCTCCGATACTCTTCTTCTGTTTTGAATCTTTCTTTGTTGAGTGGGGACGAAAAGAGTCGATTAATCAAGAAATTTAGTCCCGCCATTTTGTGTTGTGGCAATGGTGGGAGCTCTCAAGAATATATCTGAGTGTGCTCATTTCCTTCCTGTAGATATCGAATTTAAGCTAATTTTGCTCATTTCTAATTAATAACATATCTAAAAATTGCAGCTGACTTTTGTTTTCAGTTTAATACGTGAACGATATGGTTTGAAACTGGCTATTCAATTCTGAAATAAAACTATCTATATCGACCTGTTTCGTACCAAAGATAGCGAACACGTCATCCACAAATCTACCCAAATCCTAGGAAAATAGTTGAAGCTCTCTCTTGCTTCCATTTTAAATCTACTCATCAACAAGTTGGCTAGGAAGTGAGACAGAGGGTTGCCCATGGCTGTACCTTCGAGTTGATCGTAAAAGCAGGTATTGAACTGAAGTAATTCTGCTTCATACAAAGTCTGGTGAGTCTTAAGTACTCTCTATTTCGTCACTAAAACCGTTGGTCAGCAGTAACTCCTTCATATATTCCAAAGTTGTGGGTATTGGGTTACTTGGAAACAAAGAACTTACATCAAAAGAGATCAAGGTTTCTCCTTCTTCCAGTGTCACGTTCATTATCTGGTCGATGAATTCGAGTGATTTTTTCAATTTTTCACACTGAGGCTTGATTGTGCCACGGAAGACTCTCAACAAGAATTATTAAACAACAAAAGTGGGAAAATTTGATAAGAGTAGGTAGATTCGAACTTAATTTGATAATATGACGTCCATTAAGAAATGGTGGTATAAATAGAAGTATGGTAGGATAAGTGGTTCAGTAAGCTTTTAGCTCCTGAAGATGGAAACTTTGTTGGCGAAACGCACGTCGAGTGTGATTGTGACGTAGTTTTGGTGTTTGGGTAGCTTATTTTTCTTGAATTATGGAAGAGACGTCCGTCATTTCGACTTTATGGATATTGACACAAAAATCATAATCTTCGACCCCGAAATCATTCACATGCCAATTTTGGCATGATTGGCCATCTTGGATGTTGTTTTTGTTTTAACAAAAATTTCATACTTAATGCATTGTTGCCGAAATTATGATCAATTACCAAATTGAAGTCAATCGTACCAATAGTGGGTCAAACAGTTGCAAACTTGTTAAAAATCGCAACATTACTTTATTCCAGTAAAAAATTTTTTTAAATATTCTTTTTTATAAATCCCCTGGTTTTTGGAAAAACTCTTCTTAAGCCCTATCATGCTCACCAGAATTAAATTCATGTCCTCTGTGTGACAGGCACATGCTCAGAAACCACGTCTACTTCATCAACCTAGAATGATGAAATATCTCCTCATCCTCTATTTTTTTCTTCCTTTCTATTTCTCTTCATCTCGACCTTTTATAACTCTTTTTCTTTCCTCTCTCTATTCTACTCCGTTGTTGTTCATACGCATCAGTTAATGACAGATGAAGTGTGGCTCACTAAATACGAGACCAAATCTAAATATAACTGGCGGGAAATGAATACTAAATGTGTTGATATAATTGTGAATGAATCGAAATAAGAATTGAGCTGAGAGAACTGATATGCAGCATTAGCCATAGCATATTTTTTTTCAATCATTCAGTGTGGCGAAGATTTGAGAAGTGAACAATTACTGAAATGATTCCGAATTTCTAGTTGTACTATATATAAAGTAGATATTTCACCCTTGGCTAGATCCGAATAACTATCGACCTATTGCGCATATACCTACGCAAGTCAAAATAACTGGAGATACTGGTTTTATGTCGGAATGCTGGACAACTTGAGAAAGAATAACATAATGACAGACAATTAGGATTACAGTCGGGCTAGAGTACAAAAGATGCCTCTTTTTTGTTATTCGTTCATCAGTTTTCAGACCTCGACTGATTTATGGGAAAGATATTTCTTCTCTAGAAATCATGGGTAAAATTAAATCATTTGCTTGACAACTAAATGCGTGAAGTCGGAGGTCCGGAAATTGGAGGAATTCACCTTATTCGACTAACTACTCTCCGACCACAGAATCGTCGCAAATCAAGCAACTCCGGAACTCTTCTTATAGGATCTGTTAGGAACAGTACAAATTCTTTTTGTTGGTATTGACCAACGGCATCTCATACGCCTATACCAGGCTGTAGATTTCTCGAGGAGCTATAACCTTGCCAGGAATACTTCGTAAAACGTCGTCATGAATAATCGTAGCTACTCATAGCTAAAATAAAGCTCGGGTGAGCCATACTACTACCCGAGCAGAACACTGTTCTATTGTAGTACTCGGACGACTGAATTTTCGACCACCATGCACCCCCTAAGGTTGAGGCCCGGAAGGATGAACGCCCCAGCACAAGTACGTATCCCCCCCCCTATCCACCACCCCCGCTCGTTATAGCGGTTCATCATCCTGATGACTGGCGATCAGCAAAATAAAATCTGACTGTTTGATATGGAGTGCCCAGCCCATTCTCGGCTTGAAGCTTCCTTATATCTGACATGAGTTGACTTTTAAAACAATGACTTTACTTTTGTGCATGGTGCCCCACTGAAACTGGCTGAAGGCCTGAAAAAACTCTCGGCTGGGGGCCGAGTGCTGTGTATTGATTTAACTGAAATTGAAATTACTTCTTGGTCGGTTCTTCTTGGTATCTGAAATATAAAAGAATGATTAATCGAGATTTGGTGCCTGTTGAAGTAGACGTTGGCGTCGCTAAAGGTCTTGCTTCTGTCGTTCTTCTTCAGGGGTGTCGTTGTCTCCTTGGTTTACTGGACGTCTGTATTTGTCTCTGTCGTCTTGCTCGCGTCTGTTCTCGTGGAGCTCCGTGAGCAGCGGGTTCGTGTGAATCTCTACCCTGTCTAGAGTAGTCCCCATATGTTGTCTAATCAGTCTGTCGATATAGTCCGGGTGCATGTCTAAGTCTCGATATACGAACCTGTTGGGCATATATTGTGGTGCGCGTCTGTTGCCATCCTCAGACAGACATTGAAGAAGGCCTGTATTCTCTGCCTATAACTGTCCGCGCACTACCCCCAAGCAATAGATGCGCACAATATGATAGGCAGAAGAATTGTCCTGATGAGGCGTAGTTTCAACTCGAGTGCAATGTTGCTCCTACGTCCGATGAGTGGGTACAGCTTGTGCCTTGCGGCTTTCGCTACAGCTAATCTGTTGAAGACGTGCCTCTGAAACGTGAGTTTCTTGTCCAAGGTTACTCCTAGGTATACGGCTTCGTCTACCCATGGAATTATCTCGTCGTTCATAGTAACATGGCCCTCGGGTGTCCTACGTCGCCTCGTGAAAAGTATGGCCTTGCTCTTGTCTGCATTGATTCCGATCTTCCAACGATTGAACCACGGTTCCAGCTTGTTTATCTGTAGTTGCAGCTTCGATGTTACTCCTCTCTCATGAGATGACTCAGCAAAGATTGCCGTGTCATCTGCAAAGAGAGCAAGTTTGGTCATGGGGTTGTCCGACATAGGCAGTGTAGATCGAAAACTGATGTGGCGACAGTACTGCTCCCTGTGGTACTCCTGCTTCTAGCCTCCTTCGTGAAGAGAGAGCATTTCCGACATTGCATCGGTAATGTCTACCCCTTAGGAAGGAGTTTATCAGCTTGACCATTGGTATGGAGTATCCGGCATCAACCAATTCTGCGATCAGCCCATCGTGCCAAACTCTATCGAAGCCCTTGGAGACGTCAAGGAAGACTGCTCCTGTAAGATGTCGTCTTCTCGTGCGGTTCCAGCTCTGGATGGTGGCGTCCACTTTCCGGGTGACCTGGAGTTCTGTTGAGTGTTCTTGTCTGAAACCGAATTGTTCATCTGGTAGGATATGCAATTCTTCAGACATTTTCTCAAGTCAAGTCCTGATCACCCTCTCTGCGACCTTACTCATAGCAGCTGATGGGGCGGTGGTTTTGCGGGAACGTGTGGTTCTTGTTGGGCTTCGGAATCATGATGACCGTTGCTTCTTTCCAGCTGGATGGAAAGTGTCTTAGTCTGAGTACAGCGATTATGATGTTTGTCCGGGCTGATAGTCCTTTCCTAGGTAAGGCTTTTAGTGCCCTGACTGGAATGTAGTCTGGGTCCGGTGCTTTCCTGGTCTTGGCGTGTCTGAGTATGTCCTTGATTTCCTCTGGAGATGTCGGCTCTAGAAGAATGACTGAGTCGTCGGTTCTTCTAAGCCGTCGGATCGTCTGGTCTACATGCGTTTCCATGTCCTCGACCTCATCGGTGTAATCGACCTCGTTCTCACGGCACTGACGTTCGAAGAAGTCTGCAAAAGCTTCTGCCTTGTCCGTCTCCGTGAAAACGATGCCCATCTCACCATGAAGTGGGGTGCACGGGTCTGTATGTCTCTGGAGCACCGTTCCATTGCTGTCAGTATTCCTTGTCTGAGTTTGGTCACCGCCGCCTGTAGTGGGCGTGGTGTGTCGATCCTGGGAATTTTTTAGTCGTCTCGTGTTCTTTTATAGAAGACCAGCACATTTGCTCCGGCCAATGCCGAAGCAAAGCCGCCGGTGGGCGGAACCTATTCAAGCTCTGCTCGAACTTGCATTGAAATAATTTATTATCGTATTTCTGGCCGAGGATGACACTCCGCCCTTTCGAAGAATCGCTTGGCATAGGGATGAAACGCCGTTGGCTTGTCCTGATAAGCACTTTTCTATTTTTCACATGGGCACTTGGCCTTTATTAACATAACAGCTGGAATACAAAAAAAAATCCTAAAAGAAAAACCTAAAAAGAAGAAATATGAATGAAAAAATTCAAAATCATTCAGTACCACTCCTGGCTGTCCAAACTCGTAAAAGGATCAAGTTTTCAACTTATCGTAGGGATTCCAGGATAATCCCTTACGAAACTTTTATGTAACGGGATGTTACATAATTCCACCTACGCTCATTATCCAGCTTCTAAAGAGGTGCCACATATTTACTTCCCCCTTATCCTCTGGCTAAGGACAACCAGCCGTTGGTGAGGCAACATTCGTTATGTCGAATTACCCTAGCGCCAAGCATGGAAATAACTGACTGGCTGCGGGAATTCGATATCCATCGAAGCCACAAAGCAATTGGGCATCTTCAGTTCCGATGGCATTACTCGCTTCAGAATTGTCTCGAAAGTGCATCCAAGAAAACTTTTCGATAAGTTCCTCTATGTCCGTTTACCGGAATTTTCGAGGCCCTGCCTTCCACTGAAGTATAACACATTCTTCTCGTTTGCTGGGCCTCACGTTGGGCACCATGATGAATAAATTGGAGGAATCCACCTCATGCGACTAGCTCCTCTCCGAGCACAGCATCGTCGTAAATTCAGCAATTCTTCTTACATGATCAGTCAGTACGAATTATTTTTGTAATTTGTTGGTAACAACCGACGGCGTCTCATACGCCTATACCAGGCTGTAGATTTCTCTAGGAGCTTCAACCTTGCCAGAAATGCTTCGGAAAACGTCGACCTTAATAATCGTATACATAGCTGAAATAAAGTTCGGGTGAGCCATCCGAGCACTACTACCGAGCAGAATACTGTCCGGGCTCTCCTGTGGTACCCAGACGACTGAATTTTCGAGTCGTCTCACGTTCTTTTATGGAAGATTGGCACCTTTGCTCCGGCCAATTCCGAAGCAAAGCCACCGCCTATTGCCAAAGCCACGAGCCTATTGGAGCTCTGCTCCCAGATATAGTCACTCGCATCAAAATCGTATTTCTGGACTAGGATGACACTCCCCACTTTCAAGGAATCGCTTGGCATAGGGAAGAAACGCCGTTGGCTTGTTCTGAAAATTACCTTTTTATTTTTCACATGGGCACTTGTCCTTTATTAACATAAAAGCCGAAATAAAAAAAATATCCTATAAGAAATACCCAAAAAGTACGGAAGCGTGGAATGGCCAACAATTATTTGTTTACATATTTGATCCTCCATAATTTCGACTTTTATCTCAAAATTTCGACTTTTATCTCGAAATTTCTACTTTTAACTCGAAATTTCGACTTTTATCTCAAAATTTCGACTTTTACCTCGAAATTTCGACTTTTATCTCGAAATTTCGACTTTTATCTCGAAATTTCGACTTTGATCTCGAAATTTCGACTTTTATTTCGAAATTCCTACTTTTTTCTCGGAATTTAGACTTTTACCAAGAAATTTCAAATTATTTCGACACTTTATTCCACATGGCCACATAGAGTGCTTTGAATTCATTATCTATACTTTCCATCATGCAAGAATAGGTTCGTTTCCAACAAAAGCTGTGGAGATCGAGTGTTTTTTCAATATTTTCGCTCTAGAGCGAAAATGCTGTCACAAATTGACATTTCTGAGAAAATGTCAAATTTGCGTTGAGATCTGAAAACGTCAAAGGCTACTTTAGATAGCAGTTGAAGAAAAAATAAATAAATTTCTGTATGTATTACCATTGTCTTATCTCCATGACGATATACTTATTTTGGACTGACTGAGTATTTAAGGTTTAATTATTCGATAATTATTGTACTTTTCTAGAAATATATATTCACCTCAAAAAATTACAAAATTAGTAGTGATACAATAAAAATGCACACAACTATTATGTTTAGGTACGTCACAGAAGGTATAGTATGTAAATTTATAAGACAAATTTCTTTTATATAGATTCCCATTAATACACATATTATAATAAAACGCTATTTCGTTGAAATAGAGTTTCATCACAGCTGATACTATCAATTGTTAGGCCTACGGTGCCTTTTTCATTATTTTATAGGAGCATTTATATACGAACACATCAGGAAAATTATACATTTACTTACCTATCAAATCTCATCTCCGGCAACCATATCAGGAAGCTGCTACCAGCTTTGCACACACACTAGTTTTAATTATTTAAGTTATTTTATTTATTATCATTTTCAACACTTTTCTGGATTTCAATCTATTCAATTACTTTTCAAATAGTTAATCAATATTATCTGGGCCGAAGGCCCAGGTGGAAGATTAAATTTAACTGAATAAAACAAAGAAATCGACCAAAATCATTTATTATGCCGAAAGAAAAAAAATAGAACGCCGGAATAACTAAGATGTTTTAAATTTATAAGTTATTAAATCAAACCCAATTAGAAACCAGTGAATTGAATAAAATTTCGTGATATTTACGTTTTTAAACTACTCAAAAAGTTATTATTCTTACTAAAGTATTAAACTGATATTTTGAAACAAATCATTTACCAGAAAAGGTCACGTTGCTAACAAACATCTAACACACTCAAGATTTAAAACAGGACTGCCGTTTAGGAGCATAAAATATCTGTCCTTCAAGTTAGCCTGGGTCTCGAAATCCCAAGATCCATTTAGGCATTAAATATAAGGGTTGTTCGAAAATTAAATAGTGAATTGACTTTCTTTTTCAGTTTCTTCTACAATCGGCTTATGCATTAAATATTTTATAACTCAGATATTCCGACGTTACGAGAAAAAAACATAATGCAAATTTGTCGCATTATGAAAAAAACTCTTTTATATCTAAACAATTGATCTTATTTCTACTTGTTCTATGTAATGGATCTTTCTGTGACACTCGGTTATGGTTTGAATCAATTGTCTTAATGGAAATATGACGTTGAATTCATAATGAAAACTGATTATTGGATACAAAATATTTGGTTCGAATTTATAAATACCCCTCGTAAAACTCTCGAAACTGTGTTGGAACGATTTTTATAGCAACCATATGGGCGAAGGTTTTGGTGCCCTTCTCGGTATCGTAAACTAAATGCTGAATTTAATGGCTTCCAGATGTAGATTCAATGGTTGTCCTTTTCGAAAACTATTAAAATTAAATCTCAAGATTACGATTTGTTACAATATATAGGCATACGACGAGGTTTAAAATTCACACCACACACTGAAAGAGATAAAAGTCGAAATTTCGAGATAATAGTCGAAATTTCGAGATAAAAGTCGAAATTTCGAGATGAAAGTCGAAATTTCGAGTTGAAAGTCTAAATTTCGAGATAAAAGTCGAAATTTCGAGATAAAAATCGAAATTTCGAGAGAAAAGTCGAAATTTCGAGATAAAAGTCGAAATTTCGAGGTAAAAGTCGAAATTTCGAGTTGAAAGTAGAAATTTCGAGATAAAAGTCGAAATTTCGAGACAAAAATCGAAATTTTGAGTTAAAATTCGAAATTTCGAGATAAAAGTCGAAATTTCGAGATAAAAGTCGAAATTATGAAGGATCAAATATACAAATAATTGTTGGCCGTTCCACGCTTCCGTAAAAAAGGTATATGAAATATTCAAATTTGGAATCACAGCCAGGGTAGTTTACTCTTGATCAAAATTCAAATTTTTGTTCCTTCCTGTACACCGTTTGGAAATTTTGAATTCTGATAACTCGAATACAAGTATTCCGTAATGCACCAATTTTTATGAAGAATGAAATTTTTTGACAAATCTATAATAAAAAAATATGGTGAAAATTTTTTAAACTCACTCTATATAGTCATGACCACCTTTTGATCGGCAATGTAACTTCATAAAAAGTAGGTTTCACCCGGTAAACAGATGGGTGAAGGTCGACCTCACTTCGTCTCTTAGACGAAAGGCGTCTCATTGACTTGTTATTCTACATGGTTGCCAAAAAAATAGTGTACGCGACACGTCCGAAAACAGTTTTCTGGACTCGCAGACTTCCAGGACTCGCTAACGCTCGTCCTAGAATTTGGTCTACTCGGCCAAAAAAACGGTATTTTCTGGACTCGTTACGTAAATTACTATATCACTGTTATATAGTGGATATCTGCTGGAACTGCGTATCGGACGTCTCAATGTCAAGAGATAAGGACTTTGCCGATTAAACGACGCTAGCGGATGGCCACCTGCGAGTGAACAATGGAGTTGCTGACAGTGTATGGACAATGTTTATAAATACAACCTGCGAGTCGATTTCAGTTAGTCTGTATTTCTGATTCACTTTGTAAACGTTAAAATATATTCAAATAAAGTATTTTACCGGTGGCTTATCCACCCCGGTTACAATTTTTAAAAAGTTAATTTGAGAAAACCAAATATAACAACTGGCGCAGTCGGTAGGATTCCTGAACGCTGCTAGAACAAGAAGAATCTAACTGGTAGCGGTGGATCCTAATCCTTCGAGGAAACAAGAACCTGTTGGGGAGTCATCACTTGAAGACCACGGAAGGAACACCCAGTGAATCCCCTGGTGGACCATCTTCAAGAACAAGACGAATCACCCAAGAAACAAATACTGTAAGTGACAAAGAATCATCACGTTTATTTACGAATATTTCAAGGCAAAATAATCACACTGACTGATTATTTCCTGCACAGACTCAAACAAAAAAAAAATAACAATTCAGAAACTATTTTTTGATAATTGCACTGATCAATTATCCGCAAAATAGTCGTACTGTTCGATTATTCTCACAAGGTACAAAGTATCCGTTTATATTTAAAAAGTGAAACGATTTATTGAGCAATATGGAGAACCCTGCAAATGGTGATAACAAGCTGAAAATCAGGATCCTGTTCCTGAAATTGAACCATATAAACTATCAGAAGTGTTTTCCATTGTTCCCGAATACGAAGGTGATCAAATATTTTTGACTACTTTCCTAAATGCTTGTGATTGTGCTTATTAAATGGCAAACCGTGATCAAAGAAATCTTTTGACAATTCACATAAAAAACAAACTTCGCGGAAGAACTGCACAGCTCATAAGTTCAAGAAACCCCAATACCTATCACGAAATTATGAATTTACTAACCATAAACTTTGGCGATACTCGAGACCTGACATCTCTGATACAAGACCTTCAGAGACTGAAACAATTGTCAAATGAAACTGCATTAGTTTTCTTCAACTCATTACAAGTGCATAATGCAAAAATGCACGCAAGTATTCAGAAAACTGCTCTTACTGCAGAGCAAAAGTACGCGCAGTCAAGACTAATCGAAACAATGACATTGAACACCCTGTTAACAGGAATTGAACCAAAATTAGGACAAATAATACGAGCTGGAAATTTCCGAGATATGCTTGAAGCACAAATGCGTATAAGAAGGGTACTTCAACTCTCGTATTTTGAAAATCAAAAACATGACCGACAGAACCGATCCAAAAGTATTATGCAGAAAAGACCCCAATCTAGTCAAACCCCAAAATGCACATTTTGTGGTCATCTAGGCCATTCATTCAACGAATGTAGGCAAAGACAAAGAACATAACCAAACTTTCAAAATTTTGGAAGAAATCCAAATACAAATTTTTCAAGGCCAAATTCTTTTCAGCCAAATAGGCCCCCAAATAATTTCCAAAATAACCAACCGAGACCACAATCTCAAAACACCCAACAAAGACCTCAATTTCAAAGTAATCAACCAAGATCCCAACTTCAAAACAACCAGTCAAGACCGACATCCCAAAACTAACAGGGCAATCGTCCCACAGTAATTCAACGCAACCCGAATTTTAACCAACAAAGAACATTTTGTGTGAATTATCAGGATAATCAATATTCTCAGCATTTCACAATACCAAAATTTTGAACTCCAAGATGACTACTATAAACTAGTAGCCAATAATATGAAAACTATTATACTGATAATAGCCGAAATCATATAATATAATGAATATGATCAACACAACCAATCCGAACAATTTGATGAAATCAACTATCAGGATTTTCTCTCACTACCTACCCCAGATCATCCACCAGATTTCAATCAAACACCCGATTTAACATCGGAAAGCCAGGCTCAATCAAGTACAATCCATGAACCTGAACGATTACAAACCCGATCTGAACTTCCCAGAGCAACGCTTCATGTGAGCTCTCTAATTTCTACTACATAAAAGACTTGACAAACTCTTTCAAAATTCTCATTGACACCGGAGCTGGTATTTCGATATTCGAATCAAAAACTTGTGAAAAATATTTACATCGATTTTCGGAAAATGTTATAGTCCAGGGAATAACTGACCAAAATATATTAATCACTGAATCCACTTTGATAAATTTTAAAGACAACGATCCGCATAAAGTTTACGTTTATGACATAGATATTGAGTTCGATGGTTTACTTGGATCCGATTTTCTAGAACATTACAATTGTATTATTGATTTGAAAAATAACCAATTAATAATAAATTTCAAAGTAACTGAGGAAGAAATTTTGAAAACACCAAAATTAAATCAAAATAGAATCATGATTGAACCCAGAACTGAACAAATTTTCAAACTAAAGTGTAACCTCACCAACACTGATGCTATACTGTTAGCACAGGAAAAAGAAAGAGTTATGTTACCAAATGCCTTGTGAAAATTGACGAGAAAGGATAATTTCTTACTTCAATTATAAATGCCAATGCGATTCCAAAAACAATTGATTTTTCAGACCTGAAACTTGAACCAATTTCAAAATTTGAATCAGTTTTGAATATTAATACGTTTAATGATCAAACTGTTGAAAATTAATTTGATAGGACGCAAGAAATTCGAAATCAATTACGACTTGACCATCTCAACGACGAAGAAAGGCAATCAATAACTGACGTGTGTATGTAATTTTCGGATATTTTCTATTTAGAAGGTGACGACCTTACCTTCACGAACAAACAATAGAAACCAATAATGCCAAACCTGTTTTTACAAAATCATACAGATACCCCCAAGTTCATAAAGAATAGGTCAAAACCCAAATTTTTAAAATGTTGAAACAAAGAATTATTCAGCCATCCATCTCCCCATGGTCATCCCCTGTTTGGGTTGTTCCCAAAAAGCTGGATGCCTCTGGAAAACAAAAGTGGCGTGTCGATATCGACTATCGAAAACTGAATGAACTCTCAGTGGACGATAAGTACCCACTATAATCAAAACCAATTGATCACAATATACATACAAGACCTTAATAATAGAGTTTCGCACTACTATAAAGTTGCTCGAGAAAAAACTCAAAGACAAAAATAAAATCAAAAGTAAGATTTGACAAACATGTTGGACAACCTATTGAATACAACGTAGGAGACAAAGTATTCATTAAAGAATCCCAAATCAAAGATAAACTTCAAAATAAATTCAATGGTCCCTTTGAAATAATTGAAATTTTTCAAAATTCAGCAATGCTAGTTAATTGGAAGACGCGACAGAAGACAAAAGTAAATTTCGATAGATTAAAACTTTATATTGAAGATTAATTTTCTTTTCAGGGTTATCTTGCTGATTTCAGCAGCCCACTCACAATACTTCATTCAACCTATAAACAATACCGTTGGCATCTTCCTTCATGAAGAAAGCACTTTGAAAATTTCAAATGAAAAATGGACTGCTGTCTATAAGGACTTAAAACATATAAAATCTGCTTTGGAAAATAATGACAAAATTTTAGAAAACATGTTAGACACGTTTGAGCAACCAGGAGCACGAATGATATTTTTCAAAGCTCAAGTGCAAACACCCAGGTATCAAACTCACTTAGCCTCAAGTATCGAGAAATATTTGCTGATACTGCAAATTACAATAAAAGACAGAAACGCGGATTAATTAATGGAGTAGGTACTTTTTGGAAAGCAATAACCGGCAATTTGGATGCATCAGACGGTGAATATTATACAGAGTGTATAAATAAAATTTCACAAAATGAACACCAAATTTAAAATCTCTTGAAAAATCAGATATCCGTTACTACATCTGTGATCAAAAACTTCAACTCGACTATTCAAAAATTGCAAGTGGATGAAGAAACCTTCAATAAATATATAAAAGAAATCGAAACGTCAATATTCTCACTCTCAGATGAAGCACAAGTACGAACCTTTGATATTTGCGAAACACTGATGGAAAGCTATATTTTTCTGAAAGATACTCTCAATAATGTTTTAAATTCTATAACATTTGCTAGATTGAATATACTGCATAGTTCAATCATTACTCCACATGATTTGATAAAATCTCTCCTAGATATATCACAATGTCTCCAAAAAATAATTTACCATTACCAACAACGTTTTCAAATATTGCTCGATATATCGAAATCATTGAACTTGAAGCATACCAAGTTGATTCAAAAATTGTATTCATTTTGAAAATATCATTAGTCGAACAAGAAACATATACTTTGTATCGACTTTTACCAGATAATAGAACAGAACTTCACCATATTTTGCTATTATTTCAAAAATATATTGCGAGAGATAATGATTCATTGTTGTATATTCCACTCCAAAATTTGGAAAATTGTAAATTCATAAATCATGGTGTGAGAATTTGCTCCGATTTTCTGCCCTATCCAATAGACAGCGAAGCCATCTGTGAAGCCCAACTACTTAAGAATAGTGACAAAACTTTCAAAAACCTGCCAAACATCTCTTATTTATGCCAAGGACTACGATGTTCAAGAACTTAGCCTAAACCTTTGGCTTATTACCATTTCTGATGACCTACCGATCACTGTCAAATGTGCCAATATGGAACCAGTGACCGAAATAATCAGTACCAATTCTCTGTTCAAACTCCAACCTGACTGCAATGTATTCATTGGAAGCACGAGAGTCCACTACAAGTTCTTTGTTGACAAGTACAAGAACATTACGTACAGGAACTTTGCAGTGCGAATGCCGTATCAATGCTGTAAAGACCTGCCTGAAAAACAGCACCTACCGGAGCTGAAACCACTGAAGCTGAATAAAATTAATGTGGACGACCTCAATATAGCCCAACATAAATTGAGCCAATATTCTGACGAATTACAAGTTAATTAATGAACCTTTTGTCAGTAAACACATTTCATGGTTCACATACTTTACCATCGCCCTGATCATCTCCTTGATCGTTCTTTACATTTTCTGTAAATGCCGACGCAGAAAACCAATAAGTATTGGAATAGCTGCATCCTACGATCAACCACCACCAGACCATCCAAGGGCCAGTAGGACCGCATCACGAACCCTAGCCAGATTTATCCCAAAGAGAAGACCAAGTATTAAACCCCAAGAACCTGTTGAAGAAGAAGTCGAACTCGTAAATGTAAATTTCAAAGAACGAGTTTAATTTTAAAAAATTCCAAAAAGGGGAGTTGTTATATAGTGGATATCTGCTGGAACTACGTATCGGACGTCTCAATGTCAAGAGATAAGGACTTTGCCGATTAAACGACGCTAGCGGATGGCCACCTGCAAGTGAACAATGGAGTTGCTGACAGTGTATGGACAATGTTTATAAATACGACCTGCGAGTCGATTTCAGTTAGTCTGTATTTCTGATTCACTTTGTAAACGTCAAACTATATTCAAATAAAGTATTTTACCGGTGGCTTATCCACCCCGGTTACAATTTTTAAAAAGTTAATTTGAGAAAACCAAATATGACATCACTAATGTTGGTGTACTTAAATCAGCAGCAGGACAGGTTTCGAAGGATTAATCCTTCATCTTCAGCGAAAAGTTAGGATGTACAGATAAGAGAAATATTACATTATTGAGAATAACAGCAATAAAATTTGAATATACCAAATGTGGTGGAACAAAGCAACTATGAGAAATCTAGAAAAATTATTAAAACTATTTTTGGCAACATGACGTTATCCGCAACATGAGCGGATCACTAACTGTTAGTGGTTGTGATTTGACCTAGCCAAATGGATCATTCTGAAATCAATGATAAATTGTTAAACTGTGACCATGCACGTGTTCTCAATGCCAAACGAAAGGGTTATTTATGAAAGAATGAAAGTGAAATTCGAAGTTTGGGGTTGCCATCTGTCATCCGTCGAGTGAGAGGTCACGACTCAATGTGACAGAGTGACTGTCCTGTGGACCTATGGACCCACGGTAAAGAGCAATCATTAATCATACGACATCAACTATCAGTAATTTTGGAAAAATTGAAAAATGGAAAAAAATTATAATGTGGAACATTGGTTATTGAACGAGTGTGACTTGTAAAAGTGTGAAGAAAAATGATGAAGAAAAGAAAATTATTCACAAATCGATAGATCAAAATAGTAAGGAATTGAAAAGTTTCAAGCTGTCAAAATAAGTTTGTTCGTTTATGCATTGAACTTCTGAAATATCAATTGCCTAATTTAATCCCAGGGTCTCAAGTAGATTTAGCCATTTTCCCTTTTCACAATCATGTAACATTTTTAAATCTGAGTTAAGAACCAAATTATGTTTTTCGTTAATGATATGATTGGAAAAAACTGAGTTAGAGTTGATTTCTTCCTTATCGGAATTGGATTCTATTAATCTAACGTTTTCTGCTAATCGAGTTTTAATTTTGCGACCAGTTTGGCCAATATAAGAAACTTTGAATCTGGATCAGAGCAATTTAATTTATAAACCCATGACTTTTCCCGAATTGGAATTTTGTCATCTGAATTTACCAAAGAATGTTCTAAATTATCTGAAGTTCTGAAAGAAATAGAGAATTTCGAATTATTAATGGTATTAAGTTTATTAGGTAACGCATTTTTAATTTTAATGATATAGGGTCAAAATATGTTAGAGAAAAATGTTTGTTCTGTGGATTAGATATGATTAGATATGATTCGAAATTTTTTTAACATATCTGTAATACGGATAGTTATAGTGGAACGGTATGACATTATCAGTATCAGTGGGTTTTCTGTAAATAGAAAATTCCACAGTATTTGATTTGTGAATCATTGAATCAAGAAACGGTAATTTATTGTCCGATTCCATTTCCATAGTGAACTAGATTCTTGAATTGAAAGAGTTAAGTAGAATCAAAAAATTCTTAAGGTCGTTGTACCTTTGAAAAGTGCTAGTATGCCATCGACATACCAGTGCCAGAATACATTTTTTGAGAAACTAGGGTGTTGTGAAATGGTGGATTCTAAATTTGACATGAAAACTTCAGCTAGCAAAGGACTAAGATTAAAGCCTATGGCTAGACCTGATATTTGTACATTAATGGAGTTATTGAATTGAAAAAAATGTTTGACAACTTAATCCACAAGAGAACATTAATAAAAGAAGTATGAAATTTAACCAATTGGCTAATTTGGACGCAGGAGAGTTTGTATATGAAACTACTGGCCTGATGGGGATATTTTGTTTATTAATTTAGGTGAACCATATAATCTTGGAGTGGAAGAGTTCATATTAGAGAGAGAAAATGTATTGTAGTCTTGAAGAGTAATGTTGTCGTTGAGTTCATTAGAAGTTTTTTTTACACAAGGTATGGAATTTGGAACAATTCGACTTTTGAAATATAATCCGTTTTGTTCATGATTATTATACAATGGCCTTTGTCAGGTTGTAAAGAGAAATATTCTCAATTCAAAATTGAACCGATATATTTCAAGATCATTGTCTGCTATTTTATGTTTTAAACTTTTTAATGTTCTCTGAAAATTAAAAGTATTATTATTTTTTGAAAAATTGTTGGTGTGTTTGCCAGAATTAATGTGAGAATCAAGACAAACTAAAACTTCTGCTCGTAAAGCATCTTTCAAATTTGACTGAACTGACTCGGATTCGACAGCCAAGGTTTCGAGGTGCGAGGCCTTTGAATTAACTGGAAAGTTGAATTTTTGACCTCGATTAAGAAGTAATTCTTCATTAGAAGTGAAACTATTTTTGGAAAATTGAAATCTGAAAAAAAATTTGTATGTGAAGCAGTCTGAGAATGAGTGAAATGTTTATTTGAAACTAAATTGTGAATTTTGTTTTTGAGGGTTGTAAATTTTTGCTTACTCTTTAGCGAAACCATCTCTCTGCGCCCTGATCAAAACAGTCCCACTCAGCAGGATGAAGTAAAGATGACAACTTGAAAAAAATATTTTTTTGAGAGTAAAATCTGAAAGCGAAATAGTGTTTATATGTGTATATGTAAGGCCTTAGAAAATGAGCAGGAAGTAATTCTTGTAGAGATCGAAATGTATCTGGGGTGGGGTTTCTTCTTGAACATTCGTTATTGAACCATATATCTAACATAACCATTTTCCTTTTCAATATGCTCTTCTTGTTACCTCGGATCAATGCAGCTTGACTAGCATAGTTTATCCAACGGAGACGATCCATAGATACTTCACGTTTCAGTTATGTAACGTATTCTTTCTCCACGGAAAATTCTTGGTCCCTGATGATATGGAAGTGATCCTGCGTACCCGTGTCTGAAGTTCATCATTTCTTTCTCTCTTCTGTATTTTACCGCTTGATCAACATGGATCTTCCTTCGCCTCATCGCTCTTTGCTACCATGCTCCTTATCCTCTTCTGACTCCACTACCGTTTAATCTAGTTTTCACCGTTACCTTTTCTATCTTGTTTCGAATTTTCTTTCAAACATGGAATTTTCCTTTGCCCGCAAGTTTCTGATCTCCATAATTTTGACTTGACTTGACTTGAAAATCATCGACCCATTTCTATCGTCCCCATATTTAGCAAAATTTTTGAAATTATTCTTTAAAAAAGGCTAAGCCTCTACTTTGAAGTTAACAATCCCCTCAACACTGATCAATATGGTTTTATAAAATCTTGTTCCACTGTACAAGCTGTTGTTTGTGTGGTCAGGAATATAGTTGATGGTTTTGAACAAATACAGCATAGCTCAGCCACACTCTGCGATTCGAGCAAGTCGTTTGACTGTGTTTCTCATCACAATCTACTTATGAAATTGAATGAATATGGAATCAGAGGAGTTGCACTTTCCGTTTTCAGCTCTTACTTGAACAACCGCAAACAATGCGTTGATCTTGGTGAAAACAGATCTTCAGATCTTTTGCCAATGGAGTCTGGAGTACTACAGGGCTCTGTTCTGGGACCTCTATTGTTCATCATCCATGTAAACGACTTCTTCGTTCACTTATTACCATATAAATGCGTAATCTATGCCGATGATACAACTCTTCTATGTTGTAACCAAAACTGTGAGAACTTGCTTGCAACAATGAAAACTGCGGTGAATCAGGCTGAGAAATGGTTCGATGCTAACCTTTTGAAACTGAATAAAGATAAAACTCAAACTATCACATTTTCTACAAACAATAATATAGCCAAAGGTGAAACTGTCAAACTACTAGGCATTACCCAAGACGATACTCTAAAATGGTAAATTGGTAAATATTGTCTGTCGTTTCGTTTCTTCTTACTTTTCCGTTATAAATTCTAGTTTTTCTTGGTTTTCGGCTTTTCCAAAATATATTTCGTGTCGTCGTCCTTTCGTCGTTTTTTTCATCTCTTCGTTATTTTTCTCCCCGGGCAACCGTCTTCGAATTTTCTATCTGCTCTCCACCAATCACTTTTTGTGTCATTCCACATCTAAATGTTTCCTGTTTTATTTTTATTCACGCACAGTTTTTATTAACACTTCTTATTTCTAACAAATTTTACAATTTTCTAAATCTAATACTTTCAGTTTTCAAATGTTTTAAGGTTTTTATTCTTTTGCAGACTCTAATTTCTTATTACTTTTTTTTCAACTCTCATTGCTGACACTTCTCTCCTTGCTTTCCAAATCTTCTACAGGACGTTTTTGATATTGAAAAGTTAATTTTGTAAAATGACTGTTTTTGTGACTAAAATGAATTTTGATTTGAGATTCAAAGTTTTCTATTGTTCAGAATGAACTAATAGGATTAAATTCAACATAAATAAGGAAATAAATTAGGCAAAATACTAGTTATTTTAGAGCTTTTCCTTTATTAATAAATTTCAAAATTTCATTCCACCTTTTCATAACTATATATATATATATATATATATATATATATATATATATATATGTTCCAGTGACTGTAAAACAGTCGAAAACAATCCTTTAGGAACTCACTATACCTTTGTATAGATTGTATGGCATATGTCCGACAGAAAACAACTAATTCTCTGGCTAATACCTCGACAGATATTGAATTATATCTGACAGACATATGTGCAAAGATCCTTACTTTGAAGGAACATCTTTGCAAGAGCTCTCAGAGACAGACAGCAGGACACCGCCTGATCCAAACAAGGAACCAACTGCAGACCGGTTTCGGGATGTAGTCCCTCATCAGTGCAGTCCAGGTTATCACGGTTGTATACACGCGGGGGCCCGGTGCCCGTCATCGTTCGCCGGGATGAACACTGCAATTGCTTACAGGATCCACCACGGCAACAGATTAGAGAGCGCTCCAGAAGGACATTTCGGATACGAAATGGTATTTGATCAATACTTGTTTCAAGGAGCAATAAATGTTCCAGTGACTGTGAAACAGTCGAAAACAATCCTTTAGGAACTCACTATAATACCTTTGTATAGATTGTATGGCATATGTCCGACAGAAAACAACTACTTCTCTGGCTAATACCTCGACAGATATTGAATTATATCTGTCAGACATATGTGCAAAGATCCTTACTTTGAAGGAACAACTGTGCAAGAGCTCTCAGAGACAGACAGCAGGACACCGCCTGATCCAAACAAGGAACCAACTGCAGACCGGTTTCGGGATGTAGTCCCTCATCAGTGCAGTCCAGGTTATCACGGTTGTATACACGCGGGGGCCCGGTGCCCGTCATCGTTCGCCGGGATGAACACTGCAATTGCTTACAGGATCCACCACGGTAACAGGTTAGAGAGCGCTCCAGAAGGACATTTCGGATACGAAACGGTATATTCTGAATACTTGTTTCAAGGAGCAATAAATATTCCAGTGACTGTAAAACAGTAGAAAACAATCCTTTAGGAACTCACTATACCTTTGTATAGATTGTATGGCATATGTCCGACTGAAAACAACTACTTCTCTGGCTAATACCTCGACAGATATTGAATTATATCTGTCAGACATATGTGCAAAGAACCTTACTTTGAAGGAACAACTTTGCAAGAGCTCTCGTAGACAGACAGCAGGACACCGTCTGATCCAAACAAGGAACCAACTGCAGACCGGTTTCGGGATGAAGTCCCTCATCAGTGCAGTCCAGGTTATCACGGTTGTATGTTAAATATATATGTATATATATTTGACGAACCTACAATTTTAGCAAAGGAGGACAATTGCCTTTAAAAAAACTTTTTAGAAATGGTTTATATCCATAATGAACTTAACAGTATGAATAAAAGGTCTGATGTTGCTAACCTTAGCTTAATCTATAATTATATCATTGAATTAGAGTCTGACAACTCTCGAAATTCAAATATTACTCTTTTCTCCAATTCATTTAATCCCCCATAGATGGCATTCTGCAATAATTATAAACAATTTTCGTGGTGGCACAAATCTCATTGACAAGTTATTTGACAGCTGACAAGTAACACTTTCCTTCTTTTCTCTCTTGTGTTTTGTGCTCTGCAACGAAATACGTGAAATGGTCGACACATTTTCAGTTATAATTTAAAATGTTTCGAATATTGTTAATCTAAGTGAATCCTTTGAAACAGTTTACCTTTTTAATCTTTTACTGCAGTTGTCTCTACCGAGATAACATGCTGTTTTTACAGTGTTTTAATATGTTCGTATTTCGTCATCTCTGTTTAAAAAAACTTGTGTCTACATAATGATCGATGAAAAAGCATTAGCTATTTTCTTCAAACTATCCTCACGTCAGTTAGTTGTTTTTCTCATTTATTGGTGTTATGTTTACACCATTAATAATTTTTCAGATGTCTTGAGAATGAAAATAAAGTTTTTCGAAAGCTTGACAATTTAGCAAAGAGTTTTCCTACCAAGGCCTTTTTTTCTGACTGCATCCCCAAGGATATTCCTTCACTTAGGTTGAGAATATCTGAGTTTAACTGGCTTTTTTCAACTAGTCCAGCCAAGAGACTACCCTTCTCTATATACAGGGTGTTAATTAAGTACGTTGACAAACTCCGGGAGGTGATTCTTTGAAGGTTTTCAGGACGAAAAGTTCATATAAACATATGTCCCAAACGGCTTGGTTTTCGAGATACAGGGCGATAAAAATACATTTTTTTCAAGATTTTTTTAGAGTTAACTTCGACATTTTCGACAATAATCAGTTCAAATTAGGCAAGTACAATCCATTCAATAGGGCGCACGATACAAAATAATGCATTTCTTGAATAATTCACAGGGTCCTCCTTTTTTCAGAGTCAAGCTTTGTTCAACCCTTCAGAATTTTTTTTTCCGCCGCCACTGACATATTATGAGAAAGGAATAATGAATGTTGTTTCATTTAACATCTTTTTGATATCTTGCATTTTTTCATTTACTTGTACGGTTCAGGGGCTATAATGAAAATATTAATTTAAACATTTTCCAGTGTGGCATATCATTAGAAAATTTGAAAATTAAACATTTTCAATTATTGTAAATTGATGGAAATTTTTTTTCAGAATTAGAAAAATCTACGATGAATAAAAATTATACAATAAAAAATATAAAGACAAGCTTTTATACAAATGCACTGAAAATGAAAAAATAATTTGTTTCATTTTTTGTAGGTTATTCTGTGAGTATCAAAATCTTTCTGTACAAGATTACCTAGATCAAACAATGAAATTAATTATTTTTTCCTTTTCAGTGTATTGTATAAAAACTTTAAAATGTTTTCTTTTTACAATTTTCATTTTTAACATTTTAGTTTACTTTTTATGTGAAACTGAAAATCTCCAACCCAAAAACCATCACATACCAATTTTGAACAGAATCGGATCATAATCACAAAACTCGTCCGCCATATTGGAGCCGCCATTTCGTTTTTTAACAAACATTTTTTTAATGCATTGTCACCGGAATTACGGAAACCTGCCAAATTTCAAATTAATCGGAGTATTAGAAGTGGGTCAAATTCAACTTTTATTAAATTGTTTGTTAGTTAGTTACAAGTGAAGCTAAATAAAAGCTTGTTATTGTAAAGATGTGATTTCTTTTTGTGATATCTAACAGAAAACTACTATCTCCCCGTCACTGCGGTACGCTGGATATTAAACTAGATCTGACAGATATTGGGAAAACCTTAACTTTCAACCTGAAGATTCTGATGGTAAAAATGTGCATTTTCATTGAGATATTTGATTAAAAATGTTTTTACCCATCAGTCTTGATAGAGAACTCGTACAAATTTTTTGTTATTTTAAAAAAAGATATTTTTTAGTTTTCAATTGAACGTTTCCTTTTCAACATAAAAAACTAACGAAAGGTAATCCTGTAATGGAAGATAGTTAATAGGGTTTATCTAATAGTCGCAGATCATTACACATTTGATTTTCATTTATGAATCTCTGGTCATAACTCCGAAAAACTAAATCAAACAAATTTTTGTTTCCGTACGGAGTACATTATTTTATCAGAAATTTCGGTTTGTTTTTTCTTCTGCAGTAACGCAGAAATTTTGTAATCAATTTGAATTCATAAAAATAGCAAAGTGGGCTTTGATATTAATTCATTTATTTAAATATCAACAACTTGACAGTTATCGAAAGTTGAGAAACTGTCTCATTGTTAATTCTTCATTAGAGCAAGCTATAAAGCAGATTCATTCAATATTCCTTTGGATAAAATGGTTGAATGTACAAATTCAGAAATGGCAGACATGCACTTAATGTATGGAATGGCTGATGGTAACGCTCGTGCCGCCAGACGAATGTATCTAGAAAGATTTCCACAACGTCATATTCCCAGCACACAAATGTTCATCAATATTCACTCTCGTCTTCGTGAAACGGGTACTTTCAAGAGGTCTGCTGTTCTCATAGGAAGACCCAGGAGAGTTAGAACAGTTCAGATAGAAGAAGCTGTACTTAACGAAATTGACCAGCATCCAGACACCAGTACAAGACAAATTGCGGCACAGTTTAACGTAACCCATGTATTGGTATGGCAAATTTTAAAAGAGCAACAACTTTATCCCTATCACATACAGCGTGTTCAAGCTCTTCTGCCAAGGGATTTTCCAAAGAGATTAACTTTTTGCACTTGGATTCGAAATAAATTGTTGGAAAATCCATGGTTTTTATCTCAAGTGTTATTCACCGATGAGGCATGCTTTTCCCGTAAAGCCATTATTAATTTTCACAACAATCATATGTGGGCTGATGAAAACCCACACGCAGTGATTGAAAACCATTTTCAAGAGACGTTTTCTGTGAATGTTTGGGTTGGAATTGTAGGGAATTTCCTTATCGGGCCACATTTTCTGCCTCATAGACTCAATGGTGACCATTATCGACATTTTCTTGAATTCATCTTACCTGGACTCCTAGAAGAGATCCCACTGAGGGAAAGAATTGGAATTTGGTTTATGCATGATGGTGCTCCAGTACACTTCAGATTGGTTGCACGCCAATATTTAGAAAAGAATTATTCTGATCGCTGGATTGGGCGTGGTGGGCCACAACTTTAGCCACCAAAGTCACCCGATATGAATCCACTTGATTTTTTCCTCTGGGGGCACCTTAAATCATTAGTGTACCGAACTCCAGTTCAAAGTGAAGAAGACCTGAGGAATCGCATACAGGAGTCATGCGGAATAATAAGAAACACTCCTGGTATTTTTGAGCGTGTCCGCCAGTCTATGGTTAGGCGCATAAACGCATGCATTGAAGTTGGCGGTGGCCATTTCCAGCAGCTGCTCTGACATATCAATTTCAATAATGGTCCTTTTCTGAACTTAATTTTATTCCTAGGGAATTTATGTTACTTTGCTCTAGTATTTGATAATAAAGTTATTCACTATTGAAAATGTCCAAAATTATTTTGCCATAATTAACTTTGTGCAATACATATTCAACCTGAGTTATGGTAAAAAATGTATGGGAGCTCCATAACATTACATTTTCTCTACACGAGCAGAAAATAGCTATTTGTGTAATGAGAACAAAATGACGTATTGCGTCACGCGCTAATCTTTGGAGAGTGGCAATGACACTTCGAGAAATGAATTATTTTATATCATGCGCACTATTGAATGGATTGTACTTGTCCAATTTGAACTAATTTGGATCGATTATTGTCGAAAATTTCGAAGTAAACTCCAAAAACTCCTAAAAAATGTATTTTGATCACCCTGTACTTCGAAAACCAAGCCGCTTGGGACATGTTTATATGAACTTTTCACCTTGAAACCTTTCAAAGAATCACCCTTCAAGTTTGTTAGACTATTTGCTTCTCAAATTTCTTTATGTTATGCGTTACTGGAAAATGTTTGCGTTAATATTTTCATTGTAACTCCTGAACCGTATAAGTAAATGAAAAACATCAAGAGAGCAAAAAGATGTTAAATGAAACAACATTCATTATTCCCTTCTCATAATATGTCAGTGGCGGCGGAAAAAAATTTTCTGAAGGGTTGAACAAAGCTTGACTCTGAAAAAAGGAGGACCCTGTGAATTATTTGAGAAATGCATTATTTTGTATCGTGCGTACTATTGAATGGATTGTACTTGCCTAATTTGAACTGATTATTGTAGAAAATGTCGAAGTTAACTCTAAAAAATCTTGAAAAAAATGTATTTTTATCACCCTGTACCTCGAAAACCAAGCCGTTTGGGACATATGTTTATATGAACATTTCGTCCTGAAAACCTTCAAAGAATCACCTCCCGAAGTTTGTCAACGTACTTAATTAACACCCTGTATATACAGGGTGAGTCAGAATAAGACCGACAAACTCCGACTACAGATTCCTTGCCTCATTTTGAGATGAAAAGTTTCTATCAAGGTATGTCCTAAAATGCATCCCCTCTGAGATACAGGGTGTCAAAAGAGCGAAAAATATTTAGATTTATTCATTTTTCTCTGAAACTCCTGGAGAAAAAAATTTCTAACTTGGTGCACTAATCAAGGTTTATCAACGTGATAATTTGAAGTAATAAATTTCAATTTTCGTAAACCAGTGGCGTAGTTACGATGGTATGTGGTCATATTTTCCTTCATATTTTCTTTGGACAACTGAATTGACAAATGAGCATTCGACATCAGTTAGGCTCATCCATACTCAACCTAAAAGTCATAACATTCCATTTGCCTAAAAGTGACAGTTTCTGAGAAATTTGCAAAAAACTGAAGATATGTCCTGAGAAGAGACATAACATCCTGTGTGCTATAATCGCATGATGCAACTTTATTATAACTTATAGGAATAATTGTCAACCTCTTGAACGTTTTTTAATGTTGGGAATATTCATAACATAGTACAGGTAAGTCAGAATGAGACCGACAGACTCGTTTTTTTTATTCGTCATAATATTTGCACGAATCGATTTCGTAAATTCACCGATATGTGACCATACATTGTTGCATAATGATTATTCTGAAAGATCCACTAACAAACCCAGCCTCAAATTATAATACTCCTGTTAGAGGAGAGTTAAAGCCTAAAATAATATTTACGAAAAACTGTAAATAAGTACCTACTTTTGATTTGTTAAATTTTATGTAGGAGTATCATTATCAAAGTCATTTCATACTGAATTTTCTAGAAAAATATTTTCCAATCATCATGTTTTTGGTGAAGAAAAACAATTATTGTGTATTTATATCTACTCAAATGATAGAATCGGTTTATAGGATACACAACATAAAAACAAAATGGGCTCAAGTAAATATTCAAATGGACCACCATTTTGTTCGATACACAATTGGCATCTCCGTATCATTGACTGTCGCACGCTTTGGTGTCTCCTGTATTAACGTACATGCTGCTAAAATTCTTGCCGTTAAATCTTCAACAGATTCTACAGGTGTCGAATACACCAGGGATTCAAGGTATCCTCACAAAAAGAGTCTAGTGACGTTAAATCCGGAGAACGTGCAGGCCAGTGTATGGGACCACGTCTACCTATCCACTGATCATGGAATGTTTCATCACGAAATTGACGAACGATTCGTTGAAAATGGGCCGGTGCTCCGTCATATTGAAACCACATTCTTTGACAAACCAATAGCGGTACTTCTTCGAGTAGCTCACGTAAAACATATTCAAGAAAAGCTCGGTAGTTCTGTCCATTCAAATGTGGAGGAAGAAGATATGGTCCAAAGATATGATTTTCGATAATTCCTACCCAAATATTTACTGAAAACTTCTGTTGGTAACTTTTTCGGAACATTCCATGCGGATTTTGTTCATCCCATAAATGGCTATTCCTACTATTGAAATACCCTTCTCTTGTGAAACTTGCCTCATCCGTGAACAAAACATATCTGGGAAAGTCGTTTGCTTCTCCTTACATGCTCAAAAACCATTCACAAAACAATCTACGAGGGCCATAATTACCAGTATCTAGGGCCATCACCTTCTGCAGGCGAAATGGGTACAATAGTTGTTCACGTGCTACCCGACTTACTGTTGATTGTGACACTTGTAAACTATACGAAATGGCCCGAGTGCTCGTAGAAGGATCTGCTGCTAATTGTTCAATTTTTTTTTATTATTGCACATAGTAAATTACGTTGATACTCAGGACATATCTTCAGTAGAATGTTATGACTTACATGTTGAGTATCGATGAGCCTAACTTATGTCAAACGCTCATTTATCAATTCAGTTGTCCAAAGAAAATTCGTTCAAATAATATGACGAATAAAATAAACGCAGTTTGTCGGTCTCATTCTGACTTACCTGTACTATGTTATGAATACTCCCAACATTGAAAAATGTTCAGGAGGTTGACAATTATTCCTATAAGTTATAATGAAGTTGCATCATGCGATTATAGCACACAGGATGTTATTTCTCTTCTCAGGACAGAAACTGTCACTTTTAGGCAAATGGAATGTTATGACTTTTAGGTTGAGTATGGATGAGCATAACTGATGTCGAACGCTCATTTGTCAATTCAGTTGTCCAAAGAAAATATGAAGGAAAATATGACCACATACCATCATAACTACGCCACTGGTTTACGAAAATTGAAAATTATTACTTCAAATTATCACGTTGATAAACCTTGATTAGTGCACCAAGTTTGAATTTTTTTTTCTCCAGGAGTTTCAGAGAAAAATAAATAAATCTAAATTTTTTTCGCAATTTTGACAGCCTGTATCTCAGAGGAGATGCATTTTAGGACATACCTTGATAGAAACTTTTCATCTCAAAATGAGGCAGGAATCTGTAGTCGGAGTTTGTCGGTCTTATTCTGACTCACCCTGTTTATATATATATATATATATATATATATATTATATATATATAGTGTAAAACTGTTTGTAGGGCCTGCAGCGATGTAAAAGGAAACTCTTTCAAGTTTTTTCCAAGCTTTCGGAATCTTTTATTCCATCATCAGGGAGACTACAATTGGAAATGTCATATAATTGTAAATTCAAAATTATAAGTACTCACATCTTATTTGAGGATGCTTACATATATGTTCATAAAGTTATTTATAAGAACCATTTACATTTACAAGATTAAGTTTCTGCTAAATAAACATATCAGTGATGCAGAATTTTCAGTTCTTTTTTAAAAATTACAAAACTGAGAAACTGGACGAAATGACAAATTAGTTGTACATAGAGACTACTTCATTTGTTTATTGTCAAATGTGACAGTTATTAATTTGACAAGTGACATTATTTTGTTCTGACAAATAAACTTTAGTGTAGGTTTGAATTTCTGCGTTCGGTTACTCTAATTTCATGGTGTTTACAAGAGAAAGTAAAAAAGAATAAATTTCACTCAAACGGCTTATATCTGTTCGTTTATTGATGGGGTTATTCTCTTGAGAGATAAAGGCCATTTCTAAGAAAGATCTTTTTGAAAGATGTGATTCTCTTGCAAGAACTTTTGTTGAAGAGTAGTTCATTCGGTGGTCAAGGTCATTGACATGTTTTGCTAAAGCACGTCTTTCAGGATGTAGTCTACTATCACTTTTATGAGAAGTGATTCTATAATTTAGTAATCTTTTAGTTTGGCCGATGTAATTTTTTTCACAATCAAGACAAGGGATGTTATAAACAACATTTGAAAGAGAGAAAATATCATTTTTGTCCTTTACTTTTGAATATATTTGTCTTATTGAAGTAACTGTTCTATTTGCAATTTTGATATTATCAAATGGTTGTAAAATTCTGGTTAGTTTGGGTGTTATTTCCTTGATGTAAGGTAATGAAGCATAGAAAATTGAATTTTGATTCAAATCTGCAACTGGTTGTTCATTACGAGAATTCATATTTTGTCTTACACTATTGTCAACCTCTGTTAAAAATGAGCTAAACAAGATGTTATTAACTAAAGATGGTGGATAAGAATTTTGTATGAAAAGTTCTTGAAGTATTTTCAAATTTTTATTGTGAAAAGATATATCAGAAATTTTGAGTACTCTGTCTTTCATTTGTTTCAACAAATTCACTTTCATCGAAAATTTGTGATAAGAAAAGAAATTCAAATACCTTCCTGAACTGCATGGTTTTCTATACCAATCAATTAATATTGTGTTATCAATCGATCGTATAAGTTTTGTATCTAGGAAAGGTACTGAGAGATCTGAATCTTCTGTTTCGATTGTGAATTGTATGTATGGGTCATAACTATTGAAAGTATCCAAAATTTCTGTTATACCATTTTTAGGTAATGCTAAAATTATATCATCCACATATTTTTTGATGAAAAATAAGTTAAAAGAGAGAACTGGTAACACTGTGTCCAGCAATTCATCCATAACATAAGCTGCAAGAATTGGTGAGATTGAAGATCCCATTGGAGTTCCAAAAGTTTGTCTGTAATATTTTCCATTAAATGAAAAATAGTTATTTTCGAAAAGAAATGTTATTAAGTTGGAAAAACAATCTTTTTCAATAGTGCAATGACTGCTGATACGATCCCAATTTTTATCTATCGCTCTAAGGCAAGTATCAAGATAAACATTACTGAAAAGAGAGACAACATCCAAACTGGCCAAAACATAGTTATCAGGTAATTTGATTTTATTGAATTTTTCTGAAAATTCAAAGGAATCTTTGATTGAGTAAATGTTATCTGAATCATAAGCATTAGTCAAAATATTAGTTAAAAAAGAAGCAATTTGTTCTGTTGGAGAAACCATGCAAGCTATTATCGGTCTCACTGATAAATTTGGTTTGTGAATTTTTGGTAAAGAGTAAAATTTTGGAGAAATGCCATCATAACTAGTAAGCTTTTTCTTAACATTGTCATCTATTTGGTTTATTACTTTAAGAGATTTTATCAAATTATTATATTTTCTTTGTATTTTTGATGTTGGATCATTATTCAGCCCTACATAGGATGTACTATTATTGATGATATCATTAGATAAATCTAGATATTGTTGTTTTTCCATAACAACAGTAACATTACCTTTATCTGACTGAATAAGAATCAAATCTGGATTTTCTTTCAAAAACTTTTTTGATTTGTTGTAAAGCTTTCGAAAAAAATAATTTTTTTTGGAATAATCATTAAGTACACGATTGGTAATGACATTAGTAGCTCTAGCTATAGTGATATTTCTTTTCATTGGTATCACTATAGCTAGAGCTACTAATGTCATTACCAATTGTGTACTTAATGATTATTCCAAAAAAAAAGATTTTTTTCGAAAGCTTTACAACAAATCAAAAAAGTTTTTGAAAGATAATCCAGATTTGATTCTTATTCAGTCAGATAAAGGTAATGTTACTGTTGTTATGGAAAAACAACAATATCTAGATTTATCTAATGATATCTTCAATAATAGTACATCCTATGTAGGGCTGAATAATGATCCAACATCAAAAATACAAAGAAAATATAATAATTTGATAAAATCTCTTAAAGTAAAAAACCAAATAGATGACAATGTTAAGAAAAAGCTTACTAGTTATGATGGCATTTCTCCAAAATTTTACTCTTTACCAAAAATTCACAAACCAAATTTATCAGTGAGACCGATAATAGCTTGCATAGGTTCTCCAACAGAACAAATTGCTTCTTTTTTAACTAATATTTTGACTAATGCTTATGATTCAGATAACATTTACTCAATCAAAGATTCATTTGAATTTTCAGAAAAATTCAATAAAATCAAATTACCTGATAACTATGTTTTGGCCAGTTTGGATGTTGTCTCTCTTTTCAGTAATGTTTATCTTGATACTTGCCTTAGAGCGATAGATAAAAATTGGGATCGTATCAGCAGTCATTGCACTATTGAAAAAGATTGTTTCCCAACTTAATAACATTTCTTTTCGAAAATAACTATTTTTCATTTAATGGAAAATATTTTGGAACTCCAATGGGATCTTCAATCTCACCAATTCTTGCAGCTTATGTTATGGATGAATTGCTGGACACAGTGTTACCAGTTCTCTCTTTTAACTTATTTTTCATCAAAAAATATGTGGATGATATAATTTTAGCATTACCTAAAAATGGTATAACTGAAATTTTGGATACTTTCAATAGTTATGACCCATACATTCAATTCACAATCGAAACAGAAGATTCAGATCTCTCAGTACCTTTCCTAGATCCAAAACTTATACGATCGATTGATAACACAATATTAATTGATTGGTATAGAAAACCATGCAGTTCAGGAAGGTATTTGAATTTCTTTTCTTATCACAAATTTTCGATGAAAGTGAATTTGTTGAAACAAATGAAAGACAGAGTACTCAAAATTTCTGATATATCTTTTCACAATAAAAATTTGAAAATACTTCAAGAACTTTTCATACAAAATTCTTATCCACCATCTTTAGTTAAGAACATCTTGTTTAGCTCATTTTTAACAGAGGTTGACAATAGTGTAAGACAAAATATGAATTCTCATAATGAACAACCAGTTGCAGATTTGAATCAAAATTCAATTTTCTATGCTTCATTACCTTACATCAAGGAAATAACACCCAAACTAACCAGAATTTTACAACCATTTGATAATATCAAAATTGCAAATAGAACAGTTACTTCAATAAGACAAATATATTCAAAAGTAAAGGACAAAAATGATATTTTCTCTCTTTCAAATGTTGTTTATAGCATCCCTTGTCTTGATTGTGAAAAAAATTACATCGGCCAAACTGAAAGATTACTAAATTATAGAATCACTTCTCATAAAAGTGATAGTAGACTACATCCTGAAAGATGTGCTTTAGCAAAACATGTCAATGACCTTGACCACCGAATGAACTACTCTTCAACAAAAGTTCTTGCAAGAGAATCACATCTTTCAAAAAGATCTTTCTTAGAAATGGCCTTTATCTCTCAAGAGAATAACCCCATCAATAAACGAACAGATATAAGCCATTGGAGTGAAATTCATTCTTTTTTACTTTCTCTTGACATAAAACACCATGAAATTAGAGTAACCGAACGCAGAAATTCAAACCTACACTAAAGTTTATTTGTCAGAACAAAATAATGTCACTTGTCAAATTAATAACTGTCACATTTGACAATAAACAAATGAAGTAGTCTCTATGTACAACTAATTTGTCATTTCGTCCAGTTTCTCAGTTTTGTAATTTTTAAAAAAGAACTGAAAATTCTGCATCACTGATATGTTTATTTAGCAGAAACTTAATCTTGTAAACATAAATGGTTCTTATACATAACTTTATGAACATATATGTAAGCATCCTCAAATAAGATGTGAGTACTTATAATTTTGAATTTACAATTATATGACATTTCCAATTGTAGTCTCCCTGATGATGGAATAAAAGATTCCGAAAGCTTGGAAAAAACTTAAAAGAATTTCCTTTTACATCGCTGCAGGCCCTACAAACAGTTTTACTCTTAACTAGTCAGCGACTATCCTTTTTTCTATATATATATATATATATATATATATATATATATATATGTATATCTATATATATATATATATATATATTCGGCGTATGGATGTACCAAAGATAGCCGTGCACGTATATATATATATATATATATACCGGGTGGCTACGGAAGTATTGCCTACGGAATATCTCAGTTATTGTATGAAGTAGGTTTGTGAAATTGGGAGCGTCGATATAATGACATAAGAGCTAGAATTTGAGCATATTTACATGTCGAAGTTAACTTCCGGTCTAACCGGAAGTAACATCAACTTTCTTATTTCAACTGGAAACCCTATTTTTTTTCTTCTCACTTTATTCAGCATTCAATTCCCTTTCTAATGTCATATCACAAGTTGGTATCTAACCAGAAACTAGATCAGAAAAAAATTATTATTGAAATTCACTGAGTAGGCCGTGGAAGCAAAATGAAAGCCAAAAATTGAAAAGTTGGCTATGGAAACCATACGTCACTTGATAACAGTTGCTTCTACTGTGATATTTTATTTTCATTCGTCGGCGTTATAAACAGCCGCCAAAAAAAAATTGGAAAAATTGGGAAAAAAACAATACTCTGTAGGTCCATAACTTAAATAGGAACATACAACTTTTTCTGGCCTGTACTATTCAGCATAACCATTCCTTTCTAATGATATAATAGAAAGTAATTTTTTGAAATGAAATACCAAAAAATCCAATTATTATTCTTCAAATAACGAAAAAACAGATTTATCGAAAAAAAAATTCAAATTGATAGGATTAAAGATAAAATAAATTCAAAACAAATGTTCGAAATGCATTCCCTCAGCGTTAATACATTTATTGACTCTGGTGATATTTTCATGTAAAACGTTTCTCAACATTTGGGGCGTGATATCTTGGAAAGCTCTACGAATTTTTACTTCTAGCTCATGTAGAGTTGTAGGCTGTGTGGAATACACCCTATTTTTAAGATGCCCCCATAGAAAAAAGTCGCACGGAGTAAGATCAGGTGACCTTGGTGGCCACCTGACTGGACCATGGGTTGTTATAAGTCTCTCTTGAAAGCGATTTTGAAGATAATTTCTCGCTATTCTTGAATTATGCGGAGGGCGCCATCTTGCTGGAAGTACATTCTCTCAGTTATTTCCGCTGGTAGGTTGTTAATGAATTCCGAAATTTCATTCGTTAAAAAATTAAAGTATCTCTCTCCGGTTAGTTGGCCTTGAAAAAGAATGGGGCCAACAATATGAGTTCCAACTATTCCTGCCCAAACATTCACACCAAATCTCTCCTGGAAGCCGCCTTGTCGAAACCGGTGCTCGTTTGCTATCGCCCAGTACCTGGAACAAAAGACCGTTCACACTTTTAGCACTTTACACTTCGACTATCGACAATAATCCAAATAAAGTACAGTACCTACCTTGTATTATTCCTGTTAAATAATCCATTGTTGGTAAATCTTGACTCGTCCGTAAACAAGATATAATAGTTAAATAGGTGATTCTCAGCATTTTGTCGAAGAAACCAATTACAAATTCCAGGCGCCTTTCACCGTCATTTTCATACAAATGTTGATGCAACTGATACTTGAAGGATTTCAATCGATGTTTTTTCAAAATGTTCCTAGCAGAGTCCTTACTTATAGCTAATTCGGCGCCAATCTGCCTTGAGGAAATTGTGCTATCATATTGTACTAAAGCTAATACATTAATTTCAGTATCCTCATTAATAACAAATGCTTCTTGGTCTTCGTGAACATCAGGCTCAGTTCTTAATTTTTCTTCAAGCCACTGGAAATACCTTCTTGACGTTGCTGCCTCCCTGGATATCGCTCTAAATACAATCGTTCAGCGGCATAAGAATTTTTTAAACATTCACCATAAATGAGAAGCATGTCAATTTGTTCGGTTCGTGAATAACGGGGCATTTTTTGAATATTCCACTAACTGATTTCGATTTCTAAACCCATTTAAAATGGCAGAATCAGAAACACTACTTCGAACGCCAAAATAATATGGATAGCAGCGTTCGTGACAGCTCTCATTTCTTTTTTGTTTCATTTCAAAATACATCTCAATCAGCCTACTTGTTAATATTATGGTCCGAATGATTATTGCAATGGAATGATTATTCTGAATAGCACAAACATCGTCCATAGGTAGATATTAGAATATCTATGGACGATGGCACAGACCAAGTACGTTTATGTTCCTATTTAACCTAGAACCTACAGGATATAATTTATCATTCCACATTATTTTTAATTTTATTTTTGCGTATGGCGATAATCTGTTTTGTTATTTGAAGAATAATAATTGGATTTTTCGGTATCTCAGTTCAAAAAATTATTTTCTATTATATCATTAGAAAGGAATGGTTATGCTGAATAGTACAGGCAAGAAAAAGTTGTATGTTCCTATTTAAGTTATGGACCTACAGAGTATTGTTTTTTTCCCAATTTTTCCAATATTTTTTTGGCGGCTTTTTATAACGCCGACGAATGAAAATAAAATATCACAGTAGTAGCAACTGTTATCAAGTGACGTATGGTTTCCACAGCCAAATTTTCAATTTTTGGCTTTTATTTTGCTTCCACGGCATACTCGGTGAATTTCAATAATAATTTTTTTCTGATCTAGTTTCTGGTTAGATACCAACTTGTGATATGTCATTAGAAAGGGAATTGAATGCTGAATAAAGCGAAAAGAAAAAAAGATAGGGTTTCCATTTAAAATAAGAAAGTTGATGTTACTTCCGGTCAGACCGGAAGTTAACTTCGACATGTCAATATGCTCAAATTCTAGCTCTTATGTCATTATATCGACGCTTCAAATTTCACAAACCTACTTCATACAATAACTGAGATATTCCGTAGGCAATACTTCCGTAGCCACCCGGTATATATATATATATATATATATATATATATATATATATATATATATATATAAGACTTTTTTCAACTGTATTCAACATTTTAGTTATTTCTTCATTCAGTGCGTTTATTTGGTCTTCATTTACTTTGGAAATTTTTATTGTCTGTTCCTCATTGGCAATTTCAATGAGTTTGTGAAAAGTTTCTTCATCCATCTCAATATTTCTCCACATTGTTGATTCAATGAGGTAACCATTGGTGGTGTAGGTCTCTAGCTTTCTTGAACAAAAAAAAGTTATATTGGCGTTCAAGCGAATTTCGACTTTAGGATCGATGCATTTCTGGACAATATATTTGATTATGCACTATTTTCACACTTTTAAACTGAAATTTGTTCATACTTACCTCTACGTTCACTGAAAGATTATATGTTGCACAAGGACCACAAGGTATTTATCACGAAAAACTGAATAAAATTTTAATAATACCCTGGTAATTCACTTGAAATACCTGGAGCACATTCGGAGTAGGAGTAGATTCATTACTCAACATGTTCGAACCAATCGTAGTTGAACCAGATTTATTACTCAACACTTTGAAGCCAATCACACATGAACATACTCATTTCTTTGCAATTGTATTCGAATTGTTTCCATTCACAAGTATGCCTTGAGAATTTACCAACTACAGTTGGAATCATCACTTCTTTGAAGAGACATATAGGGTGGGAGTCAACATCTGTGGCGGAAGGATACATAGATGATTCGATAAAATGATTGAGTACTACAAAAAATACCTAGAATTCAATGGAACCGTCTAACAGCTTCAGCAACATTTCACGAACATTCGCTGCACAGAACACTGCTGAAATGAAGATTGAAATGTGAACTTGGGTAAAGGTAAAGTTAAAAAAAGAAAATGTGGAACTTACGTAGTTTTGTCTCCTGAACACGAATCTGAAAGAATTTTGTGGGGATCTCAATTACTTTAGGAGTTATAGCCATTTTAAAGTCGAAAATTGTAGATATTGAGACACGAATTTTGCAGTCAAAATTTGCTCAAAATGCCTCCTTCTTTTTGTTGACACTGTCATTAAACACTAATCTATCCATATTTCACGTTTTTAAACACAAAAACTAATTTTTTCACACAAAAAATTGAACTTCTTTTAATAGTGATTTTAACCTATTTGTTAGTTATTTACATGCTCATAAGAAGTTGGTATCACTGAATCTGCGCCGTCAACTATTTGAATTCAAATATGAGCAATAACTTCTCCTTCATTCTTATGTTTTGAATAGTTGGCGGCGCAAATCTCAGGTAACCAACCTACTGCAATCATGAAAATTACTAAAAACCAAACAAAAGTTGGGTTAGAATCGCTAGTAAAAGAAGGTCAAGTTTTTGAGTATAATTTTAATTTTTGGTGTTTTTATTTGTGAAATATGGATAGATTAGTGTTTAATGACAGTGTCAACAAAAAGAAGAGGCATTTTGTGCAAATTTTGACTGCAAAATTCGTGTCTGAAAATCTACAATTTTCGACTTTAAAATGGCTATAACTCCTAAAGTAATTGAGACCCCCACAAAATTCAAATTCGTGTTCAGGAGACAAAACTACGTAAGTTTCACTTTTTTTTTGGAGAATGAGCCCGATAACTTTACCTTTACCTGAACTTGGATATTAGTCCGGTAGAAACAGCGGCAAATTCGCTCGTTTTAAAGCCTGACCCATTTTTTCGGTATATCAAAATGGGACCTGTGCAGGTATATTTCTTATGTCTCTCCACTCACGGAATGGAGATCTAGGACACGCCAGCGTGGTCGTGACAAAAGTTATAGGGAAAAAACGAAAAAAATTGGAATATTCCAAAAATCAAAATGAAGGCGATATAACTCCTAGTATGAAAGAGATAATTGAAAAAATGTTACACTGTTCGAAAGGCCTATTCATTTTCTTCAGAATGAGTTCTCAAAGATTTTCAATAAAGAGAAGAATTTTCTGAAAATTACCATTATTTTGTGCTGAAATTGAATTTTCAATAAAATGTTAAAACTTCAACTCGCTAGAAGCCACTCATCATTCATCCAACTGAAATTCTTTTTATACTCAAAACTGCGCAATTTTCCCAGCAACATTTCATTCCAATTATGTATAGATCAATCATTGATAATAAATTGGCTATAGCAATTTGAACGCGACAGATACAAGGACCGCATGGCTCTTCGGTACGCTACCGCTAAAGGAACACCAACACTACCCGTTTTTATGCAGCTAGTAGTCCGGTGGGAGCGATGGATTATCCTTCATAATCGCTATAACTCCTAGTATAATAGAGATAATGGTAAAATTCTTTGACTGTTTGAAAGGCATATTCGCGAACTTCAGAATGAGTTATCAAAAATTACAAAAAAAAAACTTTTTTCAAAAATAAGTATAATTTTGTGGTGAGATTCAATTTTCAATAAAATGTGATTTTTTCAAAAAGGCTTAAAGTTACTCATAATTCATCAAACAGAAATCCCCTTTTCACCAAAAGCTGCGCTATTTCACAAACCTCATTTCATGTCTCTTATATGTAGATCTTATCTCACTAATAAATTGGCTGCAGCCATTTGACGACGACGGAACATACCATCTGCGATGCTTTACCTATTTGTAGCCGATTGTTACCTGGCGTGAAATAAAACAAAACAGTTTTTACGTTAAGGTTTGAAAATAATAGTAGAATAAGATTGATCTAATCGAAATTCCTAACTTTTATGGAACATATTTGAACAATATCCATTACATTTTTAAAATTTTTTTTCTTCATTAAAAATATTTAAAGATGATTTCATAGAATAATTTTTATTTTTTAATCATTCAGTCTTTGCTATTTTCCACATATACTGTTTCTTCATTTGAACATGAAAGTTTGCAATTGCAGTCATCCGTACAGAACATGCCTTCTTGCTTGCATAAAAACTATTCGACAACTTGCATCATTGCAGTAAAGATATATGATTTTCCTGACATTGGCAGGAAATTGCAGCAGACTCATAAATCCAGCTGATTCTGTAAGTATGGAATATGACCAAACCCATACTCAATAATAGCATTTACAGGAACAAAAAAAAAAATTTGAACCCCATTGTGTTAATAACTCTGAAAGACTACCTCAGAACATGAAAATGAAAGGCATCTTCACAATTTCCTACTTCATTTCTTTCGCTAAAACTGCCGTGCCGAAACAAACCAAAGAAATATCATTGCATTTTTTCGAATAAATGTATCAAACAGATTTTTTCCCAATTCTAAAAAATTAACTAGTTGTATCACATCCTGTCAGTGCATGCATGGAATGCAGGCAATCTATCGCAAATAGGTGTTTCTAAAATTTCATCTAATTCGTGAATTGCGATAAATCTTTTCTTATTTGAAGAAACACTAGCATGGCCTTTCTCCATGAGGTTTGCCGGATTTACAAGGAAATGCTAATCTCTTTCCGAAGTGGTTTTCAAGGGACTTCCTCAAAAAGTTTGGATTTGGAGTAGGATCTGCAATTATTTTTTCTTCTTCGATGCTTGTTTGTCATTAACTGAACCAACATAGCTTTGATAGTTTTGATTTGTATACCTTCTATTGTTCGAAACCTACATATAAAATAGTAAATGTACTGTTTTTTGGACAGATTTTCCACTTGAATCAGATTTTTTATTCCTACTGCATTTGATGTTTCTCGTGCTGACATATTGATAGTAACAGGGACGATGATACATAGCTTTGAAAGCAAATAAATCTGGGAACAATTAAAAATTTTCCATCATCACCCAATCACCACGTTCTGAAGCATCCTTTAATACAGTTGCTTTGGTTTTTTCTCAGATTCAGTTCCCGTGCAAGCCTGAATTATGACATTTTTCTTGTGGGTGCCTCATTTACCACAAATCATACACCCAGTAGAAAGGTTGAAAATATGATCACCATCCTTACTAACTCCTGACTTTGCGAGTTCATTGGTTGCCTCTGTAATATTGTTACTGCATCAAAATGATTTTCTACAAGTCCTATGTAATTGAATTCCAGCAGGATTTTTGTTAATTTTGCTTTTGCTTTTGGATATCTCATCACCCCCGGAATTATGAAGCGCCGTTTAGGTAAAAAGTATTTCTGCAAATATGTAAATTTTGTGAAAATATATTTATTAGTTGTAGCAATACTTTTTATTTTGCTTTCCGATATATTTTCTTTTAATCAAACACAATATGTAGGAATGTAGGCTTTCACGGCTGGCGTCAATGTTCTGGTTGGTTTCCGGGTTTTGCCGTGGTCTTCTTTGGTTTATATCTCCAAACGTTTCAACTGCAACTGCGGCAGTCATCTTCAGTGGCGTGGTCGAAGTACTCTTCTAGACGTGTCAACTGAAACTCAGATGCTCTTCACATGTTCGTAAATTCAAAGAGCGTCATCATTTCAATAAAACGGTAAAACATTAACAATACTTGAGCAAAGATAAAAATGAAAGAATGGATGTAGATTCCAAGGAATCTGCAAGATTCAAGCTCATTATTGTGACGAGGAAAATGAAAAATTAAACAGGAGAGTGAACGATAACAATAATTAAATCTGTATCAGAGATTGTTCCACACCATTCATTCCATCAAATAAAATAGTACACGGTATATATCTACAGCAAACAAAGTAATCATATTTGTACAGCTCATCAACGCGGCATACGGGTACCCTTGGATTTTGCAATATTGATTAAATTTCATACAGTAATCCTTCAAACAATGAATTATAGGTAACAACCTTCTGCCTTCTACGGGCATTATTTTCAAAAGCAAAATTTACTTCTCTTTAAGAATCCGCTTCTGACGGTCACACTAATGAACCATAATCATATCTTATGAGTACATAATTATCATCGGCCATGAGGACAATTGGTACTTAAGATCGTATATGTCTTTATTATCTCTATTAATGAATCCAACGAGAAATGCCAGGTAGGTACAATAAATTCATGAGCTATCAAGTGTGATGCAATGAGAACTAATTTTCATTGAATTTTCCTTATTGGAGCTTGTCAAATTTCACGATAAAGCCTTTGCTCGTTACCTCAAGAGGATACTTTTATTTAATTTTTTTGCCTCAACTGTCTCACGCACCCATGTCCTATAAATTTCGATGAAAATAGTTATTATAGAAAACCAATGACTGTGAAAGGAGAACATCAAATTGTTGGGCCTGAATTATGTATCACAAATTTCAACGGCAGTTGATTAACGAAGACCAGATATACCGAAAAAAAAATTCATCTCCAGAAATAACACCATCGATGTTCAGAACATGAATAAGTATATGAAAGTCTACTTTGTAGAATTCAAGGACAAGCTAGCCGAAACACCAGGATGGACATTTCAGCAAATTTTTGATAAGCCACTGTGAATCTGCCGTAATTTGGGGGACCCTAACACCCTGGGTACCTCATAGAGAACACCCTAGCAAATTTTTGATACTCCACTGTGAATCTGCCGTAATTTGACCCTAACCCCCCGGGTACCTCATAGAGAACATCCTATCAAATTTTTGATACTCCACTGTGAATCTGCCGTAATTTGGGGGACCCTAACCCCTTGGGTACCTCATAGAGAACATCCTAGCAAATTTTTGATCCGTCACCGTGAATCTGCCGTAATTTGACCCAAACCCCCCTGGTACCTGATAGAGAACATCCTAGCAAATTTTTGATACGTTAAATCAAGGATCCCCGGTACACATCTCTAACGAATTTTTGACACCCAGCTGAGATTCACTGATATGGATTCATCATATGAGTTATAGAAAAAATGAAGTCTTCATTATTCTTCTAGATGGCCCCCGCCCACCATTGTGAACATCCTATAAAATTTTCAACAATGTTCATCACTAAACCTGCTTCTAACCTAACCAGCCTTATTTAATAAGTTCGAAAATTGCAGATTGAAATGAAAAAAAAAAGAAGCGGTGCGTGGCTTTGAAACACTTACCAATGGCTTCGTTACTCGCCATCCTATCGATACGGCTATGTACCGAGTTTGTATATTTAGATGAAATGGTTGTTCATGAAAGAGAATGTAAAAGATCTCGCGAACTGCGGGGTGCGTCTGAGTCGTTACTTCATCATTCTGTTTTTTGTAATGTGAATCTGAGTTATTCTGTGTGTCCTGTATCTATATTAAGTATAGGTAATTATCAACTGATTGAAACAAATAGATGCGTATTTTTGACCGTCCTATATCCCAATGGGGCATTCGAAATAAATATTTAGCAGTCTGCCCCTTATTAGTGAAGAGTAATTCAATCCATAACTAATGAAGAGTATTTTGGCTATCCGCTGTGCCATATAGGGCGTCTCTTAATGAATGAGTATTTTTGAAAATAAACAATTTTCTTTGGTTTAACGAAATGTTGGAAAGGGCCCTGTACATCAATGAGGCATTCGAAATGAATATTTGACAGTCCGTCCCTTATTAGTGAAGTGTAAATCAATCAATAACTAATAGATGAGTATTTTTGGCTGTCCGCTATGCCATCTTATTAGTAATTTGGGAATGACAAATCGATTCAAAGTAATTTTGGAAGCTCCTTGTATACATTTTTGACAATAAACAATTTTCTGTGGTTCAACTAAATTTTGGAGAGAGTCCTGTACTTCAATGGGGCATTCGAAACAAATATTTGGCAGTCCGTCCCTTATTAGTGAAGAGTAAATCAATCAATAACCAATAGATGAGTATTTTTGGCTGTTCGCTATGCAATCTTATTAGTAATTTAGGTATAACAAATCGATTCAAAGTAATTTTGGAAGCTCCTTGTATACATTTTGGATAACAAACAATTTTCTGTGGTTCAACTAAATTTTGGAGAGGACCCTGTTCATCAATGGGGAATTCGAAACAAATATTTGGCAGTCCGTCCCTTATTAATGAAGAGTAAATCAATCAATAACTAATAGATGAGTATTTTTGGCTGTTCGCTATGCAATCTTATTAGTAATTCAGGTATAACAAATCGATTCAAAGTAATTTTGGAAGCTCCTTGTATACATTTTGGATAATAAACAATTTTCTGTGAATCAACTAAATTTTGGAGAGAGCCCTGTTCATCAAAGGGGAATTCGAAACAAATATTTGGCAGTCCGTCCCTTATTAGTGAAGAGTAAATCAATCAATAACTAATAGTTGAGTATTTTTGGCTGTCCGCTATGACAACTTATTAGTAATTTGGGTATAACAAATCGATTCAAAGTAATTTTGGAAGCTCCTTGAATACATTTTCGATAATAAACCCCTAATATTTCAACGTGCAATACAGTCTACTGATATAAGAGACACGGTTTTAAAGTGTGATACTATGCATTAATTCAACTATTCCTTCAAACTATTTTTCCTTGGTGTTTTGGCATTGACTGATATGGTCTTTAGCCATGTGTTCTGGATTGGCCTTACGCCACTTCAGGAGCAGCAATGTTAATTTTTAACGCAACAGTGAATCGTGGAGTAATTCAACTATTATAGGAGACATAGTCTTATTATTTCAACGTGCGATACCCTTCATTCAGCCATATGCCTTTCATTTCCAGGTGTAATGGCCTGCATTTTATTTTTGTAGACCTTCATTTTTAAGGTGCAATACTATGCATTCACTCAACTATCCTAAGAAGGTTACAAAGTGACTAGGGGCACTAGCTTTCAACGTGCGATGACAGACGCATTGTTTATTGATATCATACACTCAGTCCTGTGAGACGTGAACCTAACATTTTGAAGTGTGATGAATTCAGTCAACTGTTATAAGTGACGTAGGCCTAACATTTCAAAGTGCATTCACAGATTTAACATTTACATTTTGACGTGTGATACCATGTATTCAGTCATAAGAGACGTAGTCCTAACATTTCAGAGTGCTATGTCAGGCACTTGTATATCAAATCTCAGAAGTCGGTACAGTTTTCGAACATACTATGAGGTTCGTTGAGAGGCATAACTATTCATCGTGTTCAATATCCGTCATGGCATTGGAAAGTCGTTGTTTCAATATACGTTATGGTATTAGCCAGGAGAGTAGTTGTTCCAATATCTATCGTACAATCAGCCAGGGAAGTAGTTTTTTTCAATATCTGTCGTGGTATTAGCCAAGGAAGTAGTAGACTCAATATCCGTCACGGTATTAGCTAGGAAAATACTTATTTTAATATCAGTGGTAGTATAAGCTAGGAGTGTAGTTGTCTCGATATCCGTCATGGTATCAGCCAGTTGAGTAGGTAGTTGTTTCAATATCCGTCATGGTATAAGCTAGGAGACTAGTTGTTCCAAAAGCTGTCGTACTATTAGCCAGGGAAGTAGTAGTACTCGGTACCCGTCATGGTATTAACCAGAGAAGTAGTTCTTGCAATACCCGTCGTGGTATTAGCTAGGAAAGTAGTTTTCTGACAGGTTCTCTAAGACGCTCTCTAAGACGCTTAAGGTCAGGTTCCCGAAAATTAAAAAAAAAACAACAATATCGCGGGTATTTGAATATACAATTGAACGTCAACTGATGGTTAAAAAATTAGTATTGCCAATTTTAATTTGGGTCAAGATAATTGCACGTCCAGTATTATTTTGCTATAGGTCATAAAGGATTTCATTAAATGAAAAGATTTACGAATTTTTTGGTTTCAAATATGCAATAGAAGTTGTTACCGAAATCAGTCTGTATGCATTACCTCAATAATAAACTAACCCTATGATCATTCCCCAATATCTTGTTATCATTGCAATTCTAAAAATTAATAATTTCCATTAGAATCGTTCATAATTACTCAAAATAGGTAAAATCATTCAGTATGTAACATTAGCAAGTCAATGACAAAAGATAATGTCTCAGCGGTGTTTAAGCGCAGTGGATATGATGATGGTATTCCGCACGGACCAGTTTCATAGGCTTTGACTTAAACATTCTTTTGAATTTTATTTCAACGTTGTTTGCCGCGGATGACGAGATCTCTAAGCATTTTTTATATAATTATTACATAGACAAAAACGATAGACATCAAATTTGACATGGGTGAGGAGATTCATCATGATCGGTTTCAGTTCAATGAAAGCCTTGTGTTTCGTTTCAGTAAGCAAGTTTGTGAAAAATAAGTACAACACCATCGAGATAAATAACTTCAAAAGACAGAAGACAATATCAAATTGACTTGGGAGAATTCTTACCGAACTCAGTGTTGATTCAAATAGGCAGATGTGAACCCGTTGCGAGGGATAATGTATACCCCTTGGAAGTTGTAGGCAATGCTTTGTGAAAATGAGACAAAACTTGTCTTTTAGTGAAAAACAAAGTGAAATGTCCGATATAATTCAATAATTATGAAAGATAAAAAATGTGCGATGGTTTTATCAAAGATTTTTTTAACATCGAACAAGTCAATTTTCCATTGAGAATGTTTCTCTTTTCAACATTAAATAAGTCTTGTGCTATGTTTCAGTAAGCAAGTTCGTGAGCGAGATTTCATCGGATGAATAACTTCATATAGCTGGAGATAATGTCGAGCTGGTTTTTGTCAATAAACACCCTTCATAACCTGCTTCAAAAATATAAGAATCATTTTGAATTTATGGACTGTTTCAATACCTAGTATCTCAACATGTTTTTGTGTATTCTTTCACAACTCTCGAACAGTTTTTCGAGGAAGAGGTACCTATTTAGACGTTCACAAGAAAACAATGAAATTTTATTTTCAGACTCGTACGTTTACAATAATATGTAAGTATCATTTTTGTTCAAGACGTCTACCGTAGAATTTTTTCATCTATTATTTTTTAAATTACGTATTAACTGGGGAGGAATAGCTACTTGAGGTTCATAAGATTTCCCATCTTGAGTTTTGTGAAATGGAAAATGTCACCATTTATTTGTTCAAACGGTTCTGAGATAAAAATCTTGAACCCTTTCTCAAAAACCCATGTGTTTAGTCAACGTAAACTTTTTTTCAATTCGCTACAGTCATTAGTTATCTTCAATTTTCTTTCAAGGCCATCTATGCTAACACATAACAAAGCAAAATTATAATCTCAACGAAATGTGCTACATGGGTAGGTAAATCTCCACTATTGTGGGTATTGTCTTGGGAATAACAATGTTCCCGTAGAAATTATACGGATGGTTTTCAAATTTCTGGACTTTTCAGTATATTAACACATATTTTTATCTCCTTAGTGCTCCGAAACGAAAACTATCTTCGTGGAAGATTGATACAAGAACGTCCTGTGGTACTTTTCAAAATAAGTAATTGAATTTGAATTTCTTTTTGTTTTCCTGGGGTGTTTGTTCTCAGAAGTACATTGTTCTGGGTTATTAGGTGTAACTTCAAATTTAGCAACAAAACTTTTTCAACAAGTTTCAATAAAACGACTTCAGACATGTTTTTGTGGTATTCCTTGAGGAACCTAACATTTTGGCTAACATTTTTTGTGGTGTAAAACTGCTATGAGATATGACGATTCGAAGCTGAATCTTGATTCATAAATATTGTTCTGCGCTTTTCATTCAGAATGAAAATTTTTTCACTCAGCCAAAAATATTTTGTTACTCAGAACTTTTAAAAAAATATTACTGAGTCAGAGATTATTTTGATATTTGAAACTTTGAATTTTTTTCTCATCAAAATTACAAATTTCCAAAAAGTTTACTGATTGCATGGCTGAAGGGGTGATTCCTTCTAACAGAAAAACGAGAATTTACAAATTTAAATGAAAAAATGGAAAATTTTCAAGTGAAATTCTATGAATATGAAAATAATCAATTAAAGAGTTAAATGTCAAAATATAATTGAAGATTTGGGAATTCAAGTCAAAATGACCATGCAACAATTTGGCATTCATGGATTATTAGCACAACGATATCACTTAGAAAATGATAACGATTTTACTGAGAAAATGAAGGCAAAATTTATGGAAAGTTGATAGTAGAATAGTTTCAGAATTAAAAAATCAACCATTAAAAGTTCATTGTGTCACTTGTAATTAATATGAGTAAAAAGGAAATGAGCGAGTTGAAATCACTATCAACCAATCGGCTGAAGTTGAAGTGCGAGATCGCATCATGAATAAATATCAAGAAACTCCGTAGAGAAAGAAGGTGTCTGACAAAAAATGCGGAAGGTTGAAAGTATCTAAAAAATTTCTTGAAATATAATATCTAATTTGATCAGTATTTGGTGCAAAATTCACCAATGTTACGGCTTCAAGTTTATCAACCGTACAACGACAAAAAATCGAATTTTTGAGTGAAGAAAACTAACGTTGAAAATACGGGAATGACTATTAATTTTTATTTAAAATGCTGCAGTTTGCAAAATAACAAAAACTTAAACAAATAAGCATGTTTTGAGGAATTGAAATTATTGGTTGAACAAGATGCTTTGAATAGATCTTTCATTCCGTCATTGGAAGCAAAACAACGGCTGATGAATGAAATTGAAACTAGTATTAAAATTATTAACAAAGAAAAATAACCTTGAATACCTACCACATCTTTAAATCCTGCTGAGGTGATACAATTCATTTATAATTATAACAATTTCAGAAATATTTTCATCAATTGGTAGTAATGAGCAAACTGATGCAAAATTGTCAATGGAAAAAATTATTAATTATTTTTATTCTGATTTTGTTGAAATATGATATAACTGGAACTGCACTGAGCAAACACACTCAAAAATATATTTTTGATTATATCAGTTCAAGTGTAATCTGCTCGAAACTGCACAGCACAAACTTGGTAACAAGGATATGGTAGGATTATTTCAATACATATGGGATGTTGCCAAAACTACACTGCGCAAACTAGTTCAAATAAATATCAGTGTACCTTCACACCGATAAAAAGAGGCTGATCAAGAGGAGGCAGGACGATGGAGAAAAAATTTTATACAAAAATTATTTTATTCGCACAAATCCTCATTGTCGTCAAAACCTTTGAAAAATTCCTATTTTTGAATAATGTCACTTGGTATAAATATGTCATTAGACCACATGTTATAATTTTTTCATAGAAATGAGAAATGATCAAATGTCTTTCGATGAATGCAAACATCATAACCATGATTATATTCTTTTTTCTTTTGGTTAACACAATTCCAACTCGTTTTCATCATAACAAATGATATCATAATTCATAGCTCAACAAATGTCCCAACTCAGTGTACTGATATGTTATTGTTACCTTCTATAACTTGTTGTAATATCAATAGCTTTGAGACTATTTTTACTTTTTATGCTCATATAATCGCGTACAATAAAATGTTATTTAATGAAGTTCGATCATGACCCCGAATTGATTAGAAATACCGATTTAATATCGAAATATTGTGCTTAAAAGCAATACGAAAAATTAAAAAAATGTGAATGTTTGATTTGAAATTCTCAACGGGTAGTCAAAAAATTATCTATTTATTGCAAATACTCAGATTCATGAAATAATAACCTTTGATTTGTTCAAAGTCATTGAACTGTATGATTTCAAACTGGTTTGAAACGCAAATATTCTGAATTTCAAGCTATCAACAAAATATTAGTGTTATTTTTCGAATAATTACCGTCGAGAAAGCATTCTGCCATACTTTCAAACTGATAAAAAGAAATCAATCAACACTGAGCACAGAACTTTGTAAAAAAATTATATGAAGTGGTTGGATGACTTTGAGGGAGACAAAATGACTATGTTTTTTCTGGTCACACCTGGCAACAACACCACAATATTTTAAACAAAATTGCTGTAAAATAAAAAAAAACACTATCGTTATCAACAAATTGTAGCATTTGAATTCTAATAGAATTGATGATTTTATGATTCTTGGTATTTGGTCAAGTGAAAATATTCATGTTAATTTGCATCAAATTAAATTTGGTGAATTTTGTTGACAAAGAACAAAAGCGATTTTTCATTGCTACTAATACGAGTCATGTCATTTTTCAAATAGATGAAAGAAATCATGACCTAAATTATTTTTTTTGTTCTTTTTATAAAATATGAAAAATTTGAGGCTTGTACCAACACATTTGTTTACAATTTGAAATAAAAGGAAAGCTGTGTGAATTATTGTTTCATTTCATTATTCTCATATTGCTGCTTATTTTATCATCGTAGGGATGATAAAACGATTTTCAATTTTAGTTTCTCATAGCTCATAAATCACAGTAAGCTTGAAATAACATACCGAGTGTTTGTTTCAGTATTTAAAAAAAAAAAACATTAAATAGATTACATCGGTTGTATCACAATTCAAACAACAATTTTTGGTATTGTCCAACATTATGTCCGTGAATATTCTATTGGATGACGTGGTAAAGAGTAATTTATCTCTTCAATGATTCCTCACAAACGTGCTTGCTTTTCTGAAACACTGCATAAAAAATGTTTAATTAGAACCGATCTGATGAATTACACCTTCCCACCTGTTTTTTTGTATGTCAAATTTTATGAGTTTCCTGCTGGAATTCTATTTCAATTCTCCTATGCGACACCTTCAGTACCATAAGTTGGTATCTAATTTTGGTGGATGTCAATAGAAAAGTCTTCGAAATGTATGTATCAAAGTTGATAATTTCCTGTATTTTTTTCAACCCAGCACGAACACCGGTCTAATGCATAGCATAACTCGTTAAAAGGTAAGGGACTCGTCTTCAGGCATAAACAAAGATAGCCGTTCCAACGTCATCATACACATATTTTTTTAAGAGGTTAGCTATGGTTAGACATAGGGTAATGTTTCTAGGAGCGTCATTTTTCAGGGGGTTAGCTCCGGTTGGCGAGCCTAAAGACAAGTCCCTTACCTTTTAACGAGTTATGCTATGCATTAGACCGGTGTTCGTGCTGGGTTGAAAAAAATACAGGGAATTATCAACTTTGATACATACATTTCGAAGACTTTTCTATTGACATCCACCAAAATTAGATACCAACTTATGGTATTGAAGGTGTCGCATAGGAGAATTGAAATAAAATTCCAGCAGAAAACTTATGAAATTTGACATAAAAAAACAGGTGGGAAGGTGTAATTCATCAGATCGGTTCTAATTAAACATTTTTTGTGCAGTGTTTCAGAAAAGCAAGCACGTTTGTGAGGAATCATCGACGAGATAAATTACTCTTTACCACGTCATCCAATAGAATATTCACGGACATAATGTTGGACAATACCAAAAATTGTTGTGACGAAGTAATCTTTTTAATGTTGTATTTTTAAATACTGAAACAAACATTTGGTATGTTATTTCAAGCTTACTGTGATTTATGAGCTATAAGAAACTAATTGAAAATCGTTTTATCATCCCTACGATGATAAAATAAGCAGCAATATGAGAATAATGAAATAAAACAATAATTAACACAACTTTCCATTTTATTTCAAATTGTAAACAAATGTGTTGGTACAAGTCTCAAATTTTTCATATTTTATGAAAAGTACAAAAAAATAATAATTTGGGTCATGATTTCTTTCATCTATTTGAAAAATGACATGACTCGTATTAGTAGCAATGAAAAATCGCTGTTGTTCTTTGTCAACAAAATTCGCCAAATTCAATTTGATGCGAATTAACATGAATATTTTCACTTGACCAAATAGGTACCAAGAATCATAAAATCATCATCAATTCTATTAGAATTCAAATGCTACAATTTGTTGATAACGATAGTGTTTTTTGTATTTTACAGCAATTTTGTTTAAAATATTGTGGTGTTGTTGCCAGGTGTGACCAGAAGAAACATAGTCATTTTGTCTCCCTCAAAGTCATCCAAGCACTTCATATAATTTTTTTCCAAAGTTCTGTGCTCAGTGTTGATTGATTTCTTTTTATTAAGTTGAAAGTATGGCAGAATGCTTTCTCGACGGTAATTATTCGAAAAATAACACGAATATTTTGTTGATACCTTGAAATTAAAAATATTTGCGTCTCAAACCAGTTTGAAAGCATACACTTCAATGACTCTGAACACATCAAAGGTTATTATTTCATGAATCTGAGTATTTGCAATAAATAGATAATTTTTTGACTACCCGTTGGGAATTTCAAATCAAACAAGTTTTTCACGAAATTCACATTTTTTTAAATTTTCCGTGTTGCTTTTGAGCACAATATTTCGAAATTAAATCGGTAGTTCTAATAAATTCGGGGTCATGATCGAACCTTATTAAATAACATTTTATTGTACGCGATTATATGAGCATAAAAAGTGAAAATAGGCTCAAAGCTGTTGATATTACAAAAAGTTATTGAAGGTAACAATAACATATCAGTGCACTGAGTTGGGACATTCGTTGAGCTATTGGCATTTGTTATGATGAAAACGAGTTGGAATTGTGTTAACCAAAAGGAAAAAGAATATAATGATGGTTATGATGTTTGCATTCATCGAAAGTCTTTTGATCATATCTCAATTCTATGAAAAAATTACAACGTGTGGTCTAATGACATATTTATACCAAGTGACATTATTCAAAAATAGGAACTTTTCAAAGGTTTTGACGACAATGAGGATTTGTGCGAATAAAATAATTTTCTATATATTTTTTCTCCATCGTCCTGCCTTCTCTTGATCAGCCTCTTATTATCGGTGTGAAGGTACACTGATATTTATTTGAACTAGTTTGCGCAGTGTAGTTTTGGCAAAATCCCATATGTATTGAAATGATCCTACCATATCCTTGTTACCAAGTTTGTGCTGTGCAGTTTCGAGCAGATTACACTTGAACTGAGATAATCAAAAATATATTTTTGAGTGGGTTTGCTCAGTGCAGTTCCAGTTATATCATATTTCAACAAAATCAAAATAAAAATAATTAATAATTTTTTCCATTGACAATTTTGCATCAGTTTGCTCATTACTACCAATTGATGAAAATATTTCTGAAATTGTTATATTTATAAATGAACTGTATCACCTCAGCAGGATTTAAAGATGATACATCCCAAGTGGTAGGTATTCAAGGTTGTTTTTCTTTGTTAATAATTTTAATACTAGTTTCAATTTCATTCATCAGCCGTTGTTTTGCTTCCAATGACGGAATGAAACATCTATTCAAAGCATCTTGTTCAACCAATAATTTCAATTCCTCAAACATGCTTATTTGTTTAAGATTTTGTTATTTTGCAAACTTCAGCATTTGAAATAAAAATTAATAGTCATTTCCGTATTTTCAACGTTAGACTTCTTCACTCAAAAATTCGATATTTTGTCTTTGTACGGTTGATAAACTTGAAGCCGTAACATTGGTGATGATACAACTCTCGAATTTTGCTCCAAATACTGATCAAATTAGATATTCTATTTCAAGAAATTTTTTAGATACTTTCAACCTTCCGCATTTTTTGTCAGACACCTTCTTTCTCTACGGAGTTTCTAGATATTGATTCATGATGCGATCTCGCACTTCAACTTCAGCCGATTGGTTGATAGTGATTTAAACTCGCTCATTTCCTTTTTACTCATATTAATTACTAGTGACACAATGAACTTTTCTTGGTTGATTTTTTAATTCTGAAACTATTCTACTATCAACTTTCTATAAATTTTGCCTTCATTTTCTCAGTCGATATCATTTTCTACGTGATATCGTTGTGCTAATAATCCATGAATGCCAAATTGTTGCATGGTCATTTTGACTTGAATTCCCAAATCTTCAATTATATTTTGACATATAATTCTTTAATTGATTATTTTCATATTCATAGAATTTCACTTGAAAATTTTCCATTTTTTCATTTAAATTTGTAAATTCTCGTTTTTCTGTTAGAAGGAATCACGCCTTCAGCCACGCAATCAGTAAACTTTTTGGAAATTTGTAATTTTGATGAGAAAAAAATTCAAAGTTTCAAGTATCAAAATAATCTCTGACTCAGTGAAATTTTTTTAAAAGTTCTGAGTAACAAAATATTTTTGGCTGAGTGAAAAAATTTTCATTCTGAATGAAAAGCGCAGAACAATATTTATGTATCAAGATTCAGCTTCGAATCGTCATATCTCATAGTAGTTTTACACCACAAAAAAATGTTAGTCAAAATGTTAGGTTCCTCAAGGAATACCACAAAAACATATCTGAAGTCGTTTTATTGAAACTTGTTGAAAAAGTTTTGTTGCTAATTTTGAAGTTACACCTAATAACCCAGAACAATGTACTTCTGAGAACAAACACCCCAGGAAAACAAAAAGAAATTCAAATTCACTTACTTATTTTGAAAAGTACCACAGGACGTTCTTGTATCAATCTTCCACGAAGAATGTGTTCGTTTCGGAGCACTAAGGAGATAAAAATATGTGTTAATATACTGAAAAGTCCAGAAATTTGAAAACAATCCGTATAATTTCTACGGGAACATTGTTATTGCCAAGACAATACCCACAATCGTGTAGATTTACCTACCCGTGTAGCACATTTCGTTGAAATTATAATTTTGCTTTGTTATGTGTTAGCATAGATGGTCTTGAAAGAAACTTGAAGATAACTAATGACTGTAGCGAATTAAAAAAAAGTTTACGTTGACTAAACACATGGGTTTTTGAGAAAGGGTTCAAGATGTTTATCTCAAGAACTGTTTGAACAAATAAATGGTGATATTTTCCATTTCACAAAACTCAAGATGGGAAATCTTATGAACCTCAAGTAGCTATACCTTCCCAGTTAAAACGTAATTTAAAAAAAAAATAGATAAAAAAAATCTACTGTAGACGTCTTGGACAAAAATGATACTTACATATTATTTGTAAACGTACGAGTCTGAAAATAAAATTTCATTGTTTTCTTGTGAACGTCTAGATAGGTACCTCTTCCTCGAAAAACTGTTCGAGAGTTGTGAAAGAATACACAAAAACATGTTGAGATACTAGGTATTGAAACGGTCCATAAACTCAAAATGATTCTTATATTTTTGGAGCAGGTTATGAATGGTGTTTGTTGACAAAAACCAGCTCGACATTATCTCCAGCTATTTGAAGTTATTTATCCGATGATATCTCGCTCACGAACTTGCTTACTGAAACATTGCACAAGACTTATTTAATGTTGAAAAGAGAAACATTCTCAATGAAAAATTTACTTGTCTGATGTTAAAAAAATCTTTGATAAAACCATCGCACATTTTTTATCTTTCATAATTATTAAATTATATCGGACATTTCACTATGTTTTTCACTAAAAGACATATTCACAAAGCATTGCCGACAACTTCCAAGGGGTAGACATTATCCCTCGAAACGGGTTCACATCTGCCTATTTGAATCAACACTGAGTTCGGTAAGAATTCTCCCAAGTCAATTTGATATTGTCTTCTGTCTTTTGAAGTTATTTATCTCGATGGTGTTGTACTTATTTTTCACAAACTTGCTTACTGAAACGAAACACAAGGCTTTCATTGAATTGAAATCGATCATGATGAATCTCCTCATACCCATGTCAAATTTGATATATATTGTTTTTGTCTATGTAATAATTATATAAAAAATGCTTCGAGATCTCGTCATTTGCGGCAAACAACGTTGAAATAAAATTCAAAAGAATGTTTTAGTCAAAGCCTATGAAACTGTTCCGTGCGGAATACCATCATCATACCCACTGCAGTCGAAGACGGCCGCGCTTAAACACCGCTGAGACATTCTCTTTTGTCATTGACTTCCTAATGTTACATACTGAATGATTTTACCTATTTTGAGTAATTATGAACGATTCTGATGGAAATTATTAATTTTTAGAATTGCAATGATAACAAGATATTGGGGAATGATCATAGGGTTAGTTTATTATCAAGGTAATGCATACAGACAGATTTCGGTAACAACTTATATTGCATATTGGTCATTTGAATCCAAAAAATTCGTAAATACTTTTATTTAATGAAATCCTTTATGACCTACATCAAAATAATACTGGACGTGCAATTTTCTTGACCCAAATTAAAATTGGCAATACTCATTTTTTAATCATCAATTGACGTTCAATTGTACATTCAAATACCCGCGATATTGTTGTTTTTTTTAAATTTTCGCGAACCGGACCTTAAGCGTCTAAGAGAGCGTCTTAGAGAATCTGTCAGAAAACTACTTTCCTAGCTAATACCACGACGGGTATTCAAAGAACTACTTCTCTGGTTAATATCATGACGAGTACCGAGTACTACTACTTCCCTGGCTAATATTACGACAGATTTTGGAACAACTACTCTCCTGGCTTATACCATGACGGATATTGAAACAACTACCTACTCAACTGGCTGATACCATGACGGATATCGAGACAACTCCACTCCTATCTAATACTACCACTGATATTGAAATAAAAATGTTCCTAGCTAATACCATGACGGATATTGAGTCAACTACTTCCTTGGCTAATACCACGACAGATATTGAAAAAAACTACTTCCCTGGCTGATAGTACGATAGACATTGGAACAACTACTCTCCTGGCTAATACCATAACGTATATTGAAACAACTACTTTCCAATGCCATGACGGATATTGAACAAGATGAATACTTATGCCTCTCAACGAACCTCATAGTTTGTTCGAAAACTGTACCGACTTCTGAGATTTGATATACAAGTGCCTGACATGGCACTCTAAAATGTTAGGCCAACGTCTCTTATGACTGAATACATGGCATCACACGTCAAAATGTAAATGTTAAATCTGTGAATGCACTTCGAAATGTTAGGCCTACGTCACAGTTGACTGAATTCATCACACTTCAAAATGTTAGGTTCACGTCTCACAGGACTGAGTGTATGATATCAATAAACAATGCGTCTGTCATCGCACGTTGAAAGCTAGTGCCCCTAGTCACTTGTGCTTCAAACAGCTGAATTTGAGATTGTAACCTTCTTAGGATAGTTGAGTGAATGCATAGTATTGCACCTAAAAAATGAAGGTCTACAAAAATAAAATGCAGGCCATTACACCTGGAAATGAAAGGCATATGACTGAATGAAGGGTATCGCACGTTGAAATAAAAACACTATGCCTCCTATAATAGTTGAATTACTCCACGATTCACTGTTGCGTTAAAAATTAACATTGCTGCTCCTGAAGTGGTGTAAGGCCAATCGAGAACACATGGCTAAAGACCATAGCAGTCGATGCCAAAACAACAAGGAAAAATAGTTAGAAGGAATAGTTGAATTAATGCATAGTATCACACTTTAAAACCGTGTCTCTTAAGGGTTAAGGGTTTATTATCAAAAATGTATACAAGGAGCTTCCAAAATTACTTTGAATCGATTTGTTATACCCAAATTATTAATAAGTTGGCATAGCGGACAGCCAAAAATACTCAACTATTAGTTATTGATTGATTTACTCTTCACTAATAAGGAACGGACTGCCAAATATTAGTTTCGAATTCCCCATTGATTAACAGGGCTCTCTCCAAAATTTAGTTGAACCTCAGAAAATTGTTTATTATCGAAAATGTATACAAGGAGCTTCCAAAATTACTTTGAATCGATTTGTTATACCTAAATTACTAATAAGATTGCATAGCGAACAGCCAAAAATACTCATCTATTAGTTATTGATTGATTTACTCTTCACTAATAAGGGACGGACTGCCAAATATTTGTTTGGAATTTCCCATTAATGAACAGGGCCCTCTTCAAAATTCAGTTGAACAACAGAAAATTGTTTATTATCCAAAATGTATACAAGGAGCTTCCAAAATTACTTTGAATCGATTTGTTATAACTTAATTACTAATAAGAGTGCATAGCGAACAGCCAAAAATACTCATCTATTAGTTAATGATTGATTTACTCTTCACTAATAAGGGACGGACTGCCAAATATTTGTTTCGAATGCCCCATTGAAGTACAGGACTGTTATATATTGAAACAACAATCTTAACTGTGTTGTTTATTGTAATTATTTATTAATTCAGTTTGTTACAAGAATGAGATACGAGCATACATCTTGCATGTATTCATTACTGCCTGGTGGCTGGCAATGTTGCCAACTTATAGACGTTAACATATTCAACTAAAGCATAGAACATATTATACAACATCTCCCTTTTTTAATTTTAACAATAATTTTTCAAATACGAGGGAGGTCGTATTGTACGTCCTGAACGAGTTACAAAAGCTGTATTAACTTGTCTCTGTTCCTGATCATTTATTGTCCTACTTTTAGTCTCATTACTAATAAATGGATGTTTCTCAGGAGGTACATCATTAGAGATATTAACTTCCTGTTCAATGTAATCTGGAATAACTGGTGATACGTTGCATTTATTGAGAGAATGCCTCAAGTGAAATGAGTTCCTTCGCAACACATCGCCATTATCTTTCTGGATATTAAATGATCTGGGGCCCTGAAAGTCTATTATTTTTGCTGGAGACCAAGTTTTGTTTGGAAGATTTTGTACTACCACATCATCTCCCTTTTCAAAATTCTTTCTCATATGTGCATTCCTATGATAATACTTTTTTGATTTACTCTGTTCAACTAACAAGTTATTTCTTACATTATTAACAACTTTTGGTTTAAGAGTTTCTTCAGTACATGGTAAATTAGAACGTAACATTCTGCTCATTAAAATTTGTGCTGGGCTACAGTCAAGTCCTGCCACTGGTATATTTCTATAATTAAGCAATGCTAAGTGAATATCAGAGCCACTGTCTTTACACTTTTTCATCATATTTTTGACTATATATATATAACTGCTTTTTCACTTAGGCCATTTGACTTTGGGTAATGTGGACTTGAATGCACCAATTTTATGTCATAACTATCTGCAAAGCTTTTGAATTTTCTACTAGCAAAAGGCATATTGTCACTAACAATAATTTTTGGTATTCCATGTACAGAAAAAATATTTCTCAATTTTGAAATAACAGATTCAGCAGTTTTATCTTTTAGTAACTTAACCTCTATCCACTTGGACAAATAATCAATTACTACTAAGTAGTCATGATTTCCATAATAACAAATATCCATACCTACCTTCATAAATGGTAATGATGGGATGTCATGAGACATTGAAGGCTCTTTAATATTTTTAGGTTTGTACTTTTCGCAAGTTTTACATGAGCTTACCATCCTTTCAATATCTGACGACATTCCATGCCAATAAAGTAAACTTCTAGCACGCTTCTTACATTTAGTAATACCAAAATGTCCAGTATGTATGAGATTCAACATTTCCTTCCTCAACGATAGGGGTACTACTACTTTTCTATTCAGATAGATTACGTTATCCTTTATGTGTATATCATTTTTAAGATTATAAAATGTTTTTAGTTCCTGTTCAGTAATATTATTATCATTTTTGGGCCAACCACTATTGTACCAGGTTATTATTTGTTTGGTAACCTTATCTTCCAGTGTTGCACCTGCTTACTGATTTAATCTATAGTCTGAGATTGGTAAATCTATTTCTAAACAATGAACTATTTCATTTAATGTAGGATCATCTTTTGCATTATTAGCAATATAATTCCTTGATAGAAAATCTGCAACAAACATTTTACTACCAGGTACATATCTTATTTCTAGTTCATATTTCAGTAATTTAAGTATCATTCTTTGAAGTCGAGCACTAACTTTATTGATATCTTTTTTAACAATCGAAATAAGAGGTTTATGGTCAGTTTCAACAATAACTTTACGACCATAAATAAATTGATGATATTTTTCAACGGATGCACAAATGGCAAATAATTCTTTTTCTATTGTCGCCCACCTAACTTGACTATCAGTATAACTTCTAGAGTAGAAGGATATTGGCTGCCCATTTTGCAATAAACATGCCCCCATTCCTGTTTTTGAACTGTCAGTTTGTAGTATTATTGGACTATGCCTGTCTAAAATACTTAGGGTGGGTGCACAGCTGAGTTTTGATTTTATGTTTTTGAAACCCCACTCCCACGCATTATCTTTTTTCAAAAGTTGTCTTAATGGGTAGGTTGTTTCCGAATAATTAGGTAAAAATTTGCTCAAATAATTTGTCATTCCTAAAAATGTTTGAAGAGATTTAACATATTTAGGTTTCTCTATATTTAAAATTGCTTTTACTTGTTCTGAATCTGCTTTAATGCCAGACCTTGAAATTATTAACCCAACATACTTAACATGATCTACTTCATACTGTAGTTTGTTCGGGTTAAATCTGATATTATGTTCTATTGCCCTATTTACTACTTTTTGCATAATTTCATCATGATCAAATTCACCATCACCTGCCACAATTAAGTCATCAAAATATACCGAACGCCTTGTACATCCCCAAATATTTTTGTGTTTATTTTTTGCATTATTTCTGGAGCAGAAGAAATGCCAAAGGGCTTTCTTTTAAACCTGTACCTACCAAACGGTGTGCCGAAGGTACATACATAACTGCTCGTTTCATCAAGTTCGACCTGAAAGAACCCATCTTTCAGATCAAGTTGTTTGCCAGCTAACTTATTACAAATCTCCTCCGGAGATGGAATCAAATACCTCTCTCTTAATATACATTTGTTCAACTCCTTGGGGTCCAAACATAACCTTAACGATTTGTCTGGTTTTTCCACAATAACTAGATTGTGACACCACTCTGTAGGATTGCTGACTTTCAATACTATTTGCCTTTCTACCAAAGATTTTAATGTACTTTCTCATCTATCCTTAATTGCTTCAGGTACTCTTCTAAGTGGTTTCACAACTGGTTCTGAGTTTTCTTTGAGTTTTATTTTATATTTTCTTTTCCTAATCCTGTAAATATTACTTTGTTTTTCTCAAAAACTCCTCCTTTGAATAAGATTTTTCTTTTGTGTTTATGACACTGTGAACTCTTTTAATTAGATTCAACCTAATGCAGTCTTGCAAACCTAAAATAGGAACTGATTCTAAGTTTACCACTAAGAATTTTATAATTGCCTCTTTTCCTTCTACATTTTAATTCTACTGAACCATAAGGTTTTAGTTTATTTCCATTATAAACTACCAACATTATATTGCTCCCAACCAATTTTAGTTCCCTGTTTTTATTTAACTGTAGATAATATTTATAAGGCAACGTGCTACATTCAGCCCCTGAGTCTAATTTGAAAGAAATTTTTAAATCTCCTACCGTAACATCTTGGTATATGTACAGTATATTCTGAATCAACCTCCTGTAAGGTTGCCTCCATTACATGCATTTTTGTAAAAAAGGAATCTAAGCAAAATTACTCTTCTTCATCATTTTCTGTTACTTCATGAACTTTCCTCATGGGTTTCTTGTGTTCTTCTTTATTTCTACACTTCACTGCGAAATGTCCTTTAATTTTGCAAATTGCGCACACTCTTCCATAAGCTGGACACTCCCTGACTTTATGTTTTTTCCCACATCTTGTGCACTGAAATTCTTGATCTGAAGTTGAATTATTTTTCTTGCTAGCTTGTCTCTTAACTGTTGCTATTTCTAGAGGCTTTTCCTTTAGTGCTTTAGCCTGGTTTCTGCCTGTCTCTGAAGCCCTACAATAGTTTATGGCTTTTATTAACGTAAGATCATTCTCCCGTAACATTCTCTCTTGTAATAGTGAATCATTTGTTCCTATCACAATTCTATCCCTTATCAACCTTTCTTCCTGATCTCCAAATTCACATAATTTTGCTTGTAAACGTAAATCTGTGAGAAAGTGGTCGAAGGTTTCATCATGTCTTTGTACTCTGGAAAAGAATTTGAAACTTTCACTTATTACATTTTTCCTTGGTAAACAATATGCTTCAAAAGCTTTCAATACTTCGTCGTATTTCTTCCTATCTTCTTGTGTATTTCTTCCTATCTTAAGTGTATTGAAAATGTCCAGAGCTTCCTCGCCTGCAACATTTAGGAATATAGCAATTTTCATTCCATCTTCTTTTTTATCCAGCCCTGTGGCTTCCATATATACTTCAAACTGTTGTTTGAATCGCTTCCAATTTGCTGCTTCTCCATCAAATACTAATTCTTTAGGGGGCCTGAAACTACTGAAGTTTCCCTCCATTTTTAACCTCTCTTCTCGTTACGTATTGTGGAATACTATCAGCTTGTACACTAAGTACCTTCAATTTCTGTTTACACCTGACACCATGTTATATATTGAAACAACAATCTTAACTGTGTTGTTTATTGTAATTATTTATTAATTCAGTTTGTTACAAGAATGAGATACAAGCATACATCTTGCATGCATTCATTACTGCCTGGTGGCTGGCAATGTTGCCAACTTATAGACGTTAACATATTCAACTAAAGCATAGAACATATTAAACAACAAGGACTCTCTCCAAAATTTAGTTGAACCACAGAAAATTGTTTATTGTCAAAAATGTATACAAGGAGCTTCCAAAATTACTTTGAATCGATTTGTCATTCCCAAATTACTAATAAGGTGGCATAGCGGACAGCCAAAAATACTCATCTATCAGTTATTGATTAATTTACTCTTCACTAATAAGGGACGGACTGTCAAATATTTATTTCGAATGCCTCATTGATGGGCCCTCTCCAACATTTCGTTAAACCAAAGAAAATTGTTTATTATCAAAAATACTCATTTATTAAGAGACGCCCTATATGGCACAGCGGACATCCAAAATACTCATCCATTAGTTATTGATTGAATTACTCTTCACTAATAAGGGGCGGACTGCCAAATATTTATTTCGAATGCCCCATTGGGATATAGGACGGTCAAAAATACGCATCTATTTGTTTCAATCAGTTGATAATTACCTATACCTAATATAGATGCAGGACACACAGAATAACTCAGATTCACATTACAAAAAACAGAATGATGAAGTAACGACTCAGACGTACCCCGCAGTTCGCGAGATCTTTCACATTTTCTTTCATGAACAACCATTTCATCTAAATATACAAGCACGGTACATAGCCGTATCGATAGAATGGCGAGTAACGAAGCCATTGGTAAGTGGTTCAAAGCCACAGCACCGCTTCTTTTTTTTTTCATTTCATCTGCAATTTTCGAACTTATAAAATAAAGGCTGGTTAGGTTAGTAGCAGGTCGAGTGATGAACATTGTTGAAAATTTGATAGGATGTTCACAATGGTGAGCGGGGGCCATCTAGAAGAATAATGAAGACTTCATTTTTCTATAACTCATATGATGAATCCATATCAGTGAATCTCAGCTGGGTGCCAAAAATTCGTTAGAGATGTGTACCGGGGATCCTTGATTTAACGTATCAAAAATTTGCTAGGATGTTCTCTATAAGGTACCCGGGGGGTTTGGGTCAAATTACGGCAGATTCACGGTGACGGATCAAAAATTTGCTAGGATTTTCTCTATGAGGTACCCGGGGGTTAGGGTCCCCCAAATAAAGGCAGATTCACAGTGGAGTATCAAGAATTTGCTAGGATGTTCTCTATGAGGTACCCGGGGGGGTAAGGGTCAAATAACGGCAGATTCACAGTGGAGTATCAAAAATTTGCTAGGATGTTCTCTATGAGGTACCCAGGGGGTTAGGGTCCCTCAAATTACGGCAGATTCACAGTGGCTTATCAAAAATTTGCTGAAATGTCCATCCTGGTGTTTCGGCTAGCTTGACCTTAAATTCTACAAAGTAGACTTTGTTCTTCTACTCCCCTTTATACTGAATTTGCATTTCAAAGAAATAGTTGAAAACAAATTGAATCGCGATACAAGGAAAACACTGATATAAATAAATTAGTGTGAAGTTATCCACACTTTACTGTCCACTGTTTATGACGTGGTGGCTGTCGAAGTTGGGATAAAACAGAATTTCTGAGAAGTGTTCCCAAATTTCTCAGGAATCCTGGGACTGATTATGAAATAGGGAATGTGCAGAATAAACTTAGCAATGATCTGTACAGACAGCGAATATTTATGTAAAAAAGAATATACAAAGGGTCTGTTTTTAACGGATCATTTCATTATACCGTGTGACGGAAATGTCGAAATTTGCAAATGAGTCCTAAAAGTGCGTTGACAAATTCCTTGGAAAAAATAACACCGCCAAAGCGTGCGGAGCGAGCTATAATGAGATAACTGATAATAATTTTCATTATTACTACAAAATTAAAAGAATGACCTAAGCAATTAATATTATACAGATTGATGAAAATTCTAGAGCTGCTGAAGCGTACAGGGTGAGCAATACTTGAACAGAAATATTATTATTTCCGAAAGTACAACGAATTCGAGAACAAATTCGATAAAGTGATTTTAAGATAAAAAATATACAGTGTGATGAAATTTCATGCCGAGTTAAGTCGTACAAGGTGAGCTATAATGAGAAACCTGAACAGAATTATTAATAATTCCGAAACTACTACGAGTTCGAGAACGAAATCGATATAGTGGTTTCAACATCAAAAAATATACAGCGTGATGAAATTTAATGCCGTGCTACAGCGTACAGGGCGAGCCTTAAGGAGAAACATTAACAGAATTTTCATTATTTCCGAAACTACTACGAATTCGAGAACGCAATCCATGGATTGTCATTTGAAATGAAAAAGACAGTGGGTACGAGTATGAGAAATGAATCCATAGAATATTATTCAGTCAGAATTATATTGTGTGATGAAATTTTAAGAGCAGCTCAAGCGTGCAGGGCGGGATGTGAAAAGATAACCGAGAAATGTATTCACTATGTCAGAAAGTACTGCTAGTTCGAAAACAAGATTGAGTGTCATTACCAATAGATAGCATGCAGTGTGATGCACTACCAAAGCACACAGGACAATCAACAAGAAGTTATCTCAACACATTATGCCATTGCAGTAAAGTGTGAAATTTGAAGACAAGTTCAAAATTGAATTTCCTGGAAAGAGGGGTTCAATGTGACATTATCTAGTCAAGGATAACATCGATTGTATTTGTTAAATATTATTCATTGAATGACATTCATAAAAAATAATCATCGCAGAATTCTTTGTTTGAGAGAAAAAAAAACGATTATCAATAAATAAATAAACAAAATATTTGGTGAAGAAAAAATCTACAAACACAAATTAAATATTTTATCCTAACTCATGTAGGTATTACTATAATAATAAAACTGAATAATAACGTAACATAAAAATTCACATATAATCACAGTAATATCAGCCTATTATGGTACAAGAACATTCATTACTAGCTCATTTTACTAGTTATTTTTTATAAAAATATTGTTTTTTTCCAAGATCATCGAATGATTTTTCGAACAAGTCCCTCGTTTTAATTTGATGCAGAACTAGCATGGTCAATCACACGTTTTGAGTGACTGCATCTTAGAACAATGGCCCAGGAAAACTGAATCACATTAGCACATTCATGTAATAGCGTTCTTAATCGGCAAATGAGGAATCGGAAAAAAAATATCTCCAAAATCTGTTAATTCATACTTTTTGATACGCTGAATCAACCTGAAGAAGCGTTTTTTCGAAAAATGATTTTTTGGAGAAAACCTTTACGCACAACTTGTGACGTCACAAGTTGCCATTCATAAAAGTTTTTAAAAAATTCCCGGGAAATTCACGTTGGTTGCACAGGTCGTGAACTTCATAGTCATATCCAACGAGCTCCTTCCCCCATCCAGTTCAAATACAAAATGGTTGATTTTTTATATCGAAGAAACGTTTTTGTAAAGGAATTTACTAATTACATTCAAATTGTATGATATTTGTCTTGTTCTGGTGTTTAATATTGTGATATCAGTTTGGCAGTGTCTAGTGAATAACAGTGATCATGAATGACGGATTTGTGCAAGGACAATCCGATAATTTACCATAGACTCGTTCACTATGTTTTCATATCTTTCCAAAATTCCGGATTTGTTTGGTGTGGAAATCGAAGGCCACAAAATGCGGTAAGTTTCAATAAATGTTGTCTTACTTTAACTTGAACAACACTTTTTCATAGTATTTATGATTGTCAGTTCAATGCTCAAAAATATCGAACCCCAGTCAACTTTATGAAGTCATGGGCCGTGGTGGTCGGCTGGTAGTGCGTTTGCCTCGCATGCATGGGGTCGTGGGTTCGATCCACCGATTCACCGGTCTCGTGCATGGCATCACACGTTAAAAGGTAAGGACTGCATCTTTCCTAGCTCACACAAGTCTCTCGAAGACTTCTGAGGGTTGCGCGTAGGGGTGCAATCGGTTGACGGAATTAACAATTTTAACAACAATGTAGGGCGTTTTTAGTCATCTTAGCACAAGCATTATCATAAAAATAACGGTAATATCAAAGGTTTTTAGCTTAAACTTGGGATTCTATAAATGAGACCATTTGATATTTGATATTTGATATTTGATATTGAACAGATTCAACTTTCGCTTTTAACATATATTTGAAAACAATTTTAAAATGATGTTGACTAAATGCACTTTTATTTTCACATTCAGCTCACAGTTTCCTACTCTAAACTTAATGAAATGAAACTTTACAAACTATAAGACCTTCATACATTTAACAAGGTTCTTAGAGCTGGTTGAATACGTTCAGTTCATACTCCGAATCTACCTCGGGTCCCTTGAAATTGCTGTAAAACTTTATTGAATGAATCTTGGCCAAAAAACATTTTTCAATTAGCTAGGGGCAAGTTTTCAAATTGATCGATGTATCGATGAGCATTGTATTCTTCTTCAACTAATGGACAATGACAGCATGAATGCGCATTATCCATCGATGAATTCAAAAGCTCGTCCTCGGTAATCATCTTTTATTTCAATTGGTCTCATATCAGCTTTATTAAGTTTTATATTCAGTTATATTAATGTTATTTTCAAATCAATTTTGACAAGTCGTTCAGACAGACATTCACAGAAAATTGAAAAATAAACACTTTGTCTAAAATATTGAAAAAATGCTCGATCTCCTTTTACTTTTGTTGAAAACGAACCTATTCTTGCAAGATGGAAACTGTGGAAAATAAATTCAATGCACTCACTGTTAGGACCTGTGTTGGCGATGAGGTAGGAAAGTTTCCTAGTAAACCGAAGGTCTGGCCGCCGGCATGGGTTCAATCTCGGAGTTCCGGATTTTTTTTATGCAAGTTATTACTTTTTTTTCCTTTTGTTAGACATGAAAATTATTGGATATTTGGATAGCTTATACATTTTGGATTACTAATGAGTGGTAATTTTCTATGTTGATGAAGGTGTCAATCGTTTTTATGTCTAAGAGCTGCGTTTGTAGAAAAATCATATGTGTATTTCGAGCATAAAGTGTCATTGCCGATCTGCAAAGATTACCGCGCTCTCTTTGTCGAGAGGCAATCAATCAGTCTGCGCTCTAAATACACAAGTTGCTATTGTAACATCAGCTACCTATTTATCTCATTCTTTAGGTCAGGTAGGGAAAAAACTATGGAGACAATGCCGTTGGTTCAAGTTAAACGTGATGGAGTATGCCCAGTGAAAGGGAAAATTACACCAGAACACAATGTTGAAAAGAAGGCATATTCAGTTACTTGAAGTTACACCAGCCAAATCACCCTGCCAAATCCGGCAGTACGTAACAATTCATTACATTTTTATTTCAACTAGGTCTGAATTTTATTACACGTTTTTGAGATATGCTTGGGTGGAGTGGGTTCTATCTAAAGCTAGACCACCAACTTCTAACTTTTCAACCAATTGTGATTGCGGAATGGGATTTGAATCAGAATCAATTACAAATGAATTACTAGTGACTAGTTGACATCGAACCCCAATTTTAACCCTTCCGAAGGCGAAAAACACACCGAAATCAAATATTCCGTCGTGATGTTGTGAATTACTCATTGAGATATCCAGTTTTACTGCAAAACCAGATTGTATCACCGATGAATGGATTTTCATCGCAAAAAACACATTATGCAGAGTACCTGTAACATCTGGCGGTCTGGTAATAGAATATTGAACGGTATTTATAGTAGCTTTTCGAATATACGAAACGAATAATAATCCATTCGCAATTTTACTTTTTACTCGAACCGGATAAATTATCATTTCGTGAAACATCTTGAAAAGGGGTTTTGAACACTGTAACAGCAGGCGGTCTGGTGTAATAAAATGTTGAATGATACTAACAGCAGTTTATCGAATATTCGGAACGAATCGAATTATTTTCCTATCTCAATTTCACGTTTTTCTGCAACTGAATGAATTGTTTTTTCAAAAAACTCCTTGTATAGGGTGTGTCAACACTGTAAAATCGGGCGGTCTAGTGTAATAAAATATTGTATGATAGTAATACCATTTTTTGGCATATACGAGATGAATCATTTTTCAGCCTGAATTTCACATTTTCCTTCAACCGAATAGATTGTTATCATCGAAACAAATACAGGGTGTTTCAACCATGCAACATCAGGCGGTCTGGTGTGATAAAATATTGAAAGATGATATTACTTAGTAATTTTTCGAATAGGTAAAAAAACGAATAATATTCCAGTCGAAATTTCACGTTTTTCTCCAACTGGATACTTTATTTTTCCGTAAAACATCATAGCATTTTTTGACATACACGAGATGAATCATTTTCCAGAGAATTTCACATTTTTCTCAACTGAATGGTTTGTTATCACCGAAACAAGATTATACAGGATGTTCCAACATGTAACATCACGCGGTCTGGTATAATAAAATATTGAACGTTAATAATACCTAGTAGTTTTTGAATATACAAAACGAGTCATAGTCAAATCGCGATTTCACGTTTTCCTACAACCGAATCGCTTGTCTTTTCGAAAAACACCTTGAATAGGGTTTTTCAACCCTGTAACATCAGGCGGTCTGGTGTAATAAAATATTGAACTATAATAATAGTAGTTTTTCGAATATTCGAAACGAATCATAATCAAGTCAAAAACACATTGAACAGGGTTTTCCAACCCTGTATCTGGCGGTCTGGTGTAATAAAATATTGAACTATAATAATAGTAGTTTTTCGAATATTCGAAACGAATCATAATCAAGTCGCAATTTCACGTTTTTCTCCAACCGAAAAGTTTCTTCTCGAAAAACAACTTGAACAGGGTTTTTCAACTCTTTAACATCACGAGGTATGGTGTATTTTAATATTGAACGATAATAATAGTAGTATTTCGAATATACGAAAAGAGTCATAATCAAGTCGCAATTTCCCGATTTTCTTGAAAAACACCTTAAAAGGGGGTTTTCAACCCGTAACATTAGGCGGTTTGGTGTAGTAAAATATTGAACGATAATACTAGTTGTTTTCCGAATATACGAAACGAATCATAATCCAGTAGCAATTTCACATTTTTCACCAACAGAATAGATTGTCTTTTCGAAAAAAAACATTCAAAGGGGGGTATCAGCACTGTATAATCAGGGGATCTGGTGTAATGAAATATTGAATTATAGTTTTTTTCGTATACATGAGATGAATCATATTCCAGCCGGAATTTCACATTTTTCTTCAACCGAATAGATTGTTATCACCGATACGACATCAACAAGGTCCCGATGTTACAGGGTTGAAACACCCTGTCTTATGTTATTTCGGTGATAACAATCGGATTGGTTGAAAGAAAATGTGAAATTCCGGCTGGAATATGATACATCTCGTGTATGCGATAAAATGCAAATCACAATCATTCAATATTTTATTACACCAGACTGCGTGATTGTACAGTGTTGAAACATCCTGTTCCAGGTGTTTTTTGTAAAGACAATCTATTCGGTTGGAAAAAAATGCGAAATTGCGACTGGAATATGATTCGTTTCGTATAACCGAAAAACTACTATTATTATCATTCAATATTTTATTATACCAGACCGCCTGATTTTACTTGAAACACCCTGTATGATGTTGTTTCGGTGATAACAATCTATTTGGTTGAAAAAAATGTGAAATTCTGGCTGGAATATGATTCATCTCGTGGATACGAAAAAATGCTATCACTATAATTCAATATTTTATTACACCAGACCTCCTGATTCAACAGTGTTGATCGCACTGTTGAAGGTGTTTTTTGCTAAGACAATTGTTCCTTCAGATGTTAGATATGATGTTTTGATCGATTCTGGAATGTCATTATATAGTTTGAAGAAATAAAGATATTCAATCATAACAACAATCTATTCAGTTGAAGAAAAAAAAAACTCTTTCAATATTTTATTACACCCGACCGCCTGATGTTACAGGGTTGAAAAACGTCGTTTTTTTCGAAAATTTAAACCATTTGGTTGGAGAAAAACGTGAAGTTGCGACTGGAATATGATTCGTTTCCTATTCGAAAAACTACTAGTATCATCGTTCAATATTTTATTGCACCAGACTGCCTGATGTAACATAGTTGAAACACCCCGTTTGATGTTGTTTCGATAATAACAATCTATTCGGTTGAAGGAAAATGTGAAATTCCGGCTGGAATTTAATTCATCTTGTGTATGCGAAAAAATGTTATTACTATCATTCATTATTTTATTACACCAGGCCGCCTGATTTTACAGTGTTGAAATTCCCTATTTGAGGTGTTTTTTTGCAAAGACAATTTATTCAGTTTGAGAAAAACGTGAAATTGCGACAGGAATATGAATTACTTACATGGTGGTTCTTCGGGTTGTAAGGCAGACGTATGTTGAGAGAAGATCTCGACGTTTCGCCAACACGAGTGGTTAGCATTTTCAAGAGACATTTTTCAAATTTTCTGGATTCTTAAGTCACTGTCAAATGCTTGACATTTGTTATACGTTGTCTAAATAAATACCTGTGATTTGACGTTCTTACATCTGATTGGTCCATAGCGTTAGCTGACATCATAGAATCGTTCGTCCCGTTATTTTGTGGGTAGGGAGCTAATTGAGAATTTTTGAGAACTGGAAGCCAAACCTTGTTCAATTGTAGTCCTTCTTCGGTTCTGTTGAAGTTGTTGTGGTGTTTCTGAATTTCAATTACTTCCCAGAGTCTTGGGTAATAGGTAGATGTTGAAGAGATGACTTGGGTTTCTTCAAATTTCACTCTTTTTATCGTTGTTGACAGTATGTTCTGCGTCAGCGGATTTCGACAGCAAGCCTTGAGTGCTTCGATTCTTGTTTTAACTATTATCTTTCAATATTTTATTACACCTGACCGCCTGAAGAGATAAACTATCCGGTTGGAGAAAAACGAGAAATAACGACTGGATTATGATTCGTTTCGTTTATTCAAAACTACTATTATTATATCGTTCAATATTTTATTACACCAGACCACCCGATGGTACAGGAATGAAGCACTCTGTATTATATGGTTTTTGCGGTGATACAATCTGGTTCTGAAGGAAAACTGGATATCTTAATGAGTAATTCTCAATATCACGACGGAATATTTGATTTCGGGGTGTTTTTCGCCCTTGGGAGGGTTAAAATTGGGGTTCAATGTCAACCAGTCAGTTGCAATTTATTTGTAATAAATTCTGGTTCAAATCCCATTCCGCTATCACAATAAGTCAAAAAGTTAGAAGTTGGCGGTCTAGCTTTAGATAGAACCCACACCACCCACGCATATCTCAAAAACGGCAAGTGTAATATAATTCGGACCTGGCGTAATAAATTGGAATAAGAATGTAATGAATTGTTACCTCCGGATTTGGCAGGGTGATTTGGCTGGTGTAGTCACTTACCAAATTTATGGAATTCAATGAAAGATAGGAGGGAATTAATTATGTTAGGTGTCAAGCTTGTGAGTGTGAGTGTGAGGTGAGTCTGATATGCCTGTTTAGTGTTTTTAGAAAAAATACCTAATTACCTTGATGAGTTCAATAACCCTTGCTCGCGCAAGTTTTGCTATTAAGGGGTTTTCCCTGAAATTTATATGAGATCTTATGCAAACGAGAGATATGCCGAACCTACAACTTTTGTGAGAGTGGATTCCGAACCACTCTTAGTGTTATGTCTTTTCTACTTTGGCAGAGATGATTAAATTAAACAAGAAAGTGATAATTTGTATATTCTCATAAAAATTATTTGACAGTGAGTTATCTCAAAAACATTTTCAAACATAATAAACATTAGCATAGCAGCCTAACACAGGATGTATTATAATATACAACAATATCCCCGCAACTAAGCTAAACGATCAGGTGGTTTCAAAGTAAGCCTACTTCTCAAGTCGTAACGATTACCAGGTTGAGTTTTATCAACTTGGTCGGCTATTGTACTTGAATTTGAACCAGTAGGATCGCTTACTTTGCTACCGGAAGAAATAATATCAGAATTATCAGAAACAGGATCCTCTCGGGTTTCATCAAAATCACTATCTGAATCGTTATTTATAGATGGAAAACTGTTTGAATTGGGATCTCTCATTGCATTATCGGTGTTATTGCATTTCAGTAACTGATCTACATGACGTTTCCAAACAATTTCTTCACCTAAAATTTTACAAAAGTACATCTTATTTCCTAACACTTCATCAATCACACATTTTGTCCATGTTTTCCTATTAGGACATCGAAAATCTCTACAATATACTATTTCTCCCACTGTAAATTTATTGTCACTTAATTCCCCTGCATTATTCAACATAACATCTTTCCTATTGATATAACTTTTCAAAAGATCGAGTCTTGTTTTTGGCTTGTTCCTTAAAATCATATTAGAAGGTGTCAAACCTGTAGTCATTTGTACGCTAGTTCTTGAACTAAAAAGATATTTAAACATCAAGGTTTCGATTGGCTGGATCTTTCAATGCTTTGGACATTGCTAATTTAAAGCTTTTGACTGAGTTTTCTGCTTGACCATTACTAGAAGGATGATACACAGGTGAAGTCATATGACGAATACCATTCATGCTCAGAAAATTTGAAAATTCTTTGGATGTAAATGAGGAACCATTGTCTGTGACCAGTACATCCGGCAACCAAAAGCAAGAAAAACATTCCCTGCACTTCTCGATAGTTTCCGCAGTATCACATTTTTTCATAATGAAAGCTTCTACCCATTTTGAGTAGGCATCTACAATTATCAATATCATTTTATTATGGAAAGGACCCACTGAACTCTCTCATACATTCTATTGCATCTATTCCAAGGGCGTGAAACAGATTTCACAGGTTCGGGACGGAATTTAACACAAATTTCAACAATATTTTACCTTATTCTCAATATCCTCATCTAATGACGGCCACCAAAAATAGGATCGGGCAGTAGATTTCATTTTAACAATTCCCTCGTAATTTGCATGTAATTCATTCAATAGAGTTGCCCGAAGTTTAAAAGGAATTACTACCCTGTATACCCACATTATTATATTATTCTCAATGTAAAGCTCCCCTTTTCTCCTAACATATGGTTTTAAATCTTGACCACATTCTTCTTCTGGAAAGCTATAACATACATAATTAAAAACTTTTCCCAAAATATTATCCGTCCTAGTTTCAGAGTGAACAAGCTTGGTATCAATTATATTCATATTCTCAACAAAATTCAAATAATCTAAATCACTTTTTTCATTATTTTCTATTTATCCGACAGGCAATCGTGATAAAGCATCTGCTCTTGTATTATTTATACCCCGTATATAATCAAACGTATAATTGAAATTTGACAAAAACAATGACCATCTTTGAATACGCCCTGAAGCCCTTTGTGGTAAACTTTTCTTCTCGCCAAAAAGAGTAATGAGAGCCTTATGATCTGAAATGATTCTGAAATGTCTACCAGCCAAATATTGATAAAGCTTCTGTACCGCCCAGTAGACAGCTAAAGCCTCTTTATGGACAATTGAATAGTTTTCCTCAAATTTATTCAAAACTCTCGAAATAAAACACACGGGTTTCTCTGAACCATCTTCGAAAACATGTGACAAACAAGCTCCAATACCTTGACTACTAGCGTCACAGTATAAATTCAGTGGTTTGTTTGGATCATAATGTATAATTACATTTTCTGATAGTAAATCATTTTTAGCAATTTCAAACGATCGCTGGCAATCCTCAGACCATTCAAATTTTTTGTCTTTTTCACATAGACTATACAATGGTTTCAATTTAGTGGATAGGTTTGGAATGAATTCTGAATAATAATTTACCATTCCACAGAAAGACTTGACCTGTGTCACTGACTTTGGTACAGGACAATGTAAAATGCCACTTATTTTATCATTATCTTTCATCAGGCCTTCAGAATTAATTATATGTCCTAAATATTTAATTTCTTTTTTGAAAAAATTACATTTTTCCTTATTCAAACGTAGACCTGACAATTTTAGCCGTTCAAAAACGGTTTTCAAATTTTCGAAATGTTCCTCATTAGTTCTGCCGGTTACCACAATATCATCTAAATAGTTAACTACCCCTGGTATACCCAACAAAAGCTTTTCAACCGCTTGCTGAAAAATTGCACAAGCGGGTTTAGTTCCAAATGGAAGACGATTCACCCTGTAAATACCCTGCTCAGTACTCCATGCTAATAACATACTAGATTCATCATCCAGCTCCAATTGATTATAAGCATTGCGAAAATCAAGTTTTGTGAAATATTGACCACCCTGTAAAGCTGCAAAAATACATTCGATTCTTGGTAAAGGATGATTGACGTCAGTTAAATATTTATTTACAATAATTTTATAATTTGCACACAATCTGATATATTTCCCATTTGATTTCAAAGCCACCACTAAAGGTGTTCCCCATTTAGAATTATCTATTTTCTCTATAACTTTTTCTCTTTCTAAACGTTGAAGCTCATTCTTTACTGAATCCTTATAGGCATATGGAATTGGTTTCGACTTATAAAAAATTGGCTTTGCCGACCTATCATATTCCAGTGTAATTTTCAACCCTCTATATAACCCCAAATCGTTTTTGAAAAGTTCATCATATTCCTGCAGCAAATCATGTAATTTTGTTTCACTACTCAATGAATTGACAAATATAGGTGACAGAAGTGACAAAACGTCAATCTGAAACTTTTTCAACAAATCGCGTCTAAAAAGTAATCTACATCCACCATTTACCACTATTAAGTCACAAACCTGGTTCATATTTCTCAAAGATACATTGACCTTTATCTTGCCAACAGGAGCTATTATCATTGTTTATATAGAAGATAGTTAGTCAACCTTATGGGATTATAATTGGATCAAAATGGATGCGACATGTAGATGGCGATAGTGAGCTCGCATCCAAGTCATGTCGTAACTCAGTGATCTGGCCTCCAAGTCATGTCGTAACTTGATTAAAACAATGGAAAAGCATTAAAATCAGGGTTTTTTTAAGAAACCTGCATTAAAATGACGTCAAATATTCATGTTTGTAACTAATCACGCTAGATGACACTCGCGTTTGTGTCCAATACCTTATCCACAGGCATTGACTTACTATGTTCTATTTTAACAATGCTATTATGCTTCCATCGTAAGTTCTGAGCTTAACCGGAGTATCAGTCAAAGTAACATCAGAAAACGATTCCTCATATAGCTTCATTTTCAATAACTTTCCATTCAAAAGAACATTAATATAAATGGGTTCCAACCTCAAACTCGAATTATCATTAGTATTAAACATCTCTATGAAATCATTAGGATTTTCCACTTCTTCAGAAGAATCCTGATTCAGAGGGACAAAATGATTTTTATTTTCCTTACATGCTGTCTGAATATGGCCCTTTCTTTTGCAAAGATCACAGGTGAAATTTCTGAATTTACAGTAACGAAAATCATGATTGGTTTTTGTTATATATCGGGCTCTAAAGAGTTCCACTCTGTATATGCTATTTGAGTATTCACTTTGTGGAGAGTTGTTTTTTGTATCCAAGCAAAACATCGAGCCGACATGCCTGCTCGGTCTGCAGTATGAAATAAATATGTACACAATTACAAGAGATTTTATTGATTACTCGCGAATACTATTCAATTTAATAGTAACAAATAGAACAGTTTTGTTACAAGCAAAACAAACCTTTTGAAAAGTTTCATTCGGAAACCTACTCGAAATCCGTTTATTATCCCTTTCTGGTATCTTCTTATAAGCACTTTCAATTTTTTGAATCCTATTAACCTGGATCGGTTGTTTTCTCTCTTCTAAAACTGCCTCTCACTACAGAGTAATTTCAAATAATTCTTCCATAGATTTCTTCACTGGAGATTCTTCACAAAGTCGATCTAGAATCCGACCCGGCTTGATCCCATCCTCGTCGCCACGTCTTGTTATGTCTTTTCTACTTTGGCAGAGATGATTAAATTAAACAAGAAAGTGATAATTTGTATATTCTCATAAAAATTATATGACAGTGAGTTATCTCAAAAACATTTTCAAACATAATAAACATCAGCATAGCAACCTAACACAGGATGTATCATAATATACAACACTTAACTGGTAACAGATGCTGAATTTGAACCTAGGTCGTCTAGGTGAAAAGGCATCACTGTAGCGCGATGTCCACTTAGCTTATACTATCTTGGAAAGACAGGGGCCTGTTTTTCAACTTGTGATCCCAGGCAAATGAGAACCAATTGAAATTACTTAAGATGTACATTAGTCACCCATCTAAGAGGGTCAGTTTTGCTCTACTTCAGATATCTACGCTACCCAAAATATAGATGATATTGTCGTCTGGACACTGGTCATTCAGGTGACATCATAGTCATCTAGCTACTTTCATCAAAATAATATTGATATTCAAATTATTCCAAGCACAATCCATATTTTCATTTTTCATTGTGTCTATAAGAAAATAGAACTTCAGGTTCAATTCAATATTTATTATCCCATCATTTATATTTAATTCACTATTTATAGGTACCATATATTTGAACAGTGAGGCTTTTTCCCTCCTTCCAGCTAACTTTTGAACGGCATCACGTACAAATATGGAACAAAAACCATTTTGACAAAAATATTTTGAATGATATAACCGATATTACTTTTTGAAAGAAAATACATTGCAATTACTCGAAAGATGGTGCTGGGGGCACAACAACTTGAAAATTTTGAAAAGCAAAGAGATTGAAATTGTGAAAATACTTATTAACCAAAAACAAATTGTATTGTCGCAAAGATAATTGAATTATTTTTTCAAGGAACTGTAATTTGACCCCTCATGCCATTTGATATTTTTGAATTGATGTGCCCCCCACCCCCTCCATCAGCCAAACACAATCGGTGATTTCATTCAAAATGGTTTTTGTTTCATATATGTACGTCAAACCGTTCAGAAGTTAACAAGGGGGGGGGGGGGTAAAAAAGCTGCAATTTTTAATAATGTAGCTCATTTATGATTTTTAATCACAGGGGAGTGCAAACTTTTAATGATGAGAGGCTTGGATTTTTTGCTGCAGTTAAGTTCAAGAAGAAACACTGTAAGAAATTGGACTATCTTACAGCAGGTTCATTCTTGGAACTTGTACAAGCTAAGCATATAAGAAGTTCAGTCTGAGCAGATTTATAGTTGTCCTTAAAAACATAACAAATTCTCTACTCACTGAGACAAAGACAATTGTTTGTTAGTGGAGTCGAACTATTTCTGTCAATTTTGTCAGAAGAGAATGAAAAGTTATCATTTCGGAAATATTTTCTTTTTCCATATTTTAGTTTTATTTTTAATTCTGGTTCATCCTCTAGAACAAAATGCAACCAAAGAAATTTGACAGTATTTTATGTGTACGAGAAAGATGAGTGAGTGTATCCACAGTTAAGTGGGAGCATTAGTTTTCATACTGAAAAAAAATAGTTTCAATAAGTTTTTCACAATCAGAACTCATTTAAAGTAAATGAAAATACTTGGGTATTTTTAGAAAAAAGAAAAGTGATAGATCCAAAGTTATTAATGTGGCGAAGCTGCGGGCGATGCCGGGCCTGAACAATCACCTAGTCAGAACGTGCCCGTGAACTACTTCCGAGGCGCTTCGCTTAGCGAAGAATCTGGACGATTCGAGGCTTCTCAAGAAATTTCATGAGCATTCGGAGAAGTGAGCGGCGGATATAAAAAGAACTACGCAGCGGACAGGTGGGCGGTCAGTGAAAGAGAAAGTCGAATATAAGTTCAGTGGTTGTTATATAAATTAGAGTATTGTGTTATTGAATCATTGTATTTCGTTAAATAAATTATTTTAGAGTGAATTAGAGTTTAAATATATGACATTAAGAAAACATTGCAAATGATTACCATTCTATTAGGCTGTATTAGTTTTAACAGAAAAAGTATCAAAATTGAAGTGACAAACTGGACCCTCTTTGGGTCTTCATTTAATAAATTCTTTAAAAATTAAATTTGCAGCAGAAAAGATGTAAAATTTTAACAAATTTTGATTTTATCTAGATCAGTTTAGCAAATGTTTCTTTGTCACAAATAAGAGTTTGTAAAATTTGATTTTATCTAGATCAGTTCAGCAACACTTGTTTGTCATAAATAAGAGCTAAAGGAATTGAAAAAGTTCATTTGACTCTTTGACTCTAGATATAAACATGTGTAGTTCTTATAAAAGAACTGAGATAATTCAAGGGTACAAGTACAAGACTATTAGACATTATCATTTAGAACAAAAATCATTGATTCTGGATGTTTTCTTGGAATACTTCCGAAGTTTTATAAATGTTCTACGCTGTTTCTAGAATAACTCACAATGTCTTCATCGAATATAAGGTTCGTAAAATTTTTCAGAATATATGATCCTGCCTTTGAATCCTCAAAACAGTGTGTTTGCTGCACAAATAAGAAAAGTTCACACAATTAAACAGGGAAAGACATACTCGTAACGAACAAAGAAACATTATTCTTCCAATACCCAATATATTGCTTGTGAGACAATCTATTATTTATTGAGATAAATAAATGTACAATCACTTGCCCAATCAGATGAGAGCAATAAATCATTTAAAGCAGTTCAGAAAATCTCTTAAAATCAACCTGAAGAAAAAATGTTTTTACAGTGTGGATGGATATATTGTTGATAAATTCTGGTCATCCATGTAATAATTCTATAATTTTACACTGTGTTTGTATGTTTGATTTAGTTGCATTTACAAGTGATGTTCTCAGAAACGATGTGTTTGTTCATTTTCGACAAAGTTCATTTATCTGGCTATCCATTATAATATTCTCTCAAAGGATTGAAAGATTCTTATCGTTTGTGGTAGAATTTTATGATTTTTAGATTTTTTTACTGCATATAGTGTATATTGTATTTTTTACATGAAGCTTATTGAAATATTTTGATTTTTGTATGTATATAATGTATTAAATATTTGAGTTTACTTTGATATTGTACCTCAAAACGATGCTTTATCAACAACTTATTTTCATAGACCGTGATTACCTTTTGAATTGCTCAATTGTCATAAAATACTGTAACCAACTGTAACCACAAATATGATCTTATGTAAATATTTATTTTAATTTGTACTGTAAAAGTAGTCAGCCGGCTATAGTGCCCTTCTGTAGAATTTCATAGTAATAGATAAGTACATAATACATTCATTGATCTATCTATCTTGTGATTTATAACAGAAATTTGTAATCTCTGTAATGTTCAAACTCAAAATAAACGCTAACATTGTATAAAAAATCCAAGTGCATGGATCATCCTATCGAAACCATGGACGAATTTATTTATAAGTCCATGATTGAAACTTTCAAGAGGTTGGTAATGGAGTTTGATAATTATGTCTATATGTTGAATGATTTTCACTTAGAAATTTGACTTGTACTTTATGAAAAATTGACTCTAGTGTGTGAAAGACTATATTTTATTTATTGTGTAAGATGATTTCCAGTTTTAAACCATTGTTACTAGATTAATTAGATTTATTCGTGTTGAAGTTTTCATTTGAAGTAATTGAATATTTCCTCGAAGAGTTGAGATTAAAACTGCAAAATGTGTTGCAAGTGTCTTTGAATTATCAAGACTTGCTGTTGATACTAATGTTAATATTTAACGAAGCTCAGATTGGTAATGATAATTTCTGACAGTAGGATTCATTTCAGATATTTATTTCCATTGTGCCAAAGAAAGTGGCTTTTTAACAATTTTTTAAAAATATTTAAGTTTTTTTGTGGTAACAATTTCAAAATTATCTCACTATCTCCTATAATTCATTGAGTAGTAGAACTTGTTGAATTATGATCACATTGTATGATTTATACCAAAGATCACAATACCATTTTTTGGATATATTCAATTTTAAGTGAAATTTGTCCAGCTGTGTGCACGTTCCAATGTAATTGAATGAAGAAAAGTTGTATTTCGTGCAGAAATTTATTTATAAAATCATAGCAGAGCGCTTTCGACTATAAAGTCATCATCAGTGCGTACCTGTAAGTAAGTGACATCGAATTGAATTTAAGAAATTTTGATAAAAATAATTTTGAAAATTGAAAAGTTACTTACTCGTCAGGTGTACAAGAGCCAGACCATAAAAATATCATGTGTCCAGAGGACCATGTAAAATTTAAAAACGGGACATCATATTAATAACATTTTAAAAAAGTCCTTATTCCAGGATTCACCTGGATAAAAGTTTCAACAGGCAGAGTAACACTTGTCTGTTGGAGCTTAGTCTACTGTTAAACTGAATGAATGAAATTTACATTGTGTCAAAAGTTGACAATGACAATGACGTTTGGCTTAGAACATTAACTTCTAGAAACCCTGATCTGTGTTTTGAAAATTGAATAATGACCAAATTGATCTGTAAATCTATTTATAGTTATGTTAATCTAAACCTAAGGAATTGTGACAAATCGGAAGAAAAGTCTAATGAGAACCTCAACCCGATGTGCACAGAACCAGATTCAAGAAACAGTCCCTCGGGAATTTGTGAAACCAATTCTTAGCTCAGGATCATGGGACAGGTCTAATGGGAACCTTCACACTTCCCAAAGCGTCAAAAAGGTAACCCAAAAAACAAGAGGCACCATTAACATAATCATAAAAGATTTAAGAAAGTTTCAACAGGCAGAGTAACACATGTCTGCTGAAGCTTAGTCTACTGTCTAACTGAATGAAAAATGACATTGTGTCGAAAGTTGACAATGACAATGAAGTTATGATATAAAAAATGTGTAAAAAATGAACTATAATAAAAACATTGATTTGTGTTTATCAATTTCAAAACACAAATCAATGTTTTTATTATAGTTCATTTTTTACACATTTTTTATATCATAACTTCATTGTCATTGTCAACTTTCGACACAATGTCATTTTTCATTCAGTTAGACAGTAGACTAAGCTTCAGCAGACATGTGTTACTCTGCCTGTTGAAACTTTCTTAAATCTTTTATGATTATGTTAATGGTGCCTCTTGTTTTTTGGGTTACCTTTTTGACGCTTTGGGAAGTGTGAAGGTTCCCATTAGACCTGTCCCATGATCCTGAGCTAAGAATTGGTTTCACAAATTCCCGAGGGACTGTTTCTTGAATCTGGTTCTGTGCACATCGGGTTGAGGTTCTCATTAGACTTTTCTTCCGATTTGTCACAATTCCTTAGGTTTAGATTAACATAACTATAAATAGATTTACAGATCAATTTGGTCATTATTCAATTTTCAAAACACAGATCAGGGTTTCTAGAAGTTAATGTTCTAAGCCAAACGTCATTGTCATTGTCAACTTTTGACACAATGTAAATTTCATTCATTCAGTTTAACAGTAGACTAAGCTCCAACAGACATGTGTTACTCTGCCTGTTGAAACTTTTATCCAGGTGAATCCTGGAATAAGGACTTTTTTAAAATGTTATTAATATGATGTCCCGTTTTTAAATTTTACATGGTCCTCTGGACACATGATATTTTTATGGTCTGGCTCTTGTACACCTGACGAGTAAGTAACTTTTCAATTTTCAAAATAATTTTTATCAAAATTTCTTAAATTCAATTCGATGTCACTTACTTACAGGTACGCACTGATGATGACTTTATAGTCGAAAGCGCTCTGCTATGATTTTATAAATAAATTTCTGCACGAAATACAACTTTTCTTCATTCAATTATATTCAATTTTGACAAGAAATGTAATGTCACAATAAAAACTTACATGTCAGTTACAGTCCGCTTCATTCATCAATTATAAACGTATATTTCAAGTAACAAGTCTATTAGCACGATTGAACCAGCAAGTCGTCCATTCAGCTACACAATTTATAAATTTTTTGGTCACTCCGAGCAGGATCTAAACCAGTGAAGACGCCAGGCAAGTCAGTAGTTAAGTCCATTATACGATTCAAGAGATTGCGATTGTGGTACAATCAATCAAATATCTAGGAATTGCTCATAAGTGATAAGTCAGACTTTCCTTTCATCCATTCCTATTATCCAATTTCCAATAATAATGTACGATTTCGGTCAAGACAAAAATCTCATTAGCTATTAAAGTCCCCATCGCTCTATTTCACTAGTATTTCAAGTAATAAAATGGGGGAAAATCTGAAAAAACTCATTCGTACTTGAGGTTCAATCAAAGTGACAGCTTCTGATGATCAAAGACCTTCTTTGTCAGATGTAAAAATGCGATTCCAAAATAATGAAAGTCTTTTGAGTGATTTTCAAGATATTCAAACAAATATTGAGTTACTTTGTGATGAAAATGACCAAGAAAGAAAGATTATATCGTCGGCTTAGTGCAAGAAGTCATTAACTGACAAAAATTCACAAAAAGAGTTAAATGTCACTAACAACGTCTTTTAATACACTCTATCTAGTACCGAAGTCATTAACTACGTATGTTGTCTTATTGCTGTAAAAACATTCAGCAAGAAATCATTATTTACAACAAACTCTATTTTCCAAAATGTTGAAAGTCACCAAGTAATTTATTGATCTTTGAAATTTTATAAATTATAAAAATTCCACAATATGCAATTTGTAAGACATCACTAAATACCCTTAGTGATTTTATAGTAATATAATATCCGCAAACTGTTATATAGGGTTTTACTGAAAGTCATTAAATGAAGTTAATGAATTCTGGCACATTATTTTAATAATTTTCAAAGACGTTTCATGATACCAGAAGTAACTAAGTACGTTTAGTGATTTTTTACGCAACAATACCATATGAGTAGATCAGTTTTATGACAGTGACAGAACTAATTATTCAATTTATCTTCAGCTGCATTCTATAGATAGTCGGCAGTTACAATGCGGTAGTGAATCTAGTAGCTTGTCGGCGCGTATTATCTTTTATGTTTATACTTGATTTAAGTGAAAAATGGAGTACAAAGAAAACTTTATGAAAAGTGGACGTGCCAAACGAATGATTTTAGCGGTTATTCAGCATAATAATGATAATACACAGGATGGCAATGCCGAGCTCACTGTAGGTAACCTAAAATGATCATTTTTGATACTTACGTTATATTTCAATTGCTGAAAGTAAGATCAAGTTTATATTTAAGTAAAGGAAGTTACTTCTCTTCAGGAAGACTTATATTTAAGTGATGATGATGATTCAGTTGCGGACCCTACATGGGAAGTGGAAGACACGGTGCCAACAAACAGTGAGGAAGATAACTGTGAAATGATGGACTCTAGTGAAGCACCTACGCCAGAAACAGTGGACCCAGAAATACCGGTATCTGAACCAATCCACTCGGGAGTACTTGAACCACACACAAGTACAAGTACTTTATTGGAAATTAATAATGAGAGGAACAAAAAACTGAAGAAAACTACTAGGTGGAACAAACGAAGAGAAGAAACATATAAGAGAAACCTAGAAAGAAATTTAAAATATAAATGTTTGCCGTACAAGGACTACAAAGGACGGGTGAAATCAGCAAAAGCACCTAAAGAATGTGTTTGTAATTGTAAGTTCAATTGCACTGGAAATTTCAGTCAAGATGAAAGAATCAACATCTGCAAAACTTATTGGGGTCTAGCTGATTATGCACGCCAGAAAGATTTTTTGCTAATGCATATAAAATCATGTCTCCCAAAGCGTCGTCTAGAGAATGCTTCTAGAAAGAGGACTTCTGCTAAGACCTATTTATTTGAAAAGGATGGTAGTAAAATCAGAGTATGTCAAAACTTTTTTCAAAAAACGCTGTGCATTTCTAATGGTCCAATCAATAAAGCATTCGAAAAACTTGGAACTCATGGCAATTTTGCCAGTGTTGATGGTAGAGAAAGACACCAGGCGTACAACAAAACTTCTCAAAGTAGCATTGATTCAGTGAAGAGACACATTGAACAGTTTCCGACCATGGAATCACATTACTGTAGAAAAACATCATCAAAACTCTACTTAGCAAGCAACTTGTCGATCACGAAAATGTATAAATTGTATGTGGACCAATGTACAACAAGAAATTAAGTACCTGTTTCATTGTATGTGTACCGTCAAATATTCTGCACTGAATATAATCTCTCATTTCACAAGCCAAAGAAAGATCAGTGCCTCATGTGCCACAAATATAAACAGGCAGCGATGTCAAAACCCCAAAATTTTCTTGATTTAGAAGCCAAATATAATTGTCACATAGAGTTAAAAAACCAAAGTTATGTTGCCAAAGACGCTGATGAACTAAGGGCAAACAACGACCCTTCCTTTGCTTCCATTACTCTGGATCTTCAGCAGGTCTTACATATTCCTAGTGGTGACGTGTCTCTGTTATATTATTTACGTAAACTAAATGTGTACAATGCCGCTATATATGAGGCCCGAGTACCAAATAATGCCTTTTGCATAATGTGGAGTGAGATAAACGGCAAAAAGGGCAGCAATGAAATTGGCACCGCATTGTATAAATGGATGAATTTGCTCCCTACCTCAATAAAAAATATCTCAATTTTTTCTGACACATGTGCTGGACAAAATCGCAACCAATATTTAACTTGTTTACTGCTATTCTTAGTACAAACAACGCATTTCGATGTCATTGAACAGAAGTACCTTGAGTCAGGACACATCTACATGGAGGCCGATAGTATTCACAGTGCCTTCGAAAATTTGCAGAAAAATGTACCAGTTTATTCTATGATCGATTGGATCAATATTGTAAAGTTGGCAAGATCTAAACGCAAAATGTTCGATAAAAAAAATATAATTGCAAAGGATCCCTATATACCAATCGAACTCAAATACTCTGACATTTTGGATCTAAAGGATTTAGCTGTACAATTGATGAGAAATAGATCAATCGACAATGACGGTCAAACCGTACAATGGTTAAAACTGAAGTGTATGAGATTTCAAAAGGATAAACCAAATATTGTTCTATTTCGTTATGATTATGAAAGTACTTACAAAGAACTGAATGTAAGCCTTTCAGAACGTGAGCAGCAGTACCTCAAAAATAAAAAACACCCTGAACAAGACTCCCTCAAATCCAGACGAGTTTTACGAAATCGCGATGCGCTAGCAAGTGAAACTAAATCATTTAACTTCAATTACGCAACATTCCATATGAAACCCGCATACAGCAAACCACTGTGTATAACAAAAGCAAAAAAAAGCTGATTTACTGAAAATGTGTAAGAACCAAATTATACCAAGTGAACTTCATAATTGGTATCAAAGTTTGCCTGATGCTGTGAAGAACGACTATCTGCCTGAATCGGATGTTGACGATGACACTGAGGAAGATCATATGTTGCAAAATGGTGAAGAGGAACATCTTGAATCATAATGATGTGAAGTGGACACTGCAAGTGACCCTTACCATTTTTTATCAAAAATACTAAAAATAACTAAGGCGCTTTAAATATTATTTGGTTTTGCTAAAAGTCATTAAAATTGTTTAATTTTTATTGGAAATACAGAATAATTTTTAGTTTGTTCAAATGACATAAATATAAATAAACAACCTTCATTCATATGACTATAATTTTTTGTATTGTCCCTGATCCATTATTTGAAAGGTAATATAACTTAAGTGAATTAAAATTTCAAATATCATTATTTCGAAATAATCATTTTGTTAGATAGTGACTTCTTGCACTAAGCCGACGATATACAAGATAATGCACATCTATTAGTTCAACCGCAGTCAATTTCGAATGCTAGTTAGATTCTTTACAAAATATTCTTTTGCCCAAAATAAAGCTTCCGGTGTTCAAAGGAGATTATGAGCATTGGCTTGATTCCAAAAACAATTTCACTTCAACAATTTATAACAATAAATCACTGAATGATAGTCAAAAGTTTCAATTTTTGAAATCTGCACTTGAAGGTTACGCAAGGCGAATCATAGACGGTGTTGATATCGATAACAGTTCGGATCAATATACACTTGGTTGGAATTTGCTTTGTGAGCGATTCGATAACAAAAAATTACTAGTTAATACGCACATAAAGGCAATTTTCAATATTGATCAAATACACAAAGAATCATATCCAAAACTGAGGAATATGTTAGACAAAATATCTAAACATACTTCAGCATTGGTAGGAATGAAACTTCCGAAAGACGTTCTCTGGGATAATACTATTATTTTTTATTTTAGCAAGTAAACTAGATAAACAAACTCTCAAAGAGTGGAAAGAAAATCAAAATTCTGATCTGTCAACCTTAAATGAATTTTTAGAGTTCATGAAGAAAAGAGCAGATGTCTTAGAGTCTCTAGAAGAATGCCATTCGGAACAAAATACGCAAGACAGAATTAATCAATATCATTCACACAATTCAGAAATGCATAAGTCAAGAAATAATCAAAACTCTAGTTCTCGCCCACAGGTCAATTTTACAGTAACTAATGAGATAAAATGCAATTATTGTCAGGAACCTCATTTGATATATAGTTGTCAAAAGTTTCTGAAATTATGCGTCAGAGATAGAATAGATAAAATCAAAAATTTAAGGTTATGTTTCAATTACCTCAGAACAGGACACGGCAAAGATTCTTGTAATTTAGACTCGTGTGAAAAGTGCAGAAGGAAACACAACACTCTTTTACATAACGATTATCTACCTCAAGCATTAAATTCAGAAAACAGTTCTTTGCAAAATGCACCACTTGCACAAAGCACTAATTTACTAGTCAGACTTGCCCTATGCAATATGCAGGTTTTATTGTCAACCGTTGTATTCAACGTCAAAGATAAAAATGGTTTCTTAAAACCATGTAGAGCTCTACTCGATAGTGGTGCACAATCCAATCTAGTCACAAAACATTTTTGCAATAAATTGAAATTACAATTGAAATCCACAAATCTATCGATTATAGGCATCAATCAAGTGGTGTCCACTCTCAATGAAAAATGTGTCATTGAAATTTCCTCGAATGATGGTACCTTTCAAACTTCTATTTTGTGTTATGCAGTTCCTGCAATTTCAAATAAAATTCCCATGCAACAAGTTAATATTGAGTCGTGGAATATACCTGAGTATGTTAAACTCTCAGATGCTAGCTTCTATGAACCAGGAGAAATTGACATCTTGATAGGAGCAAGTCTATTTTGGGATATTTTAAGAGATGGAAAAATTAGATTAGGAAAAAATCTTCCAATCCTCCAAAATACTCAGTTTGGCTGGATTGTATCGGGTACTGCCGCTATAGCATCTACTAAGAAATCGCTTTGCAATTTTTCTAAAGTTCATTCCCCAGAAGATGAACAGTTGAAACGATTTTGGGAGCTTGAAGGTTTCCAATATAATTCCATTATCGGAAGATGATCTGAAGTGTGAGAGTCTATTTATACAAGATACTTTCAGAAATCAAGAAGGTAGATTTGTAGTCAAGTTTCCATTGAAATACCCACCTCACATGGGAAACTCAAGGGATATAGCGGTTAAGCGATTCCTGTCATTAGAAAGGAAAATGTCCCTCAATAGTCATTTTAAAGAACAATATCAAGAATTCATAAAAGAATATGAGCAACTTGGTCATATGACAAAGCTTCAAAGTCGCGAGTGTGTTTCAGAATCAGATCCATCCTATTTTTTACCACATCATGGCATCATGAAAGAAAATAACATCACTACAAAATTTAGAACTGTTTTTGATGGATCATGGCCTACAAGTACAGGGTGGTCACTCAACGATTTACAGTATACGGGTCCAAAAGTACAAAATGATATATTTGACATACTCTTACGTTTTCGCCAATACAAGTTCGTAGTCTCATCAGACGTTACGAAAATGTACAGGCAAATTCTTATACATCCAGAACACAGACCACTACAGCGAATTTTATGGAGAGATAATACAAGAGATGAATTTTCTATTTATCAGCTGAACACCGTCACGTACGGTACGAAATCAGCTCCTTATATTTCGATTAGGTGCATGAGGCAACTTGCCTTTGACAATTCAACAAATTATCCTTTAGCATCTCAAACAATTTTGAACGATTTTTACGTAGATGATTTATTGACAGGTTCCAATGATTTTCATCAACTTAAACTTATCTGCGCGCAAGTCTCGAGTATTTTAGAATCGGGAAAATTTATACTTCGAAAATGGAATTCTAATTGTTCAAGCATTTTGTCGGATCTTGACCATTCAAAACCACACGCTGAACAAAATATTGGCTCAAATGAAAGTTGTAAAACTCTAGGTATACAGTGGGTGAGTACTTGCGATTTAATCAAGTACCACATTGATTCGTCACAATCTTATTCCAATAGTTCCGATCTTCAATCTATCACAAAAAGAAAAATACTATCCATAATTTCTCAAATTTATGATCCATTAGGACTCTTGAGTCCCTGTATAATCGTAGCAAAAATTATTATTCAACAATTATGGTCATTGCAATTACTTTGGGATGAACCTATACCTTCAAAGTTACAAAAAAAATGGAAACAATTTCAAACAAAATTACTCGAATTGAACAAGTTATCCATTCCGAATATTCACTATGTGATATTCACTGCTTTTGCGATGCTTCGCAAGATGCATATTCAACAGCAATTTATTTACGGAGTGAAAATGGACATGGTGACTACGAAGTTAACCTTCTTTGTTCTAAAACAAAAGTAGCTCCATTGAAATTATTTACAATTCCAAGATTGGAGTTACGTGCAGCTCTTTTGGGAGCTCAACTATTGGAAAGAGTTATGAAATCTATATCATATTCTGTAAAAACTTATTTATGGTCCGATTCACAGGTAACATTATGTTGGATAAAAACTGAACCTTCTCTCTTACAAGTTTTTGTTGCAAACAGAGTTTCGAAGATCCAGTCATTATCCAAGAGCGATGACTGGTATTATGTAAATACCAAACAAAATCCCGCTGATCTAGCATCCAGGGGTGTCTCAGCAGAGCAACTCTGTACATCCATTTGGTGGAAAGGTCCAGAATTTTTGAATTCATCTATTGATAGTTGGCCTATTACACATCACAATTTTACTGATCAAGATTTACCAGAATTGAAGAAAACCACTAACATTTTTAGCACAACTAATGTCAGTGATTGAGATATATTTTCAAGATTTTCTAGTTTGAATAAATTGAAACGGGTTCTAGCTTATTGTTTATGATTTATATGGAATTCTAAAACTGTCTCGAATGAAGAGAGAAAATATGGACCATTATCTGTAGTTGAAATTAATTCTGCCAGTTTGCTACTCATCAAAATTTCTCAAAAGGAATTATTTAGTAATGAATTATCAATCTTACGGTCTACAGGTAATTTGGATCCCAAACATAAGTTATCTTCTCTGGTACCATTTTTAGATGACGAAGGTGTGATTCGAGTAGGTGGACGCCTTAGATTCACATCTCTTGATTCAAATTTCAAGCACCCAATTCTATTGTCATTCAAACATATTCTGACAAAACTTGTATTTGAACATAACTATTTATTACACGCAGGACCACAACTCTTATTGTCATCGGTTCGACAGAATTACTGGCCAGTAGGAGGAAGAAACTTATCAAAACAGGTAGTTAAAAACTGTCTAACTTGTTTCAAATTCAAACCGTCTCTAAGTGCCCAATGGCAAGCTTACCTGATAGTCGAGTTATGCCATCGTTACCATTTCAAGTGTCAGGAATTGATTATACCAATCCTTTTCTAATTAATAACAGCACAGGTAGAAGATCAATTAAAACTAAATGTTATATTTGTGTATTTGTTTGTTTCTGCACAAAATCAGTTCATTTAGAGACCATTACTGATATGACAACTGAAACATTTTTTGCTTGTTTGAAACGATTCACTTCACGCCGTGGTATACCTTCAGATATTTATTCCGATAACGGAAGTACTTTTGTAGGAGCACGTAACGAATTACGAGAACTAGGCCAATTCTTATTTCGGAATCAGCACAATATCATGAACATTTCTAGTAAAGACAATATCCGATGGCATTTTTCACCACCATATTCTCCAAACTTTGGCGGTTTGTGGGAAGCAGCAGTGAAAAGTACTAAGCATCATCTCAAAAGAACATTATTGAACATAACTTTGACGCTCGAAGAGTTCAACACGTTAATAATTCAAATTGAAGGTATTTTGAATTCAAGGCCTCTTTTCATGTTGTCCGATGATCCACACGATTTAAATCCTCTTACCCCTTCCCATTTTCTTATTGGAAGAATTATAACCTCACTTCCTGACCCTGACTTCCAAGAAATCAAAGCAGGACGGCTTTCAAGACTGCAACATGTACAACAGCTATACCAGCGATTTTGGATTCGCTTTTCCAAAGAATATATTAGTCAACTGCATAAGCAATATAAATGGAAGGAGTCTCCGACGAGTTTAACCATTGGAGCCATCGTTCTGATTCGCAACAATCTACAACCTCCATGCAAATGGCCACTAGGAAGAATACTGGAACTCATTCCTGGAAAAGATGGTCATTCCAGAGTTGCAGTGCTCAAAACTTCAACGGGGACAATAACACGTTCAGTCAGACTTTTATGTGTGTTACCATTTCAAAATCAAATAACTAACTGACAAAGACAGTTCATCATCCATGAGATTTATTTGTTTTTTCATTGAATTTTCCTCCACAATTTATTTATTTGAAAGGTGTCTTTCAAAGTGGGGGCTTATGTTGAATTATGATCACATTGTATGATTTATACCAAAGATCTCAATACCATTTTTTTGATATATTTAATTTTGACAAGAAATGTAATGTCACAATAAAAACTTACAAGTCAGTTACAGTCCGCTTCATTCATCAATTATAAACGTATATTTCAAGTAACAAGTCTATTAGCACGATTGAACCAGCAAGTCATCCATTCAGCTACACAATTTATACAGAACTTATAACAATTTTTTTGATTTTGTGGGGGAAATTCGTTTCTTGATCCGTTTTTTGACCTTTTAACCTTCCACAGTTTGAAAATGAATAAATGTAAAATTGAAGAAATCTATACAACCGTAGGGAAGGCAATTCGCCCCAGTTACTGTGTTTACAAGACCTGTCTTGAAAAAATTATTTTGTTTTGTCAGTAACTTATCATATTCTGGGATCGCTGATTCATTTGCCCTTAATTGTATATATTTCTTTAAAATTTCCATATTTTTACTTCGAAACTGGAAGGTGAAAATCCTGAAAAAAACATGTTAATTTGTCTTTTCAAGTAATCAATCACATGTTGTTCATTCAAGCTTCTCATAATTCGGAATATCCCTCATAAATGGAATTATAGATATTTTGTGAAAAAAGTTTGATTATTGAATCATTTCTTTCAAACTGACACTCTTTTGGAAAAATAATTATATTTTATATCAATGTAATAGATTGTGATTCCAAATGCTCAATCCAAACATCGCTGGTCAGTTAAAAAAATTTATAAACCTCAACCTCGTGTCTCTTGAATCTACAAACCTTTCAGGAATCTGCTTGCCTTTGAATGAGTAAAATGTATACAAACTCAGAAATTTATCTTCAACTTCACTAACATACATTTTTCTCTCCAATCCATGATATTTGATTTGTTTCTCACAGTAGAATTTGAAGAAAACTGAACCCATTTGTGGTAATGATTTTTCATATGATGATAATTTGTCAATCCGTGAAAATTCTCTGTCACCTGAAAAAGAACATCTATTTTTATTTACCCATTCTGGTAAACAAAACTAGAAAAGTGTACAAAACGCTTTGGAAGCTAGATACAATTTTTGAAGAATTTCGATGAGTATTTCTTGCTAAATTTAATATAAACCACGCTTTAAAAAGAATGTTAACAATTTAAGTGAGTAAAAGATTTATTTGAAATTAAACATTCCATGACAGTATTTCAATTATATCACTGCTCAAACATTGCAAAAAAATCTACCCAACTAATTGCTATTTATCTAATTGATGAAATGTTAGTAATGAATTCGAACACACGAAGTCTCAAAACCTGACGAAAGAGGCTAGCTCCCAATCATATATTAAAATGAATGACGCATTTGAGACAACACAAATAGCTTTGCTTTCCTGTTGTCGGTTATTTTTGAATTTGTTAATTTTGAATGCAATTTACGTCAGCAACAGGTTCTCACTACTCCAGTTTCCTATCCTGATCAAATCTGCACAAATATTCATCAACTCGACTTCCAAATATCATTTTATTGAAATAGAAATTTCATCAAAATCCATGAATAAATGAACAATAAAATTGACCAATATTGGTTATATTTAAACATGGCAAATCATTGACCAAACAAAGCTGGTGTTAGTTTTTGTCAGAAATGAACACCAACATAATGATGTGAAATGACCAGAACTCCGCTATAGCTCACCAAATATAATAATACACTGTGATACATTCTGAAATATTGTTTAAAATGGGCAGTGGTGGTCGGCTGGTAGAGCGTTCGCCTCTCAAGCGTAGGGTCGTTGGTTCGATTCCAAGCATGGTCACTGGTCTCGTGCATGGCATCACACGTTTGAAGGTGCTGCGTTCTTCCTAGCTCAAGTCTTTCGAAGACTTCTGAGGGTTGCGCGCAGGGGTGCAACAGGTTGACGGAAATAGCAATTTAAACAACAATGGTTCTTCAAAATTTTGTTCTCTTGAGTTTTGCAACTCTCATTAATGTGAATGTGTGGCGGTGTAAATTATTGAATCTTTTTCGTATAATAATTTTATACTCTCTATGTAAATCGGTATATATAACCTCAAAAATCTGAATTTAGGTTTTGAATTGAATGAATATAGGTTTCAAAACAGGCCGAAAGCTGCAGAAAACCGTGTGAATTCGAACCAAAACAAGAGGTTATTTATGTCCACTAAAAGTATAAAGCAATAATAGGCTTGAACAATCTTAAAACTATTCTAAAAGGTTTTTATCTTCATTCCTCATTGTAATAACAAACTCTGAAAGATTCTTTTCATACTGTTTCTCCCCCATCAAATTTAATCTAATGGCTTTAGGATAGTTTTACCTCGAAGCTATCTAATAATTGTGAAATTAAAAGCATGATATTCATCAATAAATTAGCAAAGTGATTCTATGTGGAAAAATCCGACGACGTGCAATCAGGGAAGACAAAAAAATATTAAAATCAGCTTACTTACACGCTACAGAAAGTGATATTGTCAATTCAATTGATATACTTACATGAAAATGATCACTGCATATAAATTATGAATTTTTATTTGAAATGCACTCGCACATATTGATTATACATACACACAAACGTCTGAATATTTCATAATTTCAATCGAAATTATTGAAAAAATGTTCATCTGAACATTCAACACAGTTTTTAAAGTCAAATCCCTTGATACATATCATTTTCAATGAATAATCAAAACAAACCATTTGAAACTGTCAAAAACTGAAAAACATTCTGTACATGTCAATGGTCCATTTATTCAAGGAATTTTGTTGCCAACCTTGAAAAAATTACGTTGGCGTAGCTATATTCACTTTGCCATTTTTATGAATGAACTGTGTTTCCCGCGCAAAATCAGATTTCATATTTTTTAAGGCTCTGTTTCAAAAAGATATATAAGTGTTATACATTTCGGAATCAGCGCGTTGAGCTCTATCCACTGTGAAATTGTGATTTTTTTTTATTCCGATTCCTCATTGATACTAGTCGATTGTATTTTTCACATTGCTCTGATTCGAAGAAAGGTCGTTATTGTTTCATAATTGCTCCTCATTTGCAACCTGTCAACATATTATAGGTCATTTGTGTTTGAAAACGAAGAACAAATTCATCACTTCTTATGAAAACATGTTAGGAATCTTCAATATTGAATGATTTCTTTAGCACGGCATGAAATTTCATCACACTGTAAATTTTGTGTCTTGAAAACCACTCTATAGATTTCGTTCTCGAACTCGTAGTAGTTTCGGAAATAATAATAATTCAGTTCAGGTTTCTCCTTGTAGCTCGCCCTGAACGCTTTAGCACGGCATGAGATTTCATGACACTGTATGTTTTTTTTTGTAAAAACCACTCTATGGATTTCGTTCTCGAACTCGTAGAAGTTTCGGAAATAATAATATTTCTGTTAATGTTGATTTCATTGAAAATATGAACAGGATGTTCATAAAGTCAGTTGTGGAATCATCTGCGACTGAAAGTTGGAATTTAGTCGCTGTTTTCCATCGTACAAGATAACCTCTCTTGGAAGGGATTCATGTTCTAAAGAGAAACATTCTCAATTGAAAATTGAATCAATACATGACTCCTCTGGAAATGGAAGAAAAAAAAACCCTACGATAAAATTGAAGTTACTTTTTTGTAATATCTAACAGAAAACAACTACTTCCCCGGCAAAAGCCACGCTGGACATTGAACTACATCTGATAGATATTGAGAAAGACCCTGTATAACTTGAGAGAAAAAATCTGAAAGAGAAAATTTGCATTTTCATTCAGATAGTTGATTATTTATTAAATGTCCAGTTTCCATTGGAGATTCTTATCTATGAATGAGATAAGGGAGAATGTTATTCAGAAGTATCACTCACAGAAAATCGCTCATTCCATTGATGCGTGAATAATTGCATCTCTTTCGCTAGGCCTCCAATACATTTTGGTCGACAAAAATCTATTTCACTCTTCTAAGATCATCAGGGAGGTCGGAAGAATTGGAAAACATACTCTTCAGAAGCAATTTCACACTGTAATGATGAATTGTTGTACTATTTCTTGTGGGGTGTTTTCCATCGTACAAGATAACCTCTCTTGGAAGGGATTCATGTTTTAAAGAGAAACATTCTCAATTAAAAATTGAATCAATACATGACTCCTCTGGAAATGAAAAAAAAAACCCTACGATAAAATTGAAGTTACTTTTTTGTAATATCTAACAGAAAACAACTACTTCCCCGGCAAAAAAAAAGTAACTTCATTTTTATCGTAGGGTTTTTTTTCCATTTCCAGAGGAGTCATGTATTGATTCAATTTTCAAATGAGAATGTTTCTCTTTAAAACATGAATCCCTTCCAAGAGAGGTTATCTTGTACGATGGAAAACAGCGACTAAATTCCAACTTCCAGTCGCAGATGATTCCACAACTGACTTTATGAACATCCTGTTCATATTTTCAATGAAATCAACATGCCATACCCATGACAGGTTTTATGTCAGAAAAATATTTTCAAAGTTTCACCCCACAAGAAATAGTACAACAATTCCTCATTACAGTGTGAAATTGCTTCTGAAGAGTATGTTTTCCAATTCTTCCGACCTCCCAGATGATCTTAGAAGAGTGAAATAGATTTTTGTCGACCAAAATGTATTGGAGGCCTAGCGAAAGAGATGCAATTATTCACGCATCAATGGAATGAGCGATTTTCTGTGAGTGATACTTCTGAATAACATTCTCCCTTATCTCAATAATAGATAAGAATCTCCAATGGAAACTGGACATTTAATAAATAATCAACTATCTGAATGAAAATGCAAATTTTCACTTTCAGATTTTTTCTCTCAAGTTATATAGGGTCTTTCTCAATATCTATCAGATGTATTTCAATGTCCAGCGTGGCTTTTGCAGGGGAAGTAGTTGTTTTCTGTTAGATATTACAAAAAAGTAACTTCAATTTTATCGTAGGGTCTTTTTTTTTCCATTTCCAGAGGAGTCCTGTATTGATTCAATTTTCAATTGAGAATGTTTCTCTTTAAAACATTTCTGTTAATGTTTCTCCTTATGGCTCGCCCTGTACACTCTAGCACGGCATGAGATTCCATCACACCGTATGTTTTCTGTTGTGAAAACCACTCTATCTATTTCATTCTCGAACTCGTAGTAGTTTCGGAAATAATAATAATTGTGTTCAGGTTTCTACTTATAGTTCGCCCTGTACGCTATAGAACGGCATGAACTTTCATCACACTGTATATTTTTCGTTGTGAAAACCACTTTATCGATTTCGTTTTCGAACTCTTAGTAGTTTCGGAAATAATAATATTTCTGTTAATGTTTCTCCTTATAGCTCGCCCTGTACGCTTTAGCGTGGCATAAGATTCCATCACACTGTATATTTTTTGTTGTAAAAATCACTGTATTGATTTTATTCTCGAACTCGTAGTAGCTTCGGAAATAATAATAATTTTGTTCAGTTTTTTCCTTATTGCTCGCCCTGTACGTTTTAGCACGGCATACATTTTTATCATACTGTATATTCTCTGTCGTTAAAACGACTCTATCGATGTCGTCCTCGAACTCGTAGTAGTTTCAGAAATAATGACAATTCTGTTCAGGTTTCTCTTTATAGCTCGCCTTGTACGCTTTAGCACGGCATGAAATTCCATCAGTGTATATTTTTTTATGTTACAACCACTCTATCGATTTCGTTCTCGAACTCGTAGTAATTTCAGAAATAATAATATTTCTGTTCGAGTATTGCTCGCCCTGTACGCTTCAGCAGCTCTGAAAATTCATCAAACTTTATAATTTCAATTGCTTATATCATTCTTTTAATTTTGTTTTCGAACTGGTGGTAGTTATGGAAATAATGGAAATATATTTGGTGGTGTTTTCCAAAGATTTTGTCAACTCACTTTTAGGACTTATTTGCAACGTTCGACATTTCCATCACACGATATAATGAAATAATCCGTTAAAAACAGACCCCTTGTATATCCTTCTTTTACATAAAAATTCGCTGTCTGTTCACATCATTGTAAAGTTTATTCTGAACATTCCCGATTTCACAATCAGTCCCAGGATTCCTGAGAAATTTGGCAACACCGCCCAGAAATTTTGCTCTGTCCCAACTTCGACAGCTACCACGTCATGAACTGTGAACAGTAAAGTGTGGATAACTTCACACTAATTATATGTAAACTGAAAAAACTTATCATAAACTGGAAAGATTTTTATTGTTACCGAATTACTAGATTTTTTTCACCTTCGTAAAGCTAGCAGAACCACTTTCGAATTTTCAATTTTTTTTAGGCCATAATTTCAGGCAAATTTTATGCTAATTCATTGCCCTATTCCCATATTTTTTTTACTCCAATTGTAAGAGATATCGCGGGTTCTGCTAGCCTAATGTTAAGCTGGCAGAACCAAACCGCCAAACGAATGATTATGAAAGGTCTAATCACACCATAATTTTAGGCTCATTTTCAAACCCATCGCCGATTTTTCGGAATGCGTTTAAAAAAATCCTGGGTTGTGCTAACTTTACCGTTAATAAATTATCCTGGATAGAGCCTAAAATTATTATCCTACTTAATTTGTTCTTAGTTGCTTTCTTTTGTTTGGTTTCTGCTAGCCAAAGGTAAAGCTAGCAAATTCCAGTTTTTTTAAACGCATTTCAAAAAAATCGGTGATATGTTCAAACGTAAGCCTAAAATGAGGCTGAAATTATGGTGTGATCAGATTTCTTATAACGATTCGGTTAGCCTTTTGGTACTGCCAGCTCAGTGTTGAGCTAACACAACCTATGATTTCTCTTCCAACTGAAAAGCAAAAAAATATATGATTGGGTGATAAATTAGCCCTAATAGAGCCTGAAATTATTATGCAACTGAATTTGTTCTGAGCTGCTTTTTTATGGTTGGGTTCTGCTAGCTTTACCGTTAAGCTAGCTAGGCTAGGCTAGCTAGGTAAAAAAAAACTCATTCCAAAAAAATCGACGATGTGTTCAAACATGAGCATTAAAAGAGCCTAAAATCATGGTGTGATTAGACATTTCATAAGCATTCGGTTTAGTTCTGCCAGCTTAACGTTAAGCTAGTAGAACTCGCGATATCACTCACAATTGAAGAGCAAACAATTTGGGAATAGGTTGATGAATTAGGCTAAAATTATGGCCGAAAAAAAGTTGAAAATTCCAAAGTGGTTTTGCTTGAATTACGGGGTGATTTTTTCAATGCAAAAATACTAAAGGCAATAGAATAAACCAGAACTAAGATGAAGATAAATCATAAAAGAAACAAGGAGTACTCTTTGGTAGATACAATACCGAATTGTATTAAATACAGTGATAAAATGTACGAAGCCTCAAAGAGAAACTCTGATGATAATAACTTGAAATTTTAATCCTATACAAGTGAACTGAGTTTGTTCTTGAAACTGCTGAAAGAAATAATTCTAAAAATACAGTTTTGGGAAACTAATACTAAAAACATGTCTGCGATATTGAGAAGGAATTAACAAACTTAAAAAGATGTAGTATGAAAATTATAACAAAATTTCAGAGTCTCTTATCTCATTTGAGAAAAATCAATATAATCCAATAACAGTCTAAAAATTATAATGCGTCAACCATTTACATATCCATCTGATGATCTCTATAAATGGAAGCACAGGTTTTCGAAATCAAATAATTATTTTACCGCTCTGTCGTAATAAATCAATTTACAACTGAATCGGAACTACAAACATTCAAACATACTGTTAAGAACTATCACAACAATTTGTACAAAATTGTAACTTCACCCTCTGTATATAAAAACAATAGTATTTGTTTATTGACATGTGTCAATTAAAAATGGTTTTCATTGAGAAGCTTGAACTTTTCATTATATTCAAAAGTAAAGTTTTACTGTCCACATTGGTTAAAGGGAAGTATTCCCTACATATTTTCGGTCCTTGACAAGCAGGATTTGGAATTTTGATATAAACAAAGCTTTGGTTGGAAGAACATTGGTTTAATTGGCACAAGTCCGAGAATGATTGTTCATGACAAAACTGATCACCCCCTGTAAAATGAAAGGGCAGTTGTGATCCTCTGAATTATTAATTGATTGGAATAGTTCGAGTTAAGCAAACAAAGAGTACCTGTTGTGAGTTAAGGAAAGAGCGGTGACCGTTAGGAGCATCGAAGACAACGGCTAAGCAAAATTGGTGCTGTTGCCAATTATTAGAAACTGTTGAAAAAAAATTGTTAAAATTGTTTCTTCCGTTAACCAGCTGTCGTCCTCTTACGAACGGCAGACCTCAGAAGTCGAACGGTTTAATGAGGTCTTAACTTTTTACGTGCGATCTCTAGCACATTCTCGGGCCATCAGAAAACTGTCTGCAGTCGCTATGGTTTGAACCTTTTACTAGCAGCCAATGTTATTGAAACAATACCGCTCCAACCACTAGGCTACCTGGCCCCGTAAGCGGAGCACTTCAGAGTACGCGTTAATTGAGGGGATTGTATGAAAATTTGTCGATTTCCATTATCAATAAAAAGTTTGTTATTGTTATTTCCGTCAACCGATTGCACCCCTACGCGCAACCCTTGGAATTCTTCAAGATACTTGTGTAGGGAAGAAGCAGCCATTACCTTTTAAGGTGTAATGCCATGCACGAGACCGTTGACCGTGCGAGGCTTTGAACCATCGACCCTTCGCTTCAAAGGCTCTACCCACACGGTTACTACGGCCCATGTGAATGTACATAACACAAATAAGGCATTTTCTATGAGGAATTTGACAGCTACTAGCTTCTAATCTGTCTTGCCTGGTTCATGTCGAAGAAGATTCAGTGAGTTAGTTTCATTCCTTTTTCTTTCTATAGGAGTTGTTTTTATTTGTTGTGTAGATTGTATAGTTGGATATACGTGTTCAATAATAAATAAGAACATGGCTAGCGAACTTTAGAGTCCGATCAGGAAGAGGGGCATGGTCGAAGCTAGGCTAACCATATGTGTCAACTTTGTTAAAGGGTATTTATATTAAAAACGAAATGATCACATATTTGAAAATGCGTCTTTGATAGAATTTGAATCTAGAATGAACTCACATTATCATCGGAATTTGAAGAAATACAACCGTCTATTGAACTTTCAGTGGAAGAATTCGATCTGAATAATCAATTGGCTGAAATAGAAAAAGGATTTTTTGGATAGTTTTAATATAAATAAAATCATTAATTTTGATGAAATGTCTCAGATCTCTTCCACGCACGATTCGGAAACTTCTTCTGGTGAAATAATGGTAAAACCCAAATTGCCACCAATTCATATTCCAAAATTTAGTGGGGTTTTAGATACTTGGCTTGAGTTCAGGGATACATTCGAATCATTGAAACATAAAAATAAGTCAGTCCATTTCGAAAAGTTTTATTTTTTACGTGGTGCTTTGAGTGGAGATGCAAAACAATACAATATTAGGAATTTTCTGCAGCTAATTTCCAAATTTCGTGGGATTTGCTGTGTGGTAGATATAATGATGAATCTACTTTGTTGAATAATCATTTGAAAGTGTTATATTCATTGCCATCATTGCTAAAAGAGTCTAGTGAAATGAGGAAGCTTTCAGATTCGATGACTGAACATTTAAGATCATTACAATCTCTAGGATCAACAATTGAGTCGTAATGTGTTAATTATATTTTTGATCAGCGGAAAGCTGGATCCTATTACTTTACGTCACTGGGGAAAAAATTGACCAAGAAGTAGATTGCCAAAGTTGGATAAGTTCAAAAATTGTCTTAAATCAATTGCTGAACTTTTGGAAACTTTGGAAAACCAACGTAGTGATAAAAAACCAAATCAAATTAAATCAAAATTTGAATTTAAATCTAGCAAATCATTATCAGTTGTGACTGAATCGATTTGCGCATTTTGTAATGGAAAGAATTCTATGGGAAATTACGAAAAATTCGGAAACCTAACTGTACATTCAAGATTATAAACTGCAAAGCGCTCAAAATCGTGCTTGCATTGTCTTAAAAGGGCCACACGTTTTGGTAAAGAATGTAACAATGGGTGTTGGGCAAAATGTGGATTGAAGCACAATACAGTATAACATTATGATGTACATAAAAATAGCACGCTTTGTGGAGCAAGTACAGCAGACATGTAGCAGCCTGTAGTTTTTTTATTTGAAGAGATGAAGGTTTGAAATTCGCAGAAGTTACGTAATCAATGATAGCGCTTCATCTGAATCTAACGGCAACTTTTTTCAACTTCCTGTTTGATCGGCAGTAACTCCAACTTTTTTTTTTGAACGACACTCTGTATTTTTATCCAGCCTATCTAATTTGTCTTGAAATTATCTATTTAACCGTCTATCACAAAGTGGTATTCGTTTCTCAATTCGCAGATGAACTGCATTTTATTGAAAAACATCAAGTTGGCTGTAACCCGAATTCGATAATATTTCGATGCTTGGTAGGCTTGGAAATCCAAAGAGTATCAGTTAAACGATATAATTTCAGTTTTTTCCATACCTGATCACTTCCTACAGATTGTCAATAATTTTTTTAATAAAAAGAAAAAACATCTGAAAATAACTCACGATATTGCGAAAACTGAGATAGGAACATGTTTTTTACATTTTGGCTACTTGCGAAGTAACTATCTGTCTTTCTCTTTGGCCATGTAGCCATGTCACGATCTTTCCATTTGCAAACATAAAATTGAAATTGTTCTCCTGATCCAACAATTCACAAGTCTATTAGTCTAGATATTTGCAATTATATTTCGCCTAGTAGGCGGTGTACACAGAATGTTTTGTATTTGACAGGTAAACATCATTTGATTGTACTGATTATTTCCGTCAGTTTTATGCTGATTAAAATTGCATCGTTCAATTAGATAGTGAATATGTATTCAAAGAATGAAACGGACGATATGTTGTTGATATTGGGAGAGTACAAGAGAAATTGTAGACAGGCTGAACAATTGTATGTCGAAAGATTTTCGGAAAGACGCCATCCGCCTAATAATAATTATCTCGCTAGAGTAGAAGAGCAGTTCAGAAGAGAACCAGAAAATCAAAACAATCTCCAACACATTTTCGACGAGGAAATGGAATAAACGTTTTGGCCTTAGTACATGCAAATCCGACGACATCACTGAGACAAATTAAGGACGAAATCGGCGTGAATCGAGAGAACGCTAGAAGAGTTTTGAACAGAACTGCTCTGAACTGCTCTTCTACTCTAGCGAAATAATTATCAGGTGGATGGCGTCTTTTCGGAAATATTTCGACATACAATCGTTCAGCCTGTCTACAATTTCTCCTGCACTCTCCGAATATCAACTACATATCGACCTTTTCGATCTTTGAATTCATATTTAGTATCTGATTAAACGATGCAAGTTCAATCAGCATAAAACTGACGGAGATAATCATTGCCATCAAATGATGTTTACCTGTCAAACACAAAACATCTTGTGTATACCGCCTACTAGGCAAAATATTATTGCAAATATCTAGACTAATAGACTTGTGAATTGGTGGATCAGGGGTACAATTTTAATTTTATGTTTCCAATTGGAAAGATCATGATGTGGCTACATGGCCAAAGAGAAAGACAGATAGTTTCTTCACAAGTTGCCAAATTGAAAAAAATATTTTCCTATCTCAGTTTTCGCAATATCGTAAGTTATTTTCAGATGTTTTTTCTCTTTATTAAAGAAATTATTGACAATCTGTAGGAAGTGACCAGGTGTGGAAAATACTGAAATTATATCGTTTAACTGATACTCTTTGGATTTCCAAGCCTATCAAGCATCGAAACAGCCAACTTGATGTTTTTCAATAAAATGCAATTCATCTGCGAATTGAGAAACGAATGCCACTTTGTGATACACGGTTGAATAGAGAATTACGTAACTTCTGTGAATATCAAATTTTTATCTATCCAAATAAAAAAACTACAGGCTGCTACATGTCTGCTGTGTGACCCGGTAGATGGTGTTGCAGGCACCTCGCCCAATAGTCAAGCTACGGTGACAAATACGTCGGTCTCGAATTCTAACAGCCGTATGCATAGTCAATCGCCAGCGACTCGTCAGAGTTTCACCGCTCGCTACACAAGGAATATACTGCACAGTCGAGCTCCAAAAAAGTTACAACTACGCGATAAGTCACATTTTGGCGAAACGCTGGCGATGTACCACTTTTTTGGAGCTCGACTGTGCATTATAGTTCTTGTGTAGCGAGCGGCGAAACTCTGGAGAGTCGCTGGAATTGACTATGCATACAGCTGTAAGTGTAGTGATAAAGACAATATCACTTGGGAGAAAGTACTATTGTCCACAAAAATGATGTATGTTCTGAATGAAAATAATTGTTCTCAAATTGCTAGGGCACTTCTAGAAACTGGTTATCAATCAAACCTGATAGCTTTAAATTTTTGTAAAAAATTGGAATTGGAACAATACTCATATTTCTTTAGCTGGTATTAACCAATGTGTATCAAAAATCAAACATAAGACTGATATTACCTTTAAATCGCTGAGAAATACTTTAGTAACTGTATATCATGTTTAGTTGTTTCTCAAATATCAGGTAACTAATCAAGTTGTCATTTGGATATTACTCATTTAGATATTCCTCAACATATTTCATTAGCAGATCCTGGATTTTCAAGATCTAGCTGTGTGGATATTTTGTTGGGTGCGGATATTTTTTATTATCTCCTTTGTGTTGATCAAATGAGCTTGGGACATAGAAAACATGTTGGTATTCAGAAAAATTCTCTTTTGGATAATTGCAGCTCCTACTGGTATAAAGAAAAGTGTTATCCCAATGAAAATTATGATTTACATGAACAACTAGAACAATTTTGGGCGTAGCAAGAACCTCCGACGCTATGCAATAACTTATCTGAATACGTCCGTAAGTGTGGAGAGATTGTTGTCAATACTACAAGATCTTCTGAGTAAGTTTGTGGTACAAGTACCTCTCTCAGATTCTCCTAGTAGACTGGGTGTTTCTGAAGACTATGCTATGAATGGTTTTTGTCTTTGGAGAAACGTTTATAAAAAGACTTGAAATTAAAAGCAATGTACAGCAATTTTTTGGAAGAATACATAAAATTTTACTCGGGTTTGAAGGCTGTCGTATTAGGGAATTTCTTCCTAACGTTTCGCCAGTGCGAGTGGCTGGCTTCTTCAGAGACTTATACATCATGAATAATCTCAGATAACTGGAGATTCCGTCTGCGAAGATTATATTCATTCTGACTTAAGTGGTCTTGTGCGTTAATTACCGTATCTGGATTTGGTACATTCTCACTAACCCTAATTGACCATTCCTACCTGCCGGCTTAATATCGTTGATATCCCTTGTTATTTTAGAATATTTTCGATAACATCAATTGCTCTTTGCCTGTTGTCTTTATGTCGTATTTTTCTTTCGTTATTTTGAAATTTTTTATAATGGGATTCCATATTCGGTTGAGGTTCACAGCTTCTTCTTTTCTGTTGAAATTCTCCGTGTGTTTGTGGATCTCTATTGCCTTCCGTACAAGTCGGCTATGGTATCCATGGTTGGGGGCAAAAAGTTTTACGTCCTCAAACAGAATCTTGTGTTTTTTTTCACTGAGCGCGTGTTCTGCCACTGTCGACTTGTCCGTTTGGCCTACTATGCAGTTCCTCTGAAGCTCCTTCAGCCTTCAGAGGAACTACTGTCTACTGTAACTTCCGGGACAAAATCAGCTATAAGATGCTTGTATTATCGTCGGACCTTGATATGTGGCCAAATTTCAGATTATGATAATTGGAAGTGGGTGGAAATAGAATTTAAAAATTCACATCATTATTAGTATTATTAGTGGAATCGAGTTTCTTCAAGAAAATAGTCTGTATGGAGGAACTTAAAAACTAAAACCTTATCTGAATAAAAATTTTGATACAAATCTTTAAAGCTGTTTCCGAGATAGCCAAAATAAATATATCAATATACAAGAATTGCTTTTAAAGATATTACATACATTAGATAGATTTGATACTGCTACCAACTAATACTACTCACTTTTTCTTTAGAAAAATCACGGGATTCTGTCCTGTTTTACAAAGCAGAAAATATGAAATTGACCTGAATAATATTATCTGTCAGATCGTCAGTATTTCAAAGCCAATCAATCTGAAGTGGATGAAAACTGAGTTGCGAAATTTGAGTTAACAATTTTTACTATGTTCAATTTGTCCTCACCTCTTCAGTGGGGGACTTGAGTTATCAACAATTTTTTCAGAATCTGTACCTAGTGGTGTTTCAGTTGATGATTTTTTCTTGCTGAAATCGTTCAATGTGAAAATATGTAATATATTGTTTTTTTTATACAAATCTCTGTTATTATTTGAAATAACTCATAGAAAATAACAACTCTGACGGCTGATAACAATTACCCTGAAGTTGAAGCAGCTGAATTTCTTGGGATATACCATTCATCATATATTATGATAAAGCAAAAACCCTTTTCTTCAAAAATATTCTTCCAGTTGGGTTGATCTCGAATGGCGTCTTTGAAATAAATGAAACAAATTCTAACAGACTTTGGAACACATTCAGTTGAACATTTCATGCCCAACTCTTTCAACCAAGCCGCTTTTACTGTGACATCAGCTGAAAACCTAAAGATAAATCAAAATTTTGATAGACATTTCTTGGACTTTTTGGCAACCTTTTTGTTTTAATGCATCATCCTAAAAACCAATGAAGTTAAATGTTTCGTGAGATATCTATTTCATTATCTCCACATGTAAAGGTTTGAATTCACGTATTAATTTCATTTTATTCGGCGAAAACAGATAAATACCCATTGTAACATCTATGGTACTTACGAATGGAATCTGATATTCGGGTTGGAACACATGGATTGTTTGCAAACTCAACAAGATTGCACCATTATGATTCTCTTACTATTGTGCTGCCACTATACAGGCCGTTTCTTTTATCATGTGGTAACATTGCTATATTCTAAACCGTAACAGATACGAAGACGATTAAATGGGAGAAAAGGTAACTATTGTGGGGAACAGTACAATGGTCAAAGGAAATTTACAGGGAGTCTCGCCCTTCCCGAGTTAAACAGGGAAAACCAAAAATGCTGTTATTTGTTTTTTACGAATAGAACTGTTATTTCTGAAAATATAAAAAAATGTATAAGAAAAGTTTTAATGTATTCTAAATGTACTATAAAAATGTAACAATGAATCTTTGATTAAACGTTTCGTGTCAACACGGCCACCATCAACATTTCTTTTTCAAATTCAGACCTGTCTATTTTAGTACAAATATTGATAAAGCGAAGTATGTCACACTTGATATTTTTATAACGTTTCATTTAAAATAACTAGCATCCTCAGTGACAACAATTTTTAATTACGGTCCTGTCGTTAGTTCTTTTGTAAATTATTTTGACTTCTTCAAAACCTATTCAACTATTGGCATAATTCAGACTTCACCCAATAATTTCGATAAGAAGATACCCCAACACAACGAACATTCGTATTTTTCCTTCTTGGGTATTTTTGTATTACAGAAATCCTTGTTTCAAGGCTGATTTCTTCTGAATCAATTATCATACTGAAGATTTCTATAATTCTCAATCCTGGAAGTAACGAAAATATCAGTTTTTGGTCAAATTACGACTATTGTGTGATATGATACAATTAAATAGCATCTCACTTCATTTACCATTTTTAAACAAGTAGGCTTTGCTTGGTTTCTATGGCAGGACAAATAAATGATACGTGTTAAGAACTGTCAGTCGTTTATACACTCAGTCATATCAAATATGTATTCAAATGACGAAAGGACTGATATGCTATTTGCTTATGTAAAATCAAATAGAAATCCTCTTTTGGCAAAAAATATGTATGGTGAGCTATACCCAAATCGTCGTATTGCAAATATTCAAATGTTTAGACGATTAGAAAGAAATTTGAGAGACTGTGGTGCATTTGATAGAAATAAAACTAGAAAATGTGTTGTTGCTGGAAGTATGCGGAACCAAATAAATGTTTTAGGTAAGCAAATATTAATTCATAAAGATTAACAAAGTGACGAAAATATTTTTTTTCAATTTAGGATTGGTCAGTTACAAAAATATTTCTAATCAAGATTGTTCTTTACGAGAAATTGCCCACGAACTAGGGATTTCTGTAAAATCTACCAGAAATATTTTGAAAAAGAATAAATACAAATGCTACAGGATACGCAAAGTTCATCACCTCAATGAAAGGGATTACGGAAGGAGAGTACGATTTGCGATGTGGTTGCGACGTAAAAATAGGGAAGTTGGAAATATTTGTAATAAAATAATATGGACGGAAGAATCAAAATTAACCAACAATGGTTGGTTTAACAGAAACATCCATTATAGGTGGAATAATACAAATGAACATTTATATAGAGAAACCAATTTCCAGGAAAGGTTCGGAATAAATGTTTGGTTGGGAATTTTGGGAACAAACATCCTAGTTCCTTTCTTTTACGACGAGCATTTGAATGGTGGAATGTATTTACATTTTTTATCCAATGAGTTTGATGGCTACTTAGATGAATTGCCACTAAACATCCGCCGTGAAATACAATATTTTCAACAAGACGGTGCCCCTCCCCATAATGCAGCAATAGTAAGGGAACATTTAGATGCAATATTCCCAAGAAAATGGATTGGAAACAATGGACCAATTGCCTGGCCAGCTCGATCCCCAGACCTGACTCCTTTAGATTTTTTTGTCTGGGGATACATAAAGGATAAAGTTTTTTCGACAACTAGTACAGATATCGACCATCTCAAATAAAAAATAAGAGATGCATGTAATAGCATTACACCCATCATGCTAGAAAATTGCCACAGAAATTGTATGGACAGACAACTTATGTGCATTCAACAAAGAGGTCGGCAATTCGAGCATTTAATGTAGGTTATCATGAAGAATTCATTTTCTGTATTTGTTTCATTTTCACTCAAAAATTCAATATGAAATAAATTGTTCTCTGTTTGTTTGATTTCTTCTACTCTTAAGTAAGTTTATTTCCGAGGTAAATTGCTATCGTTCGTCTCTGAAACTACAGATATCTTTTATTATAGTGTAAACATAATTTTAATAGATACATTTATTCAAAGCGTCACTGATAATTTTTATATCGGAGAGTTAGGTTTTGTGGAAACCATAAACGACCTAACGACAGAACCGTAATTAAAAATTGTTGTCACTGATGATGTTAGTTATTTTAAATGAAACGTTATAAAAATATCAAGTGTGATGTACCACTGAATTGTGATTTTATCGCTTTATCAATATTTGTACTAAAACAGACAGGTCCGTATTTGAAAAGAAACGTTGATGGTGGCCGTGTTGACACGAACCGTTTAATCGAAGATTCATTATTACATTTTTATAGTACATTTAGAATACATTAAAACTTTCCTTTTCCATTTTTTTAAATTTTCAGAAATAACAATTCTATTCGTAAAAAACAAATAACAGCATTTTTAGTTTTCCCTGTATAACTCGGGAAGGGCGAGACTCCCTGTGAATTTTCTTTGACCATTGTACTGTTATCCACAATAGTTACCTTTTCTCCCATTTAATCGTCTTCGTATCTGTTACGGTTTAGAATATAGCAATGTTACCACATGATAAAAGAAACGGCCAATCAAATTGAAGTCCTCCACGAGTTTGACCCCATTTTTGGATGAATCAGATTAACTTAGGGTGGGGACAATACTTCAATTATCTGAATCAGATTATGCACCCAATTTCAGGTAGATATTCAGAGCAGAACATGAAAGACTCCTTCACGGAAACCTTCTCATGTTACTGAGCTCATTAAGGGAAAATTATTGGATTATTGCAGTATATTAGATGTTTTCGAATGAATTTCAAAGGCATATCACATATAATGGGCATGAATGAATTAGAGCAATTCAGACTTTAAATATACAACAGAAGGTATAATTTCGAAATTCATTCCAGTTCATTCTCCCAATTTTGGTGGGATCTAGGAAGCTGGGGTAAAATCCACAAAATTTCATTTAAAAACGGTCATGTGAAATGGATGTTTAACTCCTAAACAACTGGGTATATTCCTACTCATGCAGGTGGAAGCATCTCTAAGCTCCCGTCCATCGACCCCATTATACCCCAGTCCCAATGACTCCTTCACATTTCCTCATTGGATAAAGACTTACATCTGTACAAGACCCGGATTTGAAAGATGTTCCTGTTAATAGGCTCTCAAAATTTCAACACATTCAAATGTTGTATCAACATTTTTGGGACCGATGGTCTAAAGATTATATAACCGAACTACAACAACGGCATAAATAGCAAAAGGAACAAGTCAACATAAAACCTGGACAAATGGTAATAATACGCGATGACAATCTTACCCCACTACAATAGAAACTTGGCCGTGTTTGTGAAATATTTGTGCGGCCCGATGAAAAAGTTCGTGTTGTTAATATCAGAACAAAAACTGATGTTGTTAAAAGCGCCATTTCAAAATTGTGTTCAATACCTTCAGTTGTAAAACCGACTAAAAATTTCAGAATTATTGGTAGTTTAGAAAGACATTCTTTCAAGGTGGGGGGTATGTTAAGAACTTGTTACGGGTTTATTTTGCACTAGAAAACCCTTTTTGTTTTAATACAATAACATCAGAAATTCTCTGTCATTGATATACACTTTCCACTCTGTACGCCACTATATCAAAATGACAACTTGATCGTTGTCATGTATAGCTTGTTCCGAACGTTAGTACTTACCTTTGCCGTACTAGTTCGAGCAGACATGAACCGGCCTTAAGCTAATGACAGTTATCAGTTGTTCTATTTTGCGGTATGACAGCGTTGTTTTGTAAACATACTTATGGTTAGTCTATTGTTTTGTACTTAGAACACAAAACCGTAACATTCCTACTCTATCTCTATCTTGTGTCATTGAGGTTACCTACTTCACATTCGAATACTTCTCTCTCTCTCTCTGTATTTGGTTGGTCATTGCTTCCTTCAAACAGGCGCATTTGACCAAGCCCTGCGCGGAAAATCCGTTCCCATCCGGCCTTTAACCGACGTAGACAGCAAGGTTTCATCAGGGGAACGCAGTTGTCTTGCTCTAGGCAATACTGCATCCCATATTTCACACTTTTTAATTTTTATTTAACAAAACACTTGTATATAATCTGTCAAATGCACGTCTTTAAGACTGCGGACATCACACACATTAACCTGACTTCCCACACAAGACCGCCGTCTGATCTCAACCACTGCCGGAAGTCGAATCATTCGAATACTTGACCTTTTGTTTGTTTGTTTATGTTTGGTTCTGATATTGAGAGGCTGGCGTTTTCGTCTTGGTTCAGTTGGCAACACTGAATCTTAAGGTGTTCTATTCATAGCTCCTAGTAGCTCGAGTTAGTTCCTGGACTGTTCCCACCGAACACTAATGAACAAGAAAGTGCCTTGTCAGATATTGACGGTTTTGACTTTGACGTCTGAGAGATATTTTCCTCTTCCTTATTTGATCTTGATGAGTGACTGACCTACTTTGAAGATTTCCAATTAAAGTTTGATCATCGTTGATGGATCTTTGGAAAATTCATATCAGGAGAGTTTTTCATATTATTTGCGATTTTTGACGCTATATATTTTTGAAAAATCTCCGTTCGCTTTGCGGATTTTTGAGGTCACTTCATCATTGTGTGAAACCACTGGAACGAGAAACTCGCTATCAGACAGCAAACAGACCATCAAGCTGTTATCAGAACCCTCCCACTTGATAGAGGGTGTTACCACTCTGCTACTACTTGGCTACTGTTACCTCTTCGCCGCTGGTAGTGCTCCACTACGGTTTATTGCTACTACTCTGCTACCGTTTATTGGAGTTCCAATCATGTGATTGTTCCACTGTTTCGTTGCTACACGATTGTCTTTCCACTGCTGTGATTGATCCTGCTCGACTGTGGTTGTCCCGCTGTATATCTGTTGTTCAGCATTCCTTCGCTATTCGTCCCAGCTGTACCTGTACTTTGATTGATTGTGTCGTACCCACTGTGCACCTGTATTCACCAAGGCACCGATGAACTACAACCACGATAATTGGTGAACTGGCATGCTTGAGAATATCTACGTAGTATCAGATAAGTTTAAAATAAGACTGTCCCTAAGGCATAAGTATCCATAACTGTAAGCTATCATCGTGACGTCACAGGCATAGCCCTCACTGGAGGTTTCATATTGATATATTCAAACAATACCATACTCTCAATCACAGCCTTCACTTGAATTCATCTTGGTGGTTGATATTTACATTAATTTCATTTTCTTTTGTATGGTGAGCTGAACTGTGCACATACAGGGTGTGTAACGATCAATATATTTTATTAGTAAGGGACATGACTATTTCTTTTATTCTGGTCCAAGTTATCTAAGCGTAAGGGAAGACAAAACCTCTACATAGTTATATATTATTATTATACCCTTTACAGGTATCTACGGTTTAATATTTCAGTAATATTAGTGCAGTGGGTTGTCCCATTCCATCAGGGTGGTTTCGGATTTTTCACTAGCGATAAATCCGTGGCGCTCCGGAAAATTAACCCCATATTTCAATCTTATCGAAATCATTTTTTTTTGTCGAATCCACGCCTACTTAGCTGCTGGGTATGTTAGAGGCGTGACACATCATTGCACATTCACTGCCCTCCTTTCCTAAATTTCGCCCCTAACAAAATGACGCCCAACGACTACGAATTGCACAGAATGATAACTTCACACTCTTTATATAAAGCAATGGTATTTGTTGATGACAGGTGACAAATAAAAATAGTTCTGATTGATAGGTACTTGGGCTTTCCATTATATTCAAAAGTAAATTTTTACAGTTCATATTGGTTGAAGGGAAGTATTCCCTGCACATACATATAACACAAAGAAACAAAATACACATTACCAAACTTTATTATCTTCGAAAAGAATTGATCAACGCAGCATTACATTTCTGGCACCAATAATGTTTCAAATTGTACCAGAACATCTGACAGAAACGGATAATCTTTATCAACTCAAGAAAAAATTAAACAAAATTCATTGTTAAATACCCAAGAGATGAACTCGTCAAAATGATAGATATGCAGTCATGAATAATATCAGAGTATATAATATTTTCTATATTTCATCTATACTTTAGATTTCAACTCATACTCTGAAGAAATGTCTCTTTACATATTACAGATAATTGTATGTACATACACAGTGTGACCCACTTTGAGCAGCCACACAGTCACATTTCATTTAGAATTAAATAATTTGAAAAATGTTTTTTTTTTCAAATTATAGTTATAAAATTGTTGTTAAAATTGTTATTTCCGTCAACCGATTGTACCCCTACGCGCCACTCTCGGATGTCTTCGAGAGACTTGTGTGAGCTATGGAAGACGCAGCCCTTACCTTTTAACGTGTGATGCCATGCACGAGATCGATGAACATGCGAGGCTTTGAACCCTCGACCCTTCGCTCCAAAGGCGAACGTTCTACAAGCACAGCCACCACGGCCCATAAGTACTTAGTACTTAGGAATACCTACATTTATGTTGAAGGAACATTCGTATATCCATTTTTCACGGCTAACTATAACCAATTGAAAAGTGAAAAAGTAGGGAAAACATATTAGGGATTTTTTCATCGCAAAGTTAACATAAAATTATGTTTCAGAGTACCCTCAAACCCCAAGATCTCATTGCTGGAATCAATTGATTATACAGGGTGTCATTTATTGCTGGCAATGTGATTAACTCTTTTTCATCAGTAGTATTTGCTTAATTTTCAAAATTTCTTCACTTTTCACAAATTTCACGGAAATATTCAAATAATTCTACGAAAAATAACTAAATATTATTTTTCCATGGCAAACTTTGACCACTTGAATAGTGAAAAATTGGAAAAAATACATTGAGGATCTTTTATTGAAAAATTAACTCCAACTCCTGGTTTTGGAATGTCCCAGAACTCAGTGCTAAATTATTGAAATATACAGGGTGTCATATGTAGCTGGCAATATCACCAACTCTTATTCATCCATAATGCTCGGGATGATTACGAACGTGTCTTCTGCTGTGAAAAAGAGCCCAGAAATATTCCATCAATACTGCAGACTGTAAACAAGCATCACTTTTCTATGGCTAAATATGATCAGCTAAAAAATTGAACTTTTGCCATATACTGATGATTTCTCAGGAATTGACGTCTGGGGGTTTTGGAGTGTTCTGATTCAGAATCTGATGTTAGTTCAGTGATAAAAGAATCCATAATATGTTTTTCCCAATTTTCCAATTTTCATTTGGTCATTGTTAGCAATGATAAAGTGATTCTTGGTTACTATCTACAGTAATAATATATTTTTGAAAGAACTCCAGAAATATTTATTTTGCGTTTCTTAATAGGAGTTGGGGGGAAGAAGCAACAATGAAACAATTGAAAATATTGTTACCGAATTCAAAAATAAATAGTCTAATCTGCACAAGGGGTGATTTCAACTCCCCCTAGCAGCAAAACTGTTAATTTTTATAGGTTGGCGCAATGGTAACATTGGTTGAGAATTACATGGACTACATCTTACCAACAAATTCAAAAAAATCCACCAGGGCCCAAATTCCATAAGGAGTTTGCGGGGTCCTTTACATTCGAAATTCAAAATTAGGACAACCAGTTGATGATTAACGGAAATTAGATTGTTATGAAAGTATAGTGCCATTCACAAGAGCAGCTTAACTAAATCCCTTCTCAAAAATGATAATGACCAATTGAATTCTAAACGATTTGAGTTTATTCCGATAAAAGAATAATATCCTATTATTATAGGTACGAGTGGGTGAAATCATACCTGACCACATAAATCAGATTTGATCAAGAGTATGATTCCACTCAAGTTGCATATCAATATTAATTCATAGTAAGGTTGAAAATAAACTGGCAGTTCAGTTTTCCCACTGATAAAGGTAACTTGGTTATCGAAGTGCGTATCTATGAGTGAAAATAGGTATATGATAAAGGGGAAAATAATATTTGTTCCCATTGAATGACCTACAGTCGTCCAGTATTCCATTTTCGACCCAAAGGGGTGGTCAAGAAGACGACTGGTGGGTCAGTTATGGATGCTATTCATGAAAGAAAGTTTCCCAATAGATGACTGATAACTGAGTATCAATATAAGCATTAATACTAATGATCCTGCACCACTTGAGAGATCATTCTTCGATCCAGAAGGATAGGATGTACAAGTAAATAAAAAATAATACGTGAAAATGTACCATCAGTGATAACGTCTGATTCATGGCAAGAATATTAATGGAAACAAGTTAATGGAAAGAGAAGAGAATTGGAAAAAAAGATCAAGGAAGGGAAAGAGGAATAGTGTGGAAAATAAGGACAAACAAAATAGAAAGACGAAAGTACAGGAACAATCCCAAAAAATCAGATGCTTCAATGAAGGCATGAAAAAATGGAATATGCAGAAAAAGATGGGTCAGTTTGGAAAATCAAAGGTAAGAGGAAAAGATTGAATAAATCAAGCCAAAATGATGAAATAACTGGAAAGCGGAAAGTTGATGTTATGGATGGCAAGCGAAATAAAAGTTCAGTTACGTTTGCAAGGTCAAGGAAGTAGCGTGTGATGAATTAAGTGTTATGGCACCGACAAAATAGTTATTGATGTTACAAGTTCGTAAAGTGGGATTTTTTTGTATGAGTGTGAAGTTTGTAGAATGAGGCGAATATAATGTTTGATGTTTCATCTTATGAAGTTTTTCAATTTTCAATTATCAATTTTCAAGTATCGGCTACATCAATTGAAAAAAATATATGTTTTTGAGTTAATTTGAACTATTTGCATGAAACCATCCAAGACAAAAATCTTGTGAAAGCAGTAATTTATTAGGGAAAGTTGATCACTGATCACTTATATAGATATCTTTGAATTCGCATTTTTCTATTTTCAGACAGTGGTAGGACATTACACTTAAACCACCATGTCAATAAGTACTTGCATTGACATATTTATTGGTTTCAGTCTTCATTCCAACTGCTTCCTTCCACATTAGGGATTTTTCTTAGACATACAGTTGAAGCATACGGTATAAAATTGTTGAAGAACGACATGCAGCACTCCGAAACGATTAATTTCCTGTCGCTGCGTACCATTAAAATTCGCTATTTCACTAATGAGTTACCAAACACAATAAGTTGAAAGTTACTGCAAATCTCTCACGTTGTATGCCATTCCAAAAAAAATAATCGTGTGATAATAATGCGAATTAAATACCATGTTACTTCATTCAATTAAAATTCATACTATCTCTGGGTCGTTTACGAAATTAAAATGTTTCATGAAACTTTGTTTTAATTGTTTTACTTAATGCACTCTGAAGAAATTTAATGCAAGATGTAATCGATATATCTGCAAGTGGAAATTGTGAAATAATTGAGAAACTTCTTGTTCGTGGATATGGTTGAAAACGAAAGCACATAAAGAGTTCAATTGTCTTCCGGATATCTACAATGAATGAAGTCGTTTCATTCAGTTGATACTGACTCTCCAGCACATTTTCCGAACTTTGTTGGATTCCAAACAGTGTATGGTGCTTCTGAGAGGTTCTTGGTCATAGCAGACGAGCCTAATAGTAAGAATCAGATCTGCAGGTGTTTCAGCTAGTTATTTAGTTTGGCGCATACTCGACAATAGACTTGACTAGCATACGTTAGGTGTATAGTTCTCAGGTGATGAATAAGTGAGTTCTACACGTACTGGATCTTCGAAATATTGGGAAACGAGAGCTGCACATCCAAAGAGTTACTGTTTGTGCTATCCGTTCTGCATTTGCTACAATGTGAAACAGTAAGGATTATCTACGGAAGATTTTTCCATTGAAGAAGTAATAGGTTGTGATTCATCGTCATCAGGACATTCAAGAATATTAATAAAATTACTCACTTGCTGAAATATATTCAGTTAGTAACCTAAAAATTACGGACTGTCTTGTTGTCTTGAAGAGAAGCTGGTTTGTATAAAAGAATTCATGAAATCATATGGAGAGAAAATATATTTCGAGTTGAAAAATAACTAGGAAATACTTTTATTGTTCATTCGAATATCGTTCCTAAAAATCTTGGTCAGAAATGACGCTTGTTAAACTTTTTTCATATAACAAATGGTTCCCAAATTGTAAAACCAGACTTCACTTTCAAAATCTTCAAGGTGGCTTGTAGAACTATCCTAATACTTCACTGGTAGAACAAGAACAGCAGAATCTTGATAAGATATTTTGGTGTGTTTCAACATTCCACAGTCTGTAAATGAAAAGACGTAAATAAAAGGAAATGTATCCAATTATTGAAGGCAAATGAAATATTTTGTTTTCTGTATTGGTTGACACAATTTTCAAGATTCCGTGAAAATTTGAGATATTCTATAACGGGGCTGAAACAAAAATAAATATGTTGTTTCAAAAACTATATCTTCATGGAAATGGTGACGAAGAATAGTAATGTGGGCTATGGTAGTCGGCTGGTAGAGCGTTCGCCTCTCAATGAACAATAAAAAATTTGAAGGAGAATATTTAATTTAAAAAGTACCTATTAAACTTTATCCTATTAATTAATCCATTTTCAATAATTGTGAGATTATAAAACTCATAATTTCTCTAGTGTTTGACCAATCGGTCGAACACTAATTTTTATTCAAATTAAGAACTATCAGTCTTTGACCGGCTGTATTCCGTCAAAAAATGAATTGACCCGGTATTGTTTCGATATAAACAATAGAAAACATTTTTTAGAACACTGACAAACAAACAAAAATACAAAATATGCACAAACGGATGAATAATATTACCTTATTTGGGCGAACTTCTTAACCCTGCGGGCGGGGCGCCTTTGTGTAGCTCATGAGCCGGGGCGCCGGGTCTCTGAGACCCATCATCAAATATCGCATTTTTTTGGCAAAAAAATTAAAAAACTATATTTTAATGAAAAAAATATACCTTAGTTTATTCAAATATTATAATAGGAACATGATTTAAATATACATAGACAAATTTTATCTTGTTCTAAAATTTGTTGTCAAAAAATATATCATTTTCTAAAAACTAAGAAACAACCGGTAAATAAGTAAACAAAATAAGATTTTCTACTGAAACATTATAAAAATATTATAGAACAACAGTTTTTATTGATTTATGTCAATTTCTGAGCACTCAGGACACCAAGCTTCCATGTGAGAGAGACAAACAAATTTTTTACATTTTTTGCAAAAATATTTCGTTTTTGAATCCTTTTTGCAAAAAAAACATCTTCTTCTGGTACCTGGTTGGATTTCTTCATTTTTCATGTTTTCTTGTGTTCCAGCGACTTCTTGTCTTCTTTCTCTCACCGACCTTGGCACATTTGTTTCATAGGAACGTCTTGCCAAATGTTCCTTAGTCAAAGAAAGCCCAATGTCTCTTAGAAATAATCTTCTTTCGATTTTATATGTTTTGTTGTTGCATGCAAAAATTATTTGTGAATTAACCCCAGCCATGTTCATCATTGAAAAAAATACTACCATTGGCCACCTTCTAGTATTCCTAGCGACATTATTAGGTAGCAGATAATTTGTCAAGATTATCTACACCTCCCTTGGTGTGATTATAATAAGTAATTATATCGGGTTTGCATTTTTCTGCCGTAGATGGATCAATTCTATCATTATGGTGCAAACTGGATATAAGATTTACATTTCTATATTTCTTTGGTATGTAAGACACAATAGTCATATCTTTTTGAAAGCCAAATACTGAAGAAAATTCAGGGCGAGCTCTTGTGTTGGAAAATTCAGGTGGCAATTCTCTTTTATTCTTTTTTATTGTACCCACATATGTTATTTTGTGTTCGTCAAACAGTTTTTTTACCAATTCGACACTGGTAAACCAATTGTCACTAGTAAGGTTACGATTAGTCCCGGATATAGGTTCTATTAGCCTCAAAACTATATCGTGTGGCTTATTAGACTGTTCATATGGACCCTCAGGCTGCTTACCTACGTAAACTTCAAGATTTGACGCATAAGATGTAGCCGAGTCAACTAAGGCGAATATTTTTATACCATACCTGTTAGGCTTACTTGGTATGTACTGTTTGAAGGAGCATCTTCCTCTAAATGCCTCAAGCTTCTCATCAATTGTTGTGTTTACTCCAACTGTATAGGTGTTTTTACATTTTTCAACAAAAAGGTCAAATAGGCTTCTTATTGGAGCTAATTTGTCAAATTTTTTTCGTTCATCTCTTGTTGTTAGATCATCAAACCGAAGGCAACGAAGTAGAAAATGAAATCGATCGTGAGACATTACCAGCCAAAAACGTTCAATTCCAAGTTCGTTTCTTTGCCACAGCTCTTTTGTGTTTAGTCGTCCACTTTTGAGAGTACCCGCCAAATATAACAACCCAAGAAAAGCTTTTATTTCACAAATGTCTGTGGGCTTTTCTCTTCTCTCTCTCGCATAATTTTCCGCTAATCCAGAAATATAGTGATTTGTGTTCTCCACTATAATGTTGAGCATTTCATCAGTAAAAAATAACGACCAACATTCAACGGCTGTTTTGGCGTTTTTCCCACAGTTTCTGACGCCTGGTAATCGCACAATAATATTTTCCCTTCTCGTTCTTACTGTTTTGTTTGGGCAATGTTTATGCCACCGCGTTGTCCCATCTTTTCCAATAAAAGTTGGAATTCTTGCTAATTTTGCAAGGTTTGCAAGGGGTACATCGTCGTCACTACTATCAGAACACTCTTGTTCGGATTCACTATCGGTGCTTCGAGTTTCAACATGATTTTCCTCAAACACCAACTCCTCTTCTTCATCATCAGGCTCTTCCTCTGATTCAACTTCCTCCCATAGACGACGCAGTTTTTCTTGCTCTTCTTCATAATAATTAGACATTGCTGCTAAATAAAACAAATATTTATAAAATCTATAGAATATAAATGATATTTACCCTGACTTACCATAGAAAAATATATCCTGCCAGATGTAGAAAAAATACACTGAACCGGGGCGCCGGGTCTCACAGACCAAAATCAAAATAATTCAGAAACTAAAATACTTGCGCATCCACGAATTACTGTGCACGTACTGAGTCTAAGCATAAACAGGTAGATATATCGCCAGGCCATTACGACGATTTTCCGAACATTGCCGATCGGTTTTCGGAGCGCCGGGTCTCAGAGACTAGGCGCCCCGGCCGGAAGGTTAACACAAAAATTACGCTTCTCAACACAACCTGCAGTTAGAGCTGAACTAAACAACAAGAATGCGGGAACGGTTTTCTTATCGGGCATTTTGCCTTATAACAGACGGCAAAAAGACTTGAGGCTATTCATTACTAGTTTTACATAATAGTAACAACATACAACAACATACAACATATTATGTTGAAACATTCCTAGGAATCTTATTTCTAACATTTTTTCGCGTAAACGGTCAACCACTGGCTGACGGTCAATTACTGGCATTTTACCCCATTTTTTAAATCTGATCACATGTTTGGATCATATGGAGGTATTTTTATAGTTATACGAAGACGATAAACTCAACGAGTGTTAGTGAAACGAGGAAAGTAGAAACGTCAATAAAAGGGAAAAGCCTCTATTAATTATAGGGCCTTCAAGGAAATGACAAATAAATCCTCCTGTTCGATATAAAGATTATATATGTCAATTCTGATATATTTCAAGGTTAATGTTTTGATATGCATTTGTTATAATTTTTGCAAACTCGAAAGAGAACGTGTTATAGTATTGTTTATAATTTCAGTTACTGCTCCCTACTATTGATATGTATTATGATCAGTAACGTAAATGTCGCTGATGACAAGAAATATATATAATAAAAACTTCACTTGAATTCAATATATGTTTCATTACATACGATGCAGTCAATGCCCAATTTGTTCCCTCCGAAAGTCTTCGACCAGGGACTGATCCTGCATTATCATGGCCAAAGTGGAAACAGAAAATAGATCTTTATTGGACAGCAACTGAGATGGAAAAAGCAAGCGGAGAGAAGCAGAGAGCAACTTTACTTCGTATTCTTGGCGACTATGGTATCGATGTGTATAATACACTGAATTTTGATGAGAAGGAAAAGAGAACTGTCGAAATAATCTTGAGGAAACTAACAGATCATTTTGAGCCTTATAAAAATAAAACGTATATAAGATTTCTACTCTTCACATGTAGTCAAAAAGAAGACCAAACCATTGAACAATATGTTACATTGCTCAAACAAAAATCTGCCGACTGTGGATTTGGAAATTTAGTCAGTTCACTAATAAGGGATAGAATGGTGTGTGGTATACTCAATGTCTGCTTGAGGGAGAAACTTCTCAGAGAAAAGAACCTTACATCAGCAAAATGTGTGAATATCGGCAGAGCTGATGAAGAATGTATAAAGCAAGGCAAACTTATGTCAGCTGGTATGAGTAGTCTCAATATCAATAGAATGAAGTATAGACCAGAAAATGCAACGAAGAGTCAAAATGAAGAACGGGAAAGAACAAGTAAGCAGTACCGGAAAGGTGTATCATCTACTAAAGAAACGAAGCGGTTCAGATGTCAACGTTGTGATACGTCACATAACTATGGAAAATGTCCAGCTTGGGTTAAAACTTGTAAAAGGTGTGGAAAACAAAATCATTTTTCAACAAATTGTATGGGAAAGAAAATATTTTATATAAAGTATGACGAAGATAGCGAATATGAGGATATAAGATATGAAGAGGAATAGGTAAACTATCTAGAAATAGGAAGTATTGTAGAAAGCGATGAGGTATGTACTATTCATCAAAATGAAAATAATCATTGGTCTGAGATAATTTTTGTTAATAATGTTGCAGTAAAATTCAAACTGGATTCAGGAAGCGAAACCAATATTCTGCCTATAAAATTTTATGAAAAATTGACGCCCAAACCTAAAATAACGAAAAATGAAAAGTCATTAATGGTTTACAATAAAAAATAATTGAATGTGCTGGGTGTTTGTAAAATAAATGTTGAATATAAAGACTTGAAAAAGGGCTATGATTTCTACATTTTAGAAGGTAATTTTGAACCCATTCTCAGATTGAGAGCTTGTGTGGATTTGAACTTGATTGAAAAGTGTTTTCAAAGGACTTGGTTATTTTGAGAAACCCTGTAGTATAAAAGTTCGAGATGATGCAGGTTTCCATGTAGCAAGATGCAGGAGAATCCCGATTGCCCTACATGAACCTGTCAAACAAGCATTGGAAAATATGGAAAAACAAGGAGTAATTACCAAAGTTGAAGAAGCAACGGAATGGGTCAATGCCATGGTAGTCAAGGAAAAGAAAGATGGCTCTATACGCCTATGTATGGATCCAAGACCACTGAATGAGTATATCATTCGTCAACATTTAGAACTGCCTACTAGTGAAACGAAATTTGCTCAAATAGGTTCAGCTAAATATTTCAGTGTTGGATGCATCTTCAGCCTTCTATCAGATACCAATGGATGAAAAGAGCTCTGAACTTTGTACATTCATAACACCTTTCGGAAGATACAAGTTTGAATGCCTTCCATATGGATTATCGAATGCTTCAGAAATATTTCAAATTTACATCAATGAAAGTCTTGAGGGTACATTAGCATATATCTTAATTTTTGGAAATACTCTTGATCAACATAACCTTAGACTGAAAAATTTATTAGAGAAAGCTAGAGAGAAAAATATCAAATTCAAAAAAGATAAATTGCAATTATGCTCCAAAGAAATATCGTTTTTGGGTCATATAATATCTGGTGGAGGTTTGAAAATTGACAAATCTAAAATTGAAGCTATTGAGAATATTGAAAAACCCCATAATGTCAAAGAATTGCAAATGTTCCTAGGCATGGTAAATTATTTGGGTAAATTCATAAAAAATGTTGCCGAAGAAACTGCATCCTTAAGATCATTATTGAAAAAAGATACTGTGTGGTCATGGGAGGATTATAGTCCCCAAAATAAAGCTTTCAATGAATTGAAACAACTTATAAGCCAAGGTTCTGAATTTTTTCAATCCCAATGTACCAGTTATCTTAGCTACAAATGCCTGTCAATACGGTCTTGGGGGCATATAAGTCAGAATGGTCATCCCATAGCTTTCTGGTAGATGTATCTGAATCAGACCCAAAAGAATTATGCACAAATAGAGGAAGAACTTCTTGCAGTTGAGCTGGGATATGAAATATTCCATAATTATTTATATGGTAGGAAATTCGTTGCCATAACAGAACATAAACCGTTATTAGGCCTGGTAAATAAACCAATAGATTCATTGTCCCCACGTTTACAAAGACTAGTCATACGCTCATTGAAATATGACATTGAATTGAAATATGTTCCTGGAAAAGAACTATATATTCCTGATCTACTCCCAAGGAAACCACTTGAAGGAGGTAAAGAAACCGGTTTTCTTGACGATTTTCGTGTAAGATCAATAATATTAGCTGATGGTGAGAAACGTCAAGCCTTATTGGAAAGTTCTGCATATGATGAAGAATTCAAAATATTGAAACACTACATCCATAATGGATGGCCGAAACAACTAACGTCTATAAAAACAATTTTAAACCCATATTATCCCTATTAAGATAAAATTTTTGAAATTGAAGGTTTTCTCCTGAGAGGAAACCAATTAATGATTCCCAAGGACCATAGGAAGAAGATTCTCAATAAAATTCATTCAATTCATCAAGGAGTCATTACCTGTCAGAAGCGAGATCAAGATTCAGTTTTTTGGCCATACATTAATGAACAGATAACTGCCTTAGTATCATCATGCATGACTTGTCTCGGATATTCTAGATCTAATAAAAAATAACTTCTTCTGCACCATCCGATTCCTGATTTGCCATGGGAGAAAATCGGGGTGGACTTCCTAAGTGTTGGAAATAAAAATTATCTGTTGGTTTGTGATTACCATCAGTTTGTGGAAATTTCTATAATCACGAAGAAGGACTTTTATTCTGTGAAAGAAGCGCTTTGTCATTTTCAAATCGCATGGGTTACCTGCTGTTCTCATGTCTGACAATGGACCGCCCTTTGAATCAAAAAATTTCAAATCCTTCCCCAAAGAACTCGACGTGAATCATAACTACATCCAGTCCCACCTATAGCCAATCCAATGGCTTGATTGAACGGCACATTGAAACGTTGAAGGGAATGTTAATCAAAAATCCTAACAAACATCCTTACCTGATAGCTTTGGAATATAATAGTACTCCAAAACAATACCTACATCCCCCGCAGAAATGTTAATGGGCAGAAAATTGAATACTACCCTTCCACGTTCGAGAGCGCAACTGAAACCTCTGTTTAACACAGATAGAAATGTAGAAATTTTACAATCGAATCAAGCAATGACAAAAAATCTTTATGATAGAAATAAAAAACCATTATCAGAAACAGTAGTTGACGGACCAGTGATGGTGCAAAAATCTACAAGAAACTGGACGCCTGGACAAATTATAAACAGAGATATAAATCCGAAAGCTACATAGTTCGGACAGATGATGGGGGAATATATCGCAGGAATAGGATTCATTTGAGACCCATACCCACTTCGAAATCATTGGATGGAAATGAACAAGAACAATCTTCTGCTACAAAGCCTGAGCCACCGATTGCATCAAGGTCAGCATCATTACCAGATCCTTCATCAAATCGAAGATCCTCCTCAGTGTCTCGTGCAGAAGAAAACACAGAAGATAAATCAACATTAAGAGATGAACTTATAGGGCCTTCAAGGAAAATACAAATAAATCCTCCTGTTCGATATAAAGATTATATATGTCAATTCTGATATATTTCAAGGTTAATGTTTTGATATGCATTTGTTATAATTTTTGCAAACTCGAAAGAGAACGTGTTATAGTATTGTTTATAATTTCAGTTACTGCTCCCTACTATTGATATGTATTATGATCAGTAACGTAAATGTCGCTGATGACAAGAAATATATATAATAAAAACTTCACTTGAATTCAATATACAGGGTGTCAATTTGAAAACTTCCCACCCTTAAAATCTTCCTTCCAGTAAACAATATGAGTAATCGAAAAAACAGGTCAATTTTATTGTCAAGGGGGACACTTTCACGGACTATTTGTGGAAGGGGGGTCAAGTGGCACATCATTTTGATGGGCGTTCAATTCTTGTTCCAATGGTACCCTGACTTATTATTTTGTGATGAGCATTTTCCGAAAAATTGCGTTCTAAACTAACAGAAGTAATTATTAGAACGCCTATACTGAGATGCATTATTGTATTGACTCCCTTTAATAAAAATGGTTAGAAGAGTAGGTGGCACCGCTCCAACCCTTGAATGACAGGAATAAATTTATTACGCATGGGATTTTTTATTTGGTGGTTATTTTCCTTCTACACAATAAAATTCAATTTGCGAGAAAGACATTTCCAACATAAAATCTACTTACGCTTATCTTATTAGCTGTTCGAAATGTTGTCCATTTTGCTCTAAACAGTAATACAGTCTGTTTTCGAACTCCCCTCTAACATTACGGAAAACTTCACTAGGAATTGACCGGCATGCTGCTGTAATTCGTCTTTTAAGTTCGTCAATATCAGAAGGTTGTGTTTTATAAACAACGGATTTAAGATGCCCCCAAAGAAAGAAATCTAAGGGTGTTAAATCCGGTGATCTCGGAGGCCATTCAACTGCTCCCCTTCTGCCAATCCAGCACCGTCCTGCTGGAAATGTAACAGATCCTCCTGCAAAAGTTCATTACCTCCTGCATCAATTTGAGTTTCTAGCTCGTGAGTTATAAGAGGATCGATAGTCTCTTCAAGCATATCAAGGTACAGATTGCCAGTCAAGTTTTCTTCCAGAAATAATGGACCAAGAATGGCATTTCCAAGAATACCAGCCCAAACATTAACTTTTTGTGGGTGTTGTGTATGCCCTTCCCGAAAAATATGTGGGTTTTCGTCACTCCAATAGCGACAATTTTGTCTATTAACATTGCCATTCAGAAAAAATGAACACTCATCGCTGAAACAGATGTTTAACAGAAGATTAGGGATGGTATTGACTCGATGAGACATGATTTCACAAAACTCTATTCTTCTATCATAATCATCCTCGTGGAGCTCTTGAAGAATCTGCATTTTATATGGATGAAATTTATGCATTTTCAATGCTTTTCTTATAGTCTCGCGTGACATTCCCGTCTGTTCTGATACTGATCGTAAGGAGCTCGTGGGCTCTGCAGCAAATGTTCCCAAAACTTCAATTTGAGCTGCTTCATTTAGTACTCTGGGGTTATTTCTTTTTTTATTTGTCACTGAACCAGTTTCGTAAAACTTATTCACCAAATCAAGCACATGCCGGTGACTTACATTACAATTTGGATGTCTTTCGTTAAAAAGACATGCCGCCCTTCGTGCGCACTTTCCAACTTCGCCATAAATTACAATCATTTCAATTCTGTCTTGAAGAATATAAACCATTTTTACACTTTTATACACTTATTAAAGTAATTCCTAAACAGCCCAACAGGTACAACGGTATTCACAATACTACCACATAGTTCAAATTTGCTAACCAATTTTTTGCCGGAAAACAGAAACTTTTTACAGCAGAAGTAGCAAAAAAGGAAGGCTATCTGTACAATTTCTGCGATGACACTCAAAAATTCAGCATTTAATAAACACAACTTTACTACCATCTACGTTTTACTATTAGACTACTTTTTTATGTAAAGTGTTTGGAGCTAATGGCTAATGTTACCGCTAATAAAGGGTTGGAACGGTACCACCTAATATTCTAACCAGTTCTGGCCAAAGCCTGCATCTCAGTATAGGCGTTCTAATAATTACTTCTGTTAGTTTAGAACGCAATTTTTCGGAAAATGCTCATCAAAAAATAATAAATCAGGGTACCATTGGAACAAGAATTGAACGCCCATCAAAATGATGTGCCACTTGACCCCCTTTCCCATTTAAAATTCTAAGGGTAACATCTACCCCTCCTAGGGGGTTGAACCACGAGGGCTACAAATGGTCCTTGAAAGTGTCCCCCTTGACATTAAAATTGACCTGTTTTTTCGATTACTCATATTGTTTACTGGAAGGAAGATATTAAGGGTGGGAAGTTTTCAAATTGACACCCTGTATATTTCATTACATAACAGTTTCAAGCCAATGAAGGAAGAAAAGATCTATGGCTGCAAGGCTGAAAGAACATGAGAGCAACTGCAGGTTGAGTTAAACAAACAAGTCGACAGTATAACAGAACAAGCGCTCAGCGAGGGAGACGACAAAATACTTTTTGGGGACGTGAAACTTCTTTTCCCCACTCGAAGGTATCACAACCGGCTTGTACGAGAGCAACCGGAATCCATAAATACACAATATCCAATAAAAAAGAGTTAACCCTGAAAATGAACCAGATCCAGAATGCGATTCTCAAAAACACTAGAGAATTTCCATTGATTATCGATCAACCACCGGGCCAATTGGTTGTCAATAGACCCCAAAGGCACACCTCAGACTCAAAAGGCCGTGTTAAAAAAATTGTTGTTTAAATTGTTTTTTCCGTCAACCAATTGCACCGCCTCGCGCAACCCAAGTCTTCGAAAGACCTTTGTGAGCTAGGAAAGACGCAGCCCTTACCTTTTGACGTGTAATGCCATGCACGAGACCGATGATCATGAGGGGATTTGTACCCTCGATCCTTCGCGAATGCTCTACCAGCATGACCACCACGGTATAAATATAACGGTAGGTCAACTAGTAGTTAGTTCTCGACCAACCTTTGAGATGGACGGTCTGAAGAAGCTAGCCACTTGATTTAGTGAAACTTTAGGAGGAAATTTCAATGAACCAATTTTTGGAACATCGCAGAAAGGTTGGCGATCTGTCAATGTTTTTAAGATATTTCCTTCGATGATGATCTTCTGAAATATCATCAATCGTTCGAATCAGTCTTTACATCCCTCTGTCGTCACTTTGAAGACATGGCGAATATGTCTACCCAGGGCTCTTTCTTCCAACAAACGGCAAAGCTGTGAAACTCACTGCCGCGGGAGGTTTTTCCTGAGGCATATACAGCCTGCAGAAATTCGAATGGAACACCAATTCGTACCTTCTTTCTATTGTCTCTCATGATGTTTTCCATGGGAGTGAAAAATAAAAATAATTTGAATGGAATGTGAAATACTATGGTAGAACTATAATGTTGAAATACTTCTGATTTGACTCATATTCAAATGACTTCCTCAATTTGTTATAGAATATTTACCTATTCTATTCAAATCTTTCAACGAGCCAGACTTTTAATTCATCAGTGAGAGTTGAACTGAAACATAGAAACAAAATGTTTCTATTTCATTGTCAGACATTTGGCAACAACACGAAAAATATGGGATTATTTCGAATATCACACAAAATAAGGAAGTGTTTTGAAAATCATCAAAGAAGCATGTAAAATAAAAATAATCATTGAATAACGTTAATTCTGATCTGATTAACAGAAAGTGATATATAATTATTATTCTGTTCTAAACGTTTTTGAAAAAAGTTAATGAAAGTACGGAAAATATATACTGGATGACACAGGAGACATGTAGCAGCATATAAGCAGCCATAAGCAGCAGATTTTTATATGAAGAGCAAAATTTGGAGTTCACAACAAGTAAATGGAAATAGCGCTTTTTTCGAACCAAACCTCAATATTTCTCAACCACCTGTTTGACCGGAAGTAATGCTAACTTCTTTATTCTAATTTCATCCTCTTCTTTTCTATATCCCATATTACAAACCTCAAAATTTTCATCTAGTCATTAATCACAGATTGGTATTTGTTTCTCAATAATTGGATGTTGAATTGCATTTTATAAAAAAACATCAAGTAATAAATTGTGAAAGGATTTCGAGGCCTTCGTCATTTACATGGTGGTTCTTCGGGTTGTAAGGCCGACGTATGTTTACAAAAGTTCTCGACGTTTCGCCAACACGAATAATTAGCATTTTCAAGAGATATTTTTTCAAAGTTTCTTGTTTCTTAATTCGCTGTCAAGCATTTGACAGCGAATACGTCGGCCTTACAAACCGAAGAACCACCATGTAAACATCAAGTAAGCTGTGACCCGAATTCGATGACAGTTTGATACTTTGTAGGCTTTGAAATGCAAACATCATTAAATAGCCGATATTATGAATAACATTCGATTTACCCTGATCAACTTTCGAAGGTTGTCAATAACTACTTTTATTTAAAAGAAAAACATCCAAAAATAACGAACGATATTGAGAAAACGACATAGGAACATATAGTTTTCAATTTTGATTTTTAAAAATTTAATTTTTCATGTAGGTAACTTCAACATGATGTTTTCATTAAGAAACAGAAAATTTAAATTGTTCTCCCAGGACGAGGACGCCGAAATAGAGGTAAACGTTTTAGCCATAGTAGAGGCAGATCCGACGTTATTACTAAGACAAATTGAGCACGAAATCAATCGTGAATGGAGAGACCGAGCTAAAAGAATTTTAGAAAGAAAACAATTCTAATCTATTATTTACCAAATTCATAAGCACTTGTACGAAGGCGATTATAAGTGTAGAATGGATAAACGTTTTCATCACCGAATTCTCTTTTCAGGCGAATTACGATTTTCCAACATGGGTTTGTTGGATCGTAATAACACGCATTATTGGGCACAATTACATCCAAGAATTATGAGAGAAGGACACTTTTAAGAACGACTTGGATCCAATATATGGCTAGGAATGATTGGAATAACGGACAACAAATTTTTGAAGGCCCATTAACTGGTGAAAGATATTTAGGATGATTTTTGCAAGATTAAATCAAACTAGGACTTGAACAATTACCACTGAATCCAAGGCCTATTGCATTCCAACAGTAATTCAGAAAACAGAGTTCTTCGGGAGATCGTTGAGTAACGAACAGTCGTCGCCGTCCGTTGATGAACACTTTACTCCCATATTCACCTACTAAGTAGGTTCATTATGGCAGAAATGGTACCTGTTAGAAAACAACGACTCCCCTGGCTAAGACCACGACGAGTATTGAATTGAATCTAACAGATACTTGTGAAACGTTCCTCAAAGCATCAGAGGACGCAATTGCAAGTGCCCTCTGTGACCAACCAGCAGAATTATGTGTTGATTTGGACAGGGTGACCACCTGCAGACTAGTGTCGAGGTTGTTGCCCCTCATCGAGCAGAGGAAGAACGCTCCGAATCTCCGGGTTAAGAGATTTAAGTGCAGAAAACAGAGTTCTTTGGGAGATTGGGAACAGTCATTGACGACCGATGATGAACTCTTTACTCCCATATACACCTACTACGTAGGCTTATTATGGCAAGTACGTGTCAGAAAACATCTACTCCCCTGGCTAGGACCAGGACTAATATTGAATTGAATCTAACAGATACTTGTGCAACGGTCCTCAAAGCATCAGAGAACGAAATTGTAAGAGCCATTTGTGACCAACCAGCAGAATTATGTTTTGATTTGGATAGTGTGACCACCTGCAGACTAGTTATTGCCTCTCATCAGTGCAAAGGTAGGTCAACATAGACAGCACTGTAGCTATCTGTTCCACGTCTAAATCATTACACTTGCAATAGCAATTGCGTCCTCTGATGCTTTGAGGAACGTTGCACAACAACTATAAGATTTGATTCAATACCCGTCGAGGTCTTAGCCAAGGGTGTAGTTGTTTTCTGACCGGTAATTGCCATAATAAGCCTATGTAGTGGGTGTACATAGTTGAATTTCCTCATATGGGGTCACCCCAAAGAGAAAGTATACGGAACTACAGTACGCACCCAAAAACACTTGGAAATAAGGTTGAGAAATGCCATCAATTACATCACCAAAGAACAGCTATCAAATGTATTCAGAGCAATGGTTCATAAAGGCAGGTTGTGTCGGCAAATCGATAGGCGGCTGTTTGAATATAAAGAGTGAAGTATTTGCGTCTGTTCTTTTTTGATAAATTTAAGTAAATCATCGGTTGTTAATGTAAAAATGTAATGCGTTTTTGAGAAAAACATAATTTTCTCATCAAGATGAATATATAGTTTTGTAAGTTCTCCTGCTAAATTATGTTTGGTCTGGTTATGCAATTATTCATATTTTTTAATACCACAAAGGATACCTACAGTGAGCGGTTAGTAGAGAAGTTGTGGATCAATGTCCTGGCGGAATGAATGCATCAAGCTGGAGCTATGCCAAATATTTCCAAGAAAAATAGTTCAACGAATGGTATACTATTTCAAGTATAATGTGGTTTTACGATAATAAAGTCCTCTAACTTTTTATCGAATATATTTCCAGTGAACAACAAAGTGTCAGCCAGTTTGGTTGAACATATCCGCTGAAATACGAAGTTGGTTAGTCAAGTGTTGGTCCTCCAGGTAGCACCTCATATTGACTGATTCTTGGATTCATATTTCGCCAATGTATATATTGTAAATTTAATAATTATATTGATCCAATATTGGTGAATACTGAAAATAAAATATTGTAATAATAATTTTGGTGGAATATTGGTTCAAGATTTTCTGAATGTAGATTTTCACATAAAATATTGGGTCAATATCTGCTAGTGAAGGACTTAGCGGTGATCCCATCCCATTTTGACTCTTTCTCCCCGATTTCACAGAAATTATCTGCATTCAGGTCAATGATGCTAGAGGTTTCACAATACCCCTTCAAAACCTTCGAGGTGAAAGCGCAATCATTATACAAATGCAATAATAACAAAATACCTATTACTCTAATCAACAACATTATATCAACAGAAATATCAACAAAAACAGAAATGAAAGAACTATATTCAATTTCTACAAAACCAGAACACATATATGTTAGTATCAATTATGCAGGTAGAATCTACGAGAATCAATTGGAATTTAGGAAACAGATTATTCAATGCCTAACCTAAATAAGTCAAAATGAAGAGATTTGGTATATATCGACTAGAATGTGGTGAATGCCCCGCCATATATACAGGTCAAACTGGTAAAAATTTTGATATAAGGTACCATGAACATGTCATTTCGGATAAGAAATCATTAATGTATGATCATCTTCAAAATTAGAAACCTAAAATAATTAAAGATAATTTAAAAATCCTCCACACATGCGAAAACGGGAAAATGATTAATTTGTTGGAATCTATGGAATAAACAAGTCAAAGAAAGATCCCAATTCTATTATCCTCAATGAACAACTCGATTTAAACAATAGCCCTCTCCTGAACCTATAACCCAATTCCCAAAACTTGCATTTATCATATTATTTGTTATGTTCATTTATCATTGGTATTGATTCTGAGAATCGATATACTGCTACTAATTAAGGTATATCCTAAGTATAGGCAATATAATATAAATACTCAAATTTGGATGTGATCTAGTTAGTTTTGAAAATGGTGTAATGACCAAAACTACTCAACAAATATAAAATAATCGTGGAAGATAGACAAAAAGTGTTTTTTCTGCTACCGCTTACCGAAGTAGCCTGTGACGCTTTCAGATCTCAACGCAAAGTTGACGTTCTCCGAGAAATGTCATTTTATGACAGCTTTTGCGTTCTAGAGTGAGGATATTGAAAAAAACGCTCGATCTCCCTAGCTTTTGTTGAAAATGAACCTATTTTTGCATGATGGAAGGTGAACACAACAAATTCAAAGCACTTTAATGAACTACGGTGTTGTTAAGGTTAAAGATGCTTCCTACTAAACTGGGCTTTTGATCTTGGCGTGAGTTCTATCTCGGGCTCCGGCAATTTTTTTAGGCAAGTTTTTTCCTTTTTTTATGTTGAAGATGTAAATTATTGGATATTTCGATAGCTTATACATTCGGGATCACTATTGAATGTAAATTTTCTCATAGATAATATCATGTGCCTATGAAGTGTCTATCGTTTTTATGTCTGAGAGCTGCGTTTGTAGAAAAACTCATGTGTGAATTTCGAGCACAAAGTGTCATTGCCGCTCTCCAAAGATTACCGTGCTTCGCGTCGCGCGATAACTCTCTTTGTCGAGCGGCAATCAATCACTTTGCGCTCTAAATACACAAATAGCTGTCATTGTGTATCTTCAGTAAACATGAATTTCCACAAAATGAAAATGAAAATGAAGTCGTCAATCAAAGAATTAAATATCATTTAAAATTTATTTAAAAAATAGTTTTAACTTATATTGTGTCAATATTGGTTCAATGATATTTACCAATATCGATAAAACTTTATTGACGTCATATTGTTTCCAACAAATAGAATGGATATTGCAATCCCAATATTCCTCTTATATCGATTCTAGAAATGAAAACCTATTTTGTATTTTGATTGCACATTTGTTGAATATTATTTCCCCAAAATTCAACAATTCGTATTAATTCATATTGGGTCGATTTTGGTTCAATAATATTTACCAATAACGATAAAACAATATTTTTTCCAACATCTAGGATAAATATAATCTCAATATTTCTCTTACATCGATTGTAGGGATAAAGTACTATACTGTACATCCAAGGTGGATAGCAGATTCGTTGGATATTATTTCACCAATTATATTGAATCTCATTAATGGAAATCATTACAACCTCATGCTACTATTGAAACAATAATTGATGGGGCTCAGTAGCTGCAGTGATTCTGACAGCGATGCCGGTGGGAGTTTATACTCCTGGTAGGGCCATCCATGCCGGTAACATCGGAGATGAGTAGCGAAGCAAGGGAAAGCTCAACAGGAGTAAACCTGAAAGAATCCGAAATCTAAAGTGGAAGAAACCGTGCTTAAAGATGAATGATCATGCGTAGTTGATCTCTGACGGTTCCCTCCGGATACCAGGCGACCTTCGGTTGTACTAAGCTTCTCTGTGGCAAGGGCGCACTACCGCTGTTATACTCAGTACATTCCAACTCGTGCGAATTATATGGATACTTCAAGTAACCCAAAAAATACGGAGACTCCTAACTCTAACAATACAGGAATAAAGAGACGACGGAACCTTTTCCCCGGTTCTTTCTCATCAAGAGTTAGGATAGTGAGTATGTTTTTAAAGTCAACCCCTTTTTAATCAGTAAAGTTATATATGGTTGATTGGTAATACGAAAGAGACAAGAAAAGTAAGAAACGATATATTGGAAACTTCTCCAACAGCACAGTTATTACGATTAATGAAACTTGGCAAACTCTCAGACTCCAATGTACAAGTTACTCCTCATGAAACTTCGAACAATGTCAAAGGTGTCGTGTTTTGTGAACATATTCTCAACTGCACAACAGAAGAATTATCAGAACGTCTCAGAGATCAAGGTGCCATTCCTATGAAACGCATGCAAACAAAGAAAAGAGGAATTATTACAGAAACGCCCAATCATATTCTCACATTTGATACACCAATTCTACCCAACAATATTTCAGCAGCTTTTGGTCACATGTCGTCTTAGTGCCAGAAAGACCAAATCTTGTTATGTGAGAAGCCATCACACATAGGAACAGACTGCAACAAACCAGAGGTATGCTTGAACTGTAATCCACATCCAACTAATTCCAGGCAATGCCCGCAACTGAAGATTGAGCTATCAAGAAAGTCCAAGAACGGATTCATTATCGCAAAGCGAAGAAAAGGGTCCAAATCACAACACCTACGGTATGTGTTTTATATGACCAGTTTGTTCAAACCGGTAATGCCAACTTGAACGATATAGTTGCCCAAATAATGCATCTATTTGGATCATTTACTCTCCCTCTATCTATCCTTCTTCAACCCATAATCCCTCAACCCACAACATCCATTAATCAGCCCCCTCCCCCACTCCTCCCCAAATCTCCGCTTCCTATTACCAAAAGGAAGCGATTCAAAGCTAGAAAATTGAACCTCAGCTCTGAGGAAGATTCAGAGAGTACTATATTCTCTTTCAATACTAAGTCCTCCCAGGGCGATAAAAAGAATAATTGTTGGCCAAAACAAACAGAAAATGAATTGAAAAATTGTGTCTATATTTACAGTGAGAGAAGGAATTATTACAGAAACGCCCAATCAGATTTTCACATTTGATACACCAATTCTACCCAACAGTATTTCAGCAGCTTTCTACAACCTGAAAGTTTGACCATATTTTCCTGTCCCAATGAGATGCTTCAAATGCCAACTTTATGGTCACATGTCGTCTTGGTGCCAAAAAGACCAAATCTTGTTATGTGAAAAGCCATCACACACAGGAACAGACTGAAAAAACCAGAGGTATGCGTAAACTGTAATCCACATCCAGCTAATTCCAGGCCATGCCCGCAACTGAAGATTGAGCAAGCTATCAAGAAAGTTAAAGTCCAAGAACGGATTCATTATAGCGAAGCGAAGAAAGAGGTCCAAATCACAACACCTACGATATGTGCTTTATATGCCCAGTTTGTTCAAACCGTTAATGCCAACTTGAACGATATAGTTGCCCAGATAATGCATCTATTTGGATCGTCTACCCTCCCTTTATCTATCCTTCCTCAACCCATAATCCCTCAACCCACAACATCCATGAATCAGCCCCCTCCCCCACTCCTTCCCAAATCTCCGCTTTCTATTACCAAAAGGAAGCGATTCAAAGCTAGAGAATCGAACCTCAGCTCTGAGGAAGATTCAGAGAGTACTTATATTCTCTTCCAATACTAAATCCTTTCAGAGTGATAAAAAGAAAAATTGTTGGCCAAAGGGCAAACAGAAAATAAATTGAAAAATTGTTTCTATATTTACAGTGAGAAAGTAAAGGTTGGAACAAATTCGATAAACGCTTGATAAGGCCATTAGGGAAAATATGCTCAGACACGTTGATTTAATTTTTCAGTTTCGCAGTTTTTTTTATGACATCATCGCTGTACGAGTTATGACGTCATTATATTTTTTATGGCACTACCCTATTTTGATAATACTTTAAAAAAGAACGCATTTTTCTGTGTTTGGATGTCATATTTTTTCTTATGTTAGATAACCGTATGTTCGAGAAATAAAAGATATTTCATTCATAATAATGTGATGTTATGTCTCTTGACGTAAACCTTTGACTAGAGCTATCTCCACAAAATCAAATCTAGTCGAGTTAGATCAGGAGACCTAGCTGTCCACTATGAAAATCCCTGACTGTGGGTATAGGACGGCTATTATTTCCATTTGACGTGGCGCTTCGGGGCGACTTTCTGATTTTTGGTGGCGTATTCCATTTTCAGCTGCAGAAAAACCCGAAAAAACCTTGAGCCCCACCCCAGGTGGTCGGTTGCACACTTCGAGCAAGCACCAAACGTCGGGATTGGCATCTAGGCAACTCACGTCGCAATTGCTTCACAACAAGGTATGAGGTGGCCTATAGATACCAATGTACTTGAGAAAAATTCCCTCATACTACGGATTTCGATCGAAGGCGACAATTTTTAGAGTGGCCAGCTAGATTTCCTGTTCTTATCTCAATAGATTTTTTTTTGTGGGAAATTTTGTCAGAAATTTCCAATAACTAACCTAATTATGAATGATTTATCTTTTATTTCTCGCAAATTCGGTGATGTAACATAAAAAAAGTGACATTCATACACAGAAACATGCGTTCTTTTTGAAGGTATTATCAAAATAGAGTTATGCCATTTGAAATAAAATAGAATGACGTCATAACTCAAACAGCGTTGTCGTCATCAAAAATCTGGGTGGACCAAAAAATGAGCAACTGAAAAAAAATTGTTTTTCTCCCCAATGGCCATATCAAGATTTTTACGAATTTGTTCCAACCTTTACGTACTCCTTGTATATAAATTTCTATAAATCCATTGTCATATTGCCCTTTATACTTTTTACAAATACACCTTACCTTCACATTCAATCTGGAAAACCTATTATTCTGGAATTGTAACGGTTGTATTACCCACTACTGGGAACTCAAGAATATTCTAAATGAAAGGACACCCTTCTGCATATGTCTTCAGGAAACTCACCTGAAACTTCAAGTTTCCAGAGGAAATGGTAGTTACAGAGAGGATGTAATTTCTGATCTTGAAGCTAGAGGTAGACTAGCTATCTTCCATAAGGATAATATGTCCCACCGGAATATTCCTATACAGAGCAGAATACAAGTTATCGCTGTCCAGGTTTATTATCCGATCCAATTTACGATCTGCAACATCTACTTAGAGATATTAGAGATCTGAAAACTATTGCTGACCATAGTTACCAGCTCCGTTCTTGATTGTGGGAGACTTCAACTCCCATAATCCATGGTGGGACTCGAACAAACAGGTCAACAGAGCCAGAACTATCGAAAATTTCATCGATGAGGGCGAGGGCACTCATGTGAACTCGAGAACTAACTCTTCGTCAGCCATTGATTAAGCCAGTTCTCTCCACATCTTCACGATGGATTTGTTTAAGAGATCATCTCACAGATCATTTTCCAATTTCAATTGAATTTGCTGGCATATTCATTCCACGAGCATTGCACAGACGATGGAGATTGATAAATGCCAACTGGGAGCTGTATAGACAACAATTAAAAAACTTACAGTAGCCAGATACAGATATTAATGAAGCTACAGAACTGATCGGTAGGGAGCTTTTGACAGCAGCGGATATTTCAGTTCCACGATCTAGTGGTCGTAAAGGTCATCGTTGCCAATCATGAGGCAGATGAAAATCACGCTTCGACTACTCAGAAACGTTCACTAACACTGACAAAATGGTTGAGGCTTTCGTGGCCGAAGTTTTCAGTGTCACAATTTCCACTCGGGTTGAAGGCCGTCGTTTTTGGAATTTCTTCCTAACGTTTCGCTAGCGCGAGTGGCTCCTCAGAGGCTTAAATATCATTACTAATCTCTGATGACTGGGATTATTCATGATGTATAAGCCTCTGAAGAAGCAGCCACTCGCATCAGCAAGTTATTGTCCGATAACCCGAAGACGACAGCACGTATTGATTGCAAACATCAGCAATAATTTATATATAAATACGATGATTGAATTATAATAGTCAGTAGTCATATTTTATACTTTTATGTAGTTACTCTGTTCAAATAAAACGTTTTTTAAAAACCCTTTTGTGTGAACGAGAAATATGATTCGTGCTATACGTGAGAGTGAAAGAGCTACATGGGAAACATGTCTTCACTATCATAGCTAGAACACCCGCTTCGGAAGTATGTACACAAATTCGCGCTATTCTAGGAAAGAGATTCACGACTGCACCACAGGTCTTAGAAATCGATGGCCAACTCATAATATGTGGAAAACAGATTGCTGAGCATTTCTAAACAATTCGAGTACATCAGTAGCTACGAACACTATGACCCTAAGTTGCAGATACATGGACAAGTAGAAAAGCGAAGAATTGACTTTTATGAAGAAAACTTGTCCAACCGTAATCACCTCCCCAACCTACCGGAACTGGATAATGCACTTTCTGAAATGAAAGACTGCACCAGGAGTAGACAACATTGTATACGAATTTATCAAACATTTACCAAATTCATCGAGAAAAAACATTCATATAATATATACATAATACACAGCGATATTGTAACGATATCGCTAAATATTTAGAGGCCAATATTGCTTCGAGAATCTTTTGCAATTAATATTGGACCAATATCGTAGAATGTTCACATTTTCTTTTCTCGCCAATATTACGTTTAAAATATTTTGTCAACATTTTTACAATATTGTTCCAATATTCTGCCAACATCGGTGTGCTACTTGGGCCATTCTGCATTCTGATATTGAACGAGTCCGAATATTTGTCGTTAAAAAACATGGTGGATAATACCTTTATTTAAATTTTTGAAAGACCATTCTATACGCTGCGTGGCAATAATGAAAGATTGATAATTTTTCACAAGTAGCCAAATTAAAAACCATATATTTCTCTCTCAGATTTTTAAATATCTTGAGTAATTTTCAAGTATTTTTTCTTTGAATGAAGTGAGTTATTGACAAGCTTCAGAGACTGATAAGGGTATCGGAAAATCTTTGATAATATCGGCTAACTGTTAATACTTGCATTTCGAAGCATCAAACTGTCATCGAATATGGCTCTCAGTCTTCTTGATGTTTTTTGATGAAATGCAATTTGAACGCCACTTGAGAAAAAATACAAATTTGTTATACATGGATGAATAGAGAGTTTTGAGGCAGGATAGAGAAATATGCAGGGTAACATTTGAAAGAATGAAAATGGAGTTACTCCCGGTCAAACAAGTTGTTGAAACAAATTGTCTTCAGGTTCAAAAAAAGCGCTATATCATTGATCACGTACCTCCTGTGAATTTAAATTTTTTATATATTTTTGAATAAAGAAACTACAGGCTACTGCATGTATCCTGTATCACCGGCATACTCAAGTTATGTTTTGTGCAATTGTTTATATCTGTGCGGAGTAATATCGGTATTAATATCACATGAATCTAAAATATGAATAAAAACAATATGAGAAATTGGTTCTACTAAATATTGGTGATTTGATTAAAATATTATATTGATACTGCTCAAATGTATCACATAATATAGAAAGTAACTTAGCCAGGAGATTCTAATCTGAGGCTATAATCTGATCATTCACTTCCTTGTACAGTAAAGTTTCAGTAGAGCAGTTTCTTTCATTTTGCAACCTTTCAATGAAAAACACTGCTTTGAATCATTCTGATATGTTCATTCGTTATCGTTATCGTTATATCTGGAAAATTCATTCAATTTCAACCCATAATCTACTTTCATATTTACTGGGAATTTTTTGTTGTGTGTCGTTGAAATTATTTCAATTGCGTAATATTTCATGAGATTACAATTATCATTCATTAGAATCTCAAATCATTTCTACAGAACCTTGCTTAAAATTTTATTCAATGTTAACAAAGACCGTTGCACAATTTATTATGGAAGATTCTCGGATTCAAAGTTTCATCATTAAAACACTTGTGAAACTTCAATTGTGTGCTTGTAATATTTCTTTTCATTGATACGCATCTCAATAGTTGTGATTTTTCATTGGAATACTGCATCAAATACCAAGACGGTTTGTTAATGGAACATATTTCTGACGCAGCTTGTCTCACTCAAGTCATCTCGTGTTATTTATTTTTCTATACGTGAAACAATATATCATAACAAGGTATACCAGTTAACCCAAATGATTGGTTACCTCCTGTGGTTTTGTTGACACTCAAAGAAAAGATCGCATAAAAACGGAAGGTCAATTAATTATTTTATTTTTCAATTGTCTGTCATTGCTTTATAATTATTTGGCAATGGTAGCTATTAATAGGCTCATGATGCCAGAGAATATTATAAATCATAATGACGGCTGATGACAGAAAAAAACGATTTTTTCGTTGTTCGTTGGGTAAATTTGTTATTTAGAAAACATTTATTAATGTCTACATACAACGGAATCAATTCTCTCTTCACCAGTAAAATGTACAATTTTCAAAGCTGCCTGAAAAAGATGATGTAGCTCCAAGTTTGGAGTTTAGTGAGTCAACCGATGATGCACTTTTCAATGTGTTGCATTTGGTTTCATTCGGAACGATAACAAACACATTTTCTCTTTCGGTAACATTGTAGCAATTTGGTTCTCCGAGAAATTACCTACTGTTACTGTGTTTTTATTTTACTGATAAGTTTTTGACTCTGTATGTGAAAGTTTGTTTGACAATGATTCTAATGTCATTAATGCCAGATGATGACAAGTTGATGTACTCTGAATAAAAAGTATAAAAAGTCGTTTTGAACAAATTTCTTTAGTAATCAGCAACTTAATAATCTTTTCGAAGACATCGATAAGGTTTGAGCCAGCAGATAGCTACACCTACTTAAATGCAGCTTTCCGCTACAGTACTTCTCTTCCATTTTCCATGTAACTTGAGTGTTTCAAAGGAAGCACCAACTTCAACAAAAAGCGTGGATACGGTTCGGCGTAGACATTGCTCAGTGTCGCCTCTCGAGTATTCCAAATTGAGACATTTAGCTATGATGAAAGGGACACTTCCTAGTGTAATCTAAACCACAGGTGAATCTTTGCTTCTTCAATTTCGATAGGTTGAGAAACACCTACGATTTCTACATCCCTTCGGCAGTAGTGCAATGTATCTTCTAACTAAATTTATCGCTCCCATACAGATTTCTTCAACAATGTTGAAACTTTTCTAGGTGCAAGTCTTGGTGTCTGGAGTGATATGATGTTATTTATCATGGATATGTTGTGTTTATTTTATGATCACATTGTATGTTGATACTTTCTGTATGATGTTGCTATCAAGAAGTTTGACCGAGGAAGAATAAAGAGTTTTGAGAATTGATCTTGTCTTCAACTATCAAATAATCCAAAGTCCAAGAAATTACTTATTTCACATGGCGCAGTCGTACCTAGCTCCAGAAATTGAGTGAATAAAATGCAATTCCAATCAACTGAACGATAAATTGAAAAAAACAGGCGATAGTAGAGGCCTAATTGCTCTCTCGATGAACAGATAAACAACAGAGAACTGGAAATTATGGAAAGCCAAATTCGAAAATTGCATAATAGCTTATGAGGTAAACAAAAAAAAGAACAAATGCAATGTTCTCAACTACTCCACTACATTGGTGAAGAATGCTTCAGAACTTATTTATTCGACAGTTGAATTCTTAGATGAAGAGAAAAATAAATTACAGATTCTACTCCAAAAATTTAATAACTATTTTCAATGTAAAGAAAATACGGCATTTGAAAGATATAAATTCGTTTCGTGCAAACAATCAGATAGCCAGTCTACAGAAAATTTTATATTGGGACTCAAGAAGAAATCAAGTAGATGTAAACTCGATTCCCTTCATGATAGTCTGATTGTGACAATGATAACTTGTGGCATCAAAAATAATTCTGTACGAGAGAAACTTCTTCAGGATAATACCTTGACACTCGAGAAAGCAATCGAGCTCTGTCATGTAACTGAAACGTCAAGATCATATAGTGGAGCAATGGGTTCCAGTCCGAATGAAGAATGTTCAAACATCGACGCACTCTTCAGGAAAAACAAACAGTGAAACTCAAGACAATTAAAAATTGCAATTATAGTATGGACATGAAGAACATCCTGTCAATAAATGTCCAGCATATGGTAGGATTTGTAACTTCTGTCAACTTCCAAATCATTTAGAAATTGTTTGTAGAAAAAAGAAATATTTTCCTCAAAAGTGAACATAAAATGAACAAAATTTCCCATCCTGTTGATTCTATAAATGAAAATTTTGATGATTTCTTATTCATAGATTGTATTTTTCAGAAGAATATTCCAACAATAAATTCAAATTAAATATGGCCAACTGAGTTAAAAACTAATAACTAATTTCAGCCTCAAAATCGATACTGGAGCAATGTCAAATATCCTTCCTTTGCATGAGTTCAAGTCTCTAGGTCTTTCTGAAGACATAATTACAAAAACTTACTCACAACTTCATTCATATACAGAAAATACTCTGAAAGATGTTGGTAAGTGCACAATTCCCTGCATCAAAAATGATAAATTACACAACTTGGACTTTTTTATGGTAAATTCCAATACAAAGTCAATTTTAGGTCTTGAATTAAGTGTTGGATTGAAATTGATATAAAAATTGATTCAATTGATTCAAATATCAATTATTCTGAATTAATAACAAAATACAAAAAATTTTTCTCGGGTATATGTTGTATGGTATAACCTTATCATATTATTGACATTGAAAAAGTCGCAAAACCAGTAGTTCATCCTATCAGGAAGGTTGCATTATCACTTATGGAAAATTTGGAACAAAGCTTGAATGAACTTGAGAAATACAAATTTATTGAAAAAGTTACTGGGAGTTCTGATTGGATGAATGCTTTGGTTATAGTAAAAAAAAACAGATTATAAATTACGGAAATGTCTGGATCCTAGAGATCTGAAGAAAGTTATCAAAAGAGAATATTGAAAAATTCCAAATATTAATGAAATTACAATCAAATTAGCGAACTCAAAGGTACTCAGTACTCTTGATGCTACACAAATACCCATCGACAAAGAAAGTTCGGACTTATGTGTATTTGGAACACCTTTCGGGAAATATACATTTTTAAGGCTGCCATACGGGATCAAATTAGCCCCTGAGGTGTTTCAGATCCGATTTAAGAATATTTTCAATATGGGAGGTGTAGACACTTATATTGATAATGTTTTGATTTGGGGTAAAGATAAAGCTGAACACGATTCCAGACTCAAAAAAGTATTGAATCTATAGCAGAATAGATCAAAATACGTTTCAACCTGAAAAAAGGCAAGTTTGGGCAAAAACAAATAACTTATATGGGTCATATAATATCTGGTGATGGGGTGAGACCGGACGAGTCTAAAATCAAACCTATCACAGATATTCCTCTACCGCAATCCAAACATGACGTTCGAAGATTACTGGGAATGCTCACTTATGTTTGTAAATTCATTAAAGATTTCTCAGATTTCACTTCATCTCTATGTAATCTGTTGAAAAAAAAGGTAAATTAATTTGAAGTACTGAAGCATTCGAAAGTTTGAGAAATATCCTAACAAATTAGACAGTATCACAGTTCTATGACGTGGACAAAGAAACAGAGGTCTCTATAGATGTATCAAACTCAGGTACTGGTGCCGTTTTAATACAAAATAAACTACCATGTGCATACGCCTCCATGACGGACACACAGTGCCGCTACGCAAAAATAGAAAAAAACATCTTGCTTTCACCGTGGGTCTTGAAAATTTCATTAATTTGTATTTGGGAAAAAAGTCATTGTGGGAACTGACTATTCACCTCTCATTAGCCATATTCAATGAACCACTCAATGAATGTCCGGCTCGTCTACAGAGAATGTTGTAACAAATTCAAAAATATGGTGTTGAATTGACTTTCAAACCTGGAAAGAACTCTTAATTGCAGATGCTTTATCAAGGGAATACCTCAATGAAAAAATCAATTGTGGCTCAGACAAATAAATTTCTTCTCTGAAAACTGAAAACGATACTGAATTACAACTATTGAAAAACGTGATTTCTGATGGGTGGCCAGAAGATAATAATAACAAGATGATAGATTGCAAATATAGTCTAGACTCAAAAATGAGCGAACAGAAATTGATGAGTTGATTTTTAGGGTTAATACTATAGTCATTCCGAAAACTTTGGTGAAAGAAATAATGAATAAGATACATTTCAATCATATGGGTATTAACAAATGCCTGAAGTTGGCCAAAGAATCAGTATCCTGCCTTTCAATGAAAAATGACATTCGACAAGAAATTATAGAGTGTGAAATTTGTATGAAATATTCCAAATCACAGTCAGCAGAGCCTCTGATAAGTAATAATATTCCAAGTTTACCGTGGAATAAAATTGTTTGTGATATTGTCGAATTACGCAATCAAAAATATCTATTGCTCATTGATTCCTATTCGAAGTACATAGAAGTTGGAAAGTTATACAAAGATACTTCTAGTCATCGCATAATCCAAATTTTGAAAACCATTTTGGCAGACACGGTACACCGTTGACGGTCATTACAGATGGGGGGCCATAATTCAACTCGGAAGGGTTCAAACATTTTTCAAGAAATTGAGAATTTGAACACATATTGTCCTCACCAATGTATGCTTAGTCAAATGGTATGGTGGAAAGAAATATTCATTCTACAAAAAATATTTTCAAAAAGACTCTAGAAGACAATAAGGATTTGGATATGGAATTGCTTCTGTTCCAAACTTCGAAAGTTGATGAGCATCATTCTCCTGCAGATTTTGATGTATCGTAAATTGAGGACTTTAATACCATGTGATAGTAGGTTTTTTAAGCCAAAAGTCTTGAATTATACTGGTTATAATACGTTTTCGAATAATAGAAAAACTATGAACCAGAAATACTACAGTTCGAGTATTCAACCACTACAAATTCTTTAAATAGGTAGGTACTCATGTTTATGTACAGCTTAAACCTCAATCCGATTGGACACCTGGTATAATAATGCAGAGATTGACAGAAAGAACATACAAAGTAAAAATGAAGAACGGGTCGATCCTATATGCAGGGTGTCCGGTAAACCTTGTAAAATATTTAAACTGGTGACAGACCAGGTCATGACTGTTCATAATATCGGAATTTCACCTTTGTAAAAATCTCACCGTTTTCGAGATGAAGAGCATTTTTGAAATTTCTGGAAAATCACTACCCCACCTTGGATTTTTGAGTGCCATGTCTACAAATTGAGAACAATTCAAATATCTTTGCTGTTGAAGATTACTGATAAGTGATGCTTTCAGATGTACAAAACAGTTTTTTAGAAAACGATACAATTTTTTAAGAAATGAGAGTAAAAGGACAGATTGCAGTTTTACCAATTTTTGTAACAACAGTTTGAAAAAACATAACCAAGTGGAAGTGGATATTAATTACAAAAGAATGCCCATTTCGTCCAGACTCTACCATGGTTTAAAACATACGATAATTATTTTTGGAAGGGGTAGAACTTTGATGATATCAGAGTGTGATGTTACTTTGAGCTAAAATTAAACTTTGTCAGTAATGTCTTTCATTTTTATCCTATCAATATGAAATGATCAAATAATTATGAGTTATAACGAATCAACTGCTTAGAAGCATTCAATGAGATGTAAAGAAGTAAATATTAATTCAATGTTTTTTTGAATTAACATACACATAACCACAATAACGATTATTCAACATCGCTCTGAATAATATCACAAAAATGTTATTTTCCATCCACTCTAACGCAGATACGACATGTTTCCAAGAAGAACCTTTTCAAATGCGTTATAGGTTATAGCCCCCCAAATCAGCGATTCTCTGAGCGGCATTGTGCAATCGGATATCGTTCTACATAAAGCGCTGCTGCAGCAGTAGCACTGCTTCCACATTCTCCATAAATACAGTGCATTTGCGCATATTACCAGGGAGTATAACGTGTGTACGGCATGACAAAGAAATAAATACCACTGAATGAAAAAAGCTGAATAATTTCAAAAAACTACGACAGAAGTCACAAGTTGTTCGAACAAAATGTGACAGCCACCTACTAGATTTTTTCAAATTTATATACAGAAGGTCCGTTCATGCACAATGCTGTATTCTAGTTTTCTTTTAGAAAACCTCTGCTTCTACGGACACAGCACAGGAGTTAGAAAAGTTTTTAATTTTCGACAAGGATTCACCTCCTAAAATTTTTTGCACTTATTTGGTTACACCCTGTATATCTGCTGGTCTCTGAAACTCAGACAATTGCGACATTTATCACAAGAATTCCTATTAATCGGTGCCTAATCGACATTTCATTTCGATAATTTTATTAGTCTTAATTACATGAAAAGTTAATTTTATTGACATCCTATTTAATGCCACCAAACAGTCTATTCTTTGTTAATAATAACTAATCATTTTCACATTTTATCTTGATTAAATCGAAATAAAATAATTTTTGGGCGTATGTATAAAAGTTGATGGAGGCCACTTTCTCCAAAAATAACTATAGTTTATTTTACACCATGGTAGAGTCTGGACAAAATGAGTATTCTTTTGTAATGAATGTCCACTTTCAATTGGTTATGTTTCTTCCAGACAATAATGTCAAACTAAAAAAAAAATTGATGAATCTAAAATATGTCCTTTCACCCTCATTTCTTGATTTTTTTTTCACTTTCCGAAAAACTGTCCTGTACGTCTAAAAGCATCACTCGTCAGTAATCTTCAGTAGCAAAGATATTCGAATTCGTCTCAAATTGTATACATGGCACTCAAAAATCCAAGGTTAGGTACCGATTTTTCAGAAATTCTTAAAATGCCCATTATTTCGAAAACGGTGATATTTTTACTGAGGTGAAATTTCGATATTCTGAATAGTCATGACCTGGTCTATCACCAGTTTCAATATTGTACAAGGTTTACCGGACACCCTGTATGTAGCAACAGAAAGTTCATAAAAATGAATAAAAATAAAGTAGAGATAGATTCTCCAAGCCGTTCTTCATTCTCAACTCTTAATTCACGGCCTGAAAGGGAGGATGTATCACGTGAAACAATTAATTCATATTTGGATAGTGATGATTGATATAGGTGGGAATGAATCTGAACAATTCAATAACTCCAATGAATCAGATAGACTTTCGAGTAAACATATGGAAATAAATAAAAACCAAATTACCGTAAGATCTCAAGGCTCAAGAATTTTCAAAAGAAAAGAAAACTTCTTCAGGTCGTTTAGTACAAACTTCATTTGGTCTGAATTTATAAATAAAAGAGTAGGGTTTCATTTCTTTAGAAAAGGAGATGTGATATCATGTTATTTATCATGGATATGTTGTGTTTATTTATGATCACATTGTATGGTAATACTTTTTGTATGATGTTGCTGTCAAGAAGTTGGCTGAGAAAGAATAAAGAGTTTTGAGAATTGATCTTGTCTTTTACAATCAAATAATCCAAGGTCCAAGAAATGACTTATTTCAAATCTGGTAGAATGTAAGATAATTGTACAGGCTGACAGCCTGACAAGCACTTTTAACCATTAGATCTTTTGTGCATAATCCTCAATCTATTCGAGGATTGGGAGTCAGTATCTTCGTATGAAGTTTTTCAGTTTCCTAGGAGCTAATTTCCTGATGTCAGAGATCGTTGAGGAAACAAATTCCAGGAACTTGAGCCTCCTGCTGAAAAGCGCGAAAAAACAAATATTTTGCTGTTTCAGCAAAGTTCTCGAAGTAGCAGCAACTATAAATCTCTGATTGGTCCATTTTTTGAGGTGTCATTAGGTACTATCAATACTATTATAAGGCAGTATCTTGTGAGGAGTCCCGAAAGCCAATTTCAAGTGTTCCTTGTCGATAGACTCACTAGCTTTTCTGCTTGTCTTTGTCTTGATAAGTCATTCCATTGTTTCAGTCCCAAGTAAGGTTGTACGCCCAAGTGTACTTCAGAGCTCTCAGTAGTGTTTGGCAACCTAACAATGTATAGATTTTCTTCCTCCGGGTGTTTCTTTCGAAACACCCGTGGGCACATATCTCTATAGCATGTACTTCTGTTTGGAAGATGGTTGGGGTGTTAACAAGTGGTTTTGAGAGCCTGAAACTTGGCCCTGTTACGCCTACTTCAGCCTTTTCATCCATCTTGGACCCACCAGTGTACCACAATGATGCATCCCTTTCTAGTTGAGGTCCAGTAGAGGTTCCAAAATCTTCAGATGTGTGATCAGATTCTCTTCTCATCAATTCACTGCCTGGTTCAGACTGACTGCACTGACTGCTGCTTCTACCATCACACATAGGTGCAAAGCTCTCATGCTGAAGGAGGGCACGCAAGCAACGCCTCTATGATTCCCATACAAGTTAGCCGCTGCACTTTCTGCAGCTTGACATGAACTAAAGTTTTTTACATCTTTGGCCACCATATCAGTGAATCATAGGTGACCAAGGGAATGATGATCGCTTGATATGGCCAGTAGATAATTTTTGGTTTCAGACCACATCTGTTAGCAAACACTCTGCATGCCAAGCTTACTGCTATAGCCCTGGAAAGATTTGATTATTCCGTGTCAGTTCTTTGTCGATTATAACTCTCAGATATTTAACTGCTTTGGAAAATGATAGCTAGGTAAGATATAAAGTTGGGGCTTTGATATGAAAGAAGTAGTCCATCCTCAAAGTGGAGTTTCAATGTAAAGAAACTGAGTGACACTCAAAGTCACCTCCACAATATATTTGAACCCCAAAGTAAGAAGGGGTGTTGACGTCAAAGCAGCTTTGGTAATAACTTGTCAAAAAGTTGCGTCAACATGATCAAAAACATGTGTTCGATCATAGTTAAAATTACTGATCGAACTGAAGTAAATGAAGGCAGTAGTAACAATTTTGAAAAATTTAAACTATCATAAATAGGTAGACTTGGAAGCCGATGTGGCCACTCACATCGCATGGGAACGTAGAGTACTGGATTTGAAAAATTATGAAAATATTGAAAAAAATCATGCGCTCTACATCAAGGGAGAATGGCAGGTATCCATGCGTTTATGTGAAGTAACAACATCGGTAAACTTCAATAATTTACAAAATTTGTTTGATGTAAACTGTAACAGTAACAATGGCTGTCGAAAATGAAGTGGGATTGTTAGAGAAAAGGAGGTGAATAGATAATAAAAATGTTTGTCATTGAGGTATCATCCATCTAGGTTTACGCTATTCTCCGATAGATGGCACCTTAATGGCATTTATGTCTCTTTTCTCTAGTGATCAGGATGGCGGCATATGAGGTTTTTTCAAAAGCACCCCCTTTGCCGATGAAAGCACACAGAGATATTTCTTTTACCACGAATAGACATTCTGGCTGGAAGCATTGGAAAGACTTTCAATGCTTTCAGCTAGACATATGAAAAATTTGAGATTTTTTATTTTCCTCATCTACTTATAGGACTCAAATTTTTGCGCACCCTGTGGAATATTCAGTGGATGTGAAAGTGATGCATGATCCGTTCAACCTTCAATACTCAAGATTCACTTTCTTCATATTTTTTAAATGTTAATTCACATAAAAATGACGTGTGTTCGAGATGCTGCCCTTATCACTTTCTCTAGAAAGCTCGACTAATTCGAAAACGGTTAATTCTGGGTATAGGGTATGATAAATGAGTTAGAATCTAAATAATGAGGAGCATTCAGAAATGATGATAAAATAGAGAGTGTGCTGTTGAAAATTACAAAAATTACGTCACTTCCGGTAAAACCGGTAACGTGACAGTAACGAAAATATTTTAGTTACATTCTTCGTCAGTTCTCCACAGATCCTACTATAGTTCAGATTCGTCCTACTTTTAGTTTTCTATATATTGATCGCTTTAATTCGTCAAGATAAACCCTGTTTATTCATATTTTTTCGTGACTTGGTTTTGAGAATATTTCTTCATAAAATGGGTTTCATGAACTTTGCACTGAACAGGTGAAGTTGTTAATTCTATTTTCAATAACTCTCAAAATTATTGGAAATGCATGACAGTGCTTCTAGATTTAGCGAAGGCGTTCGATACCGTGAACCTGGATATACCATTTCAACATCTGAGACTTGGATCAAGCCAGTAATTTTAAGCTAGACAATTTTCCTTGCAGGGTATCATTTTTACTGAAATGACAGAATAACGTGGTGGGGGTATAGCAAAATATGTGACGAACAATTTGAAGACCAGGTAAATAAAAAATATAAATGCTGTTGATTATGAACAAATCTGGATGAGCCCTAACGTCAATAACAAAAAAATTGCTATATCCAATATTCATAGACCGCATGATATTTCGTAATACTCTTCCACTGATCAACTTCAGAAAACCTTCATTGAATATATTATATGTATATTATATGTAGAGGGCACATAAATATAGAGTTTTTGAGCTCAGAATCGTCACCGGTTATCAATCTTTTCAAATTATTTGAGGCATATGGGCTTAAACAAATAATTGATCAACCTACATGGTATATTCATCAACGACTGCAATGCTAATTGACTTCATCATAGCATCAGAAGATAAGAATATTTGTGATGAATCAAAACAAAATTTTCTCCGACTTTCTATACCTTTAGAGATTTCAGGGTTTTTGATCAACAAGCTTCCACTTCTCAATTAAGCCGCGTACACTTCGAGTCAGTTTTAGAAGTCTGTGATATCAGTTTGAAAGTTCAAACATTCAACAAATTGCTACTATCTTTTTAGTGAACATGCACCGTAAGAACTATTAGGGTGACTCGGAAGGCACCTTGGCTCACGGATAGTCTAAAACTGATGACAAGGCGTTTCGGAAGTGAAAGACAACTAAACATGCCCGAGATTGGCAAAGCTGACAGTTACTCCGGAACGCTATCAAAAGAGAAAAAACAGATACCTTCAATTTCAACTCAACAATGATAATAACATGTGGAAAAAACTGATATATCTGGAGATTACCTCTGATAATCGAAATAGTCCCCAGAATCTATCATCCCCTGAAGATATCAATTTTTTTTCTGCTCAGCAAGATGGCGAACTGTTTATGCGATAATAATACTTTACAGTTTTTTTTTTTTTTAAATTATAGACATGCAAATTAGGGAATACTCTAATACAGATAATTTTTTTCATTTCAATCAGTCGGGATTTTGGAAGTGCCACAGTTGTACTACATCTCTGGCAAAAGTTACAGATGAAATATACAGAGCAATTGATGATAATTAATTATGTGTACTTGTCCTAATTGATTACTCAAAGGCTTTCGATATGATAAGTCACCCATTGCTGGTAGCTTTCTAGGATACCTACCTTCTTAGGGTTTTCGGGGGATTCATGTTAGCTTATATAAAATTATCCCTAAGATAGATCTCAGTGTTATTTATTGTTTAGCAAAAATCTTTGAACTTTGTTGACGTGGTGTGTGGTCCGCAGGGACCCATACTTGGACCCTTATCATTTACGACATATACCTCCCAATTCCACAAAAGCATAAAAACCTTTACAAGTCATTTTTATACTGATGATATCAAACTCTAATAATGCTATCGATGAGCCAGATGTTTACTTCTCTTTTAATAGAATTACCAGAGATTTTCAGCTATTGGTGACGTTATCAAAAAAGTTCTCCTTGAAAATTATTGCACTGAAATCAGTTTCAGTGGATTTTCTTGAATACGTGTATATTCTCTGTATCACAACAGAGTTATCTCATTCGACTTTGTTATCGGTAAGGAATTTTAGAATATATTTCAATAATTAGAAACTCATTGATTGATTGTCTGATTTTGATACAGTTTTTGTGCAATTTTTGTTTCACACATACACACTGCCGTCTTAAGAATGAACGCCGTATTTTCCAAAATATCGGAATTTGAGTTAGTGGTGCCAGAAGCTTTTTTTTACTTTAACTTAGATATCTGTCAAATATGAATATGTATCTGAACAGGAACTATATAAAACCATTAAAAAAAACCTGCCGTATGTCTCAATTAGCAATTTGTGCCAAATAAAAACGCGATATCTACTCTATACCAACAATACCGGGTGAGTGAAATTCGGGTAGATGCAAGGGGATCTCCGAAACGGTAAGAGCTACGGAGAGGGTTAAATGGAGGCAAAATTGTGTATTATGGAGCTCATTATTATGATGTTGAAAAATCTGAGCTAGCCCTCTGACTTTCAGAGATATACAGAAAAAAACGAAAAATTAGATTTTTGTTTTTCACTTATATCTGCTTTATTCACTGATGATGACCAGATTCCATCGAAACGACTGAAAATTTCAAGTGGTATACAATCATGATAAAATATGACTATTGAAGCCTAAAAAAGTGATAAAAATCCAGGTCCGTATTTAAAATTTCATAGTTAGGGGTGGCCCAAGGAAACAACACCTTGTAGAACACTTTCGTTTCCATATTTTCACAGCCCATTGAAAGTTGCATTGGCAAAGTGCAAACAGTTTCTGGAAATCTATTTGTATTAAAGCAAATATACGTGAAAAACAAAAATCAATTTTCGTTTTTTCCTATATATCTCTGAAACTGAGAGGGCTAGCTCAGATTTTTCAACATCATAGTAATGAGCTCCATAATACGCAACTTTGCCTCAATTTAACCCTCTCTGTAGCTCTTACCGTTTCCGAGATACCCATGCATCTACTCGAATTTCACTCACCCGGTATAATGAACGCAATAAAAATAGGTTCTGTATGCGAACTTACCGCGTTCATCCTAAGAACGTAAGGTCATACCGAGTACTCTCCGGGATCGGCGCGGTGCAGCGATTCATTTTGCAAGATCCAACGTGCTTTTCATTTCTCCCAAAAATTAGATGCAACTCAAACGTTATATTATATTAAGTTATCTGTTTTTTTTGTGAAAAAATGTATATTTTTTATGGTGATGACTCTTCAGTATCATGTATTTTGTAGTATGATATGAGATAAAACGGTACGGTTATACGAAATTTATTTTAATAAATTCATTGTGATCAACCAACAGGCAAGACAATATACTCGTAAATGCATTCATATCGAGTGCCTGGAGGATGATTAACATACTTTAAAATGAGTTTGGGAATTATTAAATTTGGTAATATTTATATTTTATACCAGGTGTCTAAATAAAGTGAATAAAGGGAATATGGGGCCTCAAAATATTCAGCGATATTGGTACAAAATCATTTGGTACAATATTCAAAGTGAATATGCCATGGTGAATGATTGAATGTCGAACTTGGAACCTCTACAATTAGTTCTCCGTCAGTTAATCAAGGTGACAGCAGAGTCTGCCTTTTGGTCGCCATAAACACTGATTTTACTGTTTTGATAATAGTAATAGATATTCTTTTTAATATTTCAGTATTGGCATTCAGTATTATTCAGTGACCTGAGTCATTGTCCAATTGTTTCAAGGAGTAGCTCCGAGTAGCTCGAGGTAGTTTCTGGACTGATCTTACAGACCACGAACAAGCAAGGAAGTGCTTTGTCTGATAGTGACAGTTTTCGTCTTTTTTTGGTTCGATTCGAGGTTAGACGTTGATGGTACTGGCCTGAGCTATTTGAATTTTCCTAAGAAAATATAAATGAATTCATATCGAGTGCCTGGAGGATGATTAACATACTTTAAAATGAGTTTGGGAATTATTAAATTTGGTAATATTTATATTTTATACCAGGTGTCTAAATAAAGTGAATAAAGGGAATATGGGGCCTCAAAATATTCAGCGATATTGGTACAAAATCATTTGGTACAATATTCAAAGTGAATATGCCATGGTGAATGATTGAATGTCGAACTTGGAACCTCTACAATTAGTTCTCCGTCAGTTAATCAAGGTGACAGCAGAGTCTGCCTTTTGGTCGCCATAAACACTGATTTTACTGTTTTGATAATAGTAATAGATATTCTTTTTAATATTTCAGTATTGGCATTCAGTATCATTCAGTGACCTGAGTCATTGTCCAATTGTTTCAAGGAGTAGCTCCGAGTAGCTCGAGGTAGTTTCTGGACTGATCTTACAGACCACGAACAAGCAAGGAAGTGCTTAGTCTGATAGTGACAGTTTTCGTCTTTTTTTGGTTCGATTCGAGGTTTGACGTTGATGGTACTGGCCTGAGCTATTTGAATTTTCCTATCAAATTAAATTTTGCTGTTACCAGAATACTCCAATTTAAAACAGGTTAGTTTTTGCATTTTGGCTCTACTTATTGTCCCATTTAAGTGTAATCAGATGTCAGACTGGTATTGTTTATTCTAGGTTGTTCCCGCTACCGTTTATTAGTGCTCCGCTAATGTTCTGTTGATCCACGGTTGTTTTTTCACTGTTCCGCTACCGTTTATTGGTGTTCTGCTACTCTTCAGTAACTTCACGGTTGTTCTTTCACTGTTCCACTACTGTGGTTGTTGCACTGTTCCTCTGTGGTTCAGTATTCCTTCTCTGTTCGTCCCCTATTATTGGTATTTCCGTTGATGGTATTTGTCCCAGCTATACACGTACACCAAGCCACTGGATTCATAAATTACAACTGGAGAACTGGCATGATTGAGAAAATCTACTTACAATCAGATAAGTCTAGCTTATGATTGTGTCTCTAAGGGTCAGTTTTTCATGTTCCAGTTAAACTCCAGATAACTAACTGATAGTTTAGAATGTGATCCTTCAAACATTTAAAGAATGTCATTCACCATCTAAACTATTAGCTGGTTATCTGGAGCTTAAGGGCTACCATGACCGAAAAGTCAAATTTCTTTCTCATCCCTTCTACCTATAAGGTTTGTTGGCATACTTATCAAGAATGAGGGTGAAGATAATGAATTCGATGAACATTGGCAACACGCACCTGTCCGTTCTCGATTACAGCGCAAATCTGATAGAAATTTCCCAATCGTAGGATCCGTTTCTTGCAAAAACCATTTATTTCATGAAAGATATATTTTTTGTATGGGCTTGTTGTTTCCATGAGAATACCGGAATCTCTCAATATTTTTAATTCATCATGTCATTTAAATTGTTTTTCTTAAAAATTATCATAACCAAAAATCACTGAAGTTCCGGAATTTACACAAAAACAATGAGTAATGCAAAAAAAATAAAAAAATTATCAAACAAAAACAGTGACGTCGAAACGGATTCCCGTTTTACCAAGGTAGTGTTTGCTCTTAACTGGAACATGAGAAACTGGCCCTAAGGCATATTAATAATTGTTAGCTATCATCGTGACGTCACAGGCATAGCCCTCACTGGAGGTTTAATATTGATATACTGAAACGATACACTACTCTCAATAATTGTACTTCTATTCTACATTTCTATATTCTATATCAATTTCATTTTGTATTGTGTGCTGAAATTGGCACATACAGTGTGTGTAACATCAATCAATATTTTTTATTAGGACATGACTATTTCTTCTATTCTGGACCGAGTTATCCAAGCATAAGGGAAGACAATACCTCAACATGTTTATATATTGTAGTAGATTTATACTCTAATTAACTGACTAAAATAATTTATTTAACGAAAACAATGATACAATAACACAATACTCTAATTTACATAACATCACGGAACTAGGTATTTATATTCGACTTTCACTTCACTGACTGTCCTGTCTGCTGCGTAGTTCTTTTTATATCGAACGCCCACTTCTCCGAAAGCTCCAGAATTTTCCATCGAATCGCCCAGACTCACCGAAGCGCCCAGATTCTTCTCGGTGCAAGCGCATCGACAGTCTCCCGCGGTTGGTCGCTAGCTATACGTGAGAGTTCAGGTCCGGCATCGCCCGCAGCTTCGCCACATTGCCCCCTTCTTAGAGATATTTCGTCCCGAAATGTCATCCTTGGAGTGTGTCGATATTTGCAGGATTCCCCATATCTGCATCGTGAAGTTCGATGAAAATAACACTCCACAGTCTTCATGTTAGGTCGTGGAATAGGATTACAACAAACCAAAATCTGGATGCCGCTGGATCGGAATATCGTCTCCAACATACTTCTTATAACTCTCCAATCCAGCCCATCAATACCACAGGATAATTTTGGGATAGCCAAGTCCACCAGATTCTGGTTCACCATCGTATCTCTTAGTTGGGTGAGGCTCCTCCAGACATCTTCATAGGACGGTTTGTCTTGGGAATGCTTCTTGGTCACCAAGTAGTAGATGGTCCTCTGGCCCTTCTTCAGCTGTAGCACACCTCCAATTTCTGGATTCTGTTTCCGTAGTGTCTGGAGTTGGCCAAATTTCTTGGAGAACACTACAGCGATGCCCCTGGACATTCGAAGATCTTCTGCGACGCAGTGTGCTAGGGCGTAATCGACTGGCACTTTGAAAAGGTCCCGTGGCTCCTCCCGAGTTACCCCGTGTGACACTTTCTGTCCATTTGAGTATAAGGACATGAATTTCTGGAACGTCATCGCATCCTCTGGTGGTCTGAGGGTGCGGACTTGGTCATGATTTCCAGCGTAAGGGGCCAACCTGTTGAAATGAACGACCCTGGGTTTACCTCTGGGTGGCTTGTGGATTCGGTAAAGCAGGTCGTTTATCCTCTTGATGATCTTGTACGGACCTTCCCATGAATTCCGTAATTTCGGTGACAGGCCCCGGCGACGCATCGGGTTGTACAGCCAAACTAGGTCACCAACCTGAAATCCTCCAGCATCGGCATTGATGTCATAAGTCGCTTTCATTCGGTTGCTGGCACTCTGGATGTTCAAACGGACTCGTTCGTGGATGTCCTCCATTCGCTGCCGGAGTTTACTGACGTAGTCCTCTCCCGCGGTATCCTGTCCTGGTGGCATCCCAAACTTTAGGTCACAGTGAAGTCGCAGCTCTCGGCCCATTATGATACTAGCAGGGGTTTGGCCGGTCGACTCGTGTACTGCGGAACGGTAGGCCATCAGAAACAAATGGAGATACTGATCCCAGTCTCTTTGATGGTCAGAGACTACCTTGGACAAGTGGCGATTGATAGTCCTGTTCATCCGCTCAACCATTCCATCGGACTGTGGATGTAGAGCTGTGGTTCTCGTCTTGCGGATGTTCAGCAGTTGGCAGATTTCTTGGAACAGGTTGGATTCGAAATGTCTGCCTTGGTCCGAGTGCAGCTCCAAGGGGACACCGAATCGACATATCCACTCTTTCACCAAGACGTCCGCGACGGTGATGGCTTCCTGGTTGGGCAGGGCATAGGCTTCGGCCCACTTGCTGAAATAGTCCATTGCCACAAGGATGTATTTATTTCCATGATCTGATACGGGGAACGGGCCGGCGATGTCAATGGCGATTCTTTCGAATGGACTACCTACATTATACTGACGCATCGGGGCCTTGGGTCGTGTCCGAGGTCCATTGCTGGCAGCACAAACAGCACACTTTCTGCACCAGTCATTGACATCAACTTGACAATTGACCCAGTAAAACCGTTGTCTTACTTTCTGCATGGTCTTCGTCACACCCAGATGTCCTCCAGCAACTCCATCATGGATCTCTCGGAGTACTTCCTGTCTTCTGTTCTTGGGCACCACCATCTTCGGACTCCAATACACGTTTCAAGACCCCATTGTCCAGGGTAAGGGAATTCCATTGGGCCCAGTAGGATTTAACTGCTGGGGAATATCTTGCGATTTCCTGCCATGTCGGTCTTTGATTACTATTTTTCCAACCGATGACTAAACCAAGATCCGGATCTCTTTCTTGGTCTTTCTGGACCTCGTTGTCATTCCAGTTATTGTCAACTGCCGTGGTTCTACAAATCGCTGCTTCCTTCTCTTCTGCTCGTCGGCAGTGTGAGCAGTCGTCTGGGCATGGTCTCCTTGACAGGGCATCTGCGTTCTTGTGGCCACTCCCTGCTCGATGTTCGATCTCGAAGTCAAATTCTTGGAGTCTTTCGATCCAACGTGCTACTTGGCCCTCGGGATTTTTGAACTGTAGAAGCCATTTAAGGGCTGCGTGGTCGGTCCTCAACAGAAATCTTCTCCCGTACACGTATTTGTAAAAGTGTTCTACTCCCTTGACAACAGCCAACAGTTCTCGTCTGGTGACGCAGTAGTTACGCTCCGGTTTACTGAGAGTTTTATTGAAGTATCCGATCACCTTCTCTTGCCCATCCTGGATCTGGGACAAGACAGCTCCAAGTCCCACGTTGCTGGCGTCCGTGTCCAAAATGAATTTTCCACTCGGAAGGGGATAACTCAGAATCGGTGCGTTGATCAATGCCCCTTTCAGCTTCCTGAACGAGTCTTGGCATTCTTCGGACCACTGAAACTTTGTTTGTCCTTCTGTGAGCCTGGTCAGTGGTTTAGCGATGTTGGCGAACCCCAGCACATATCGGCGATAGTATGTGCACAAACCAAGGAAACTACGTAGTTGGTGTATGTCTCTCGGAATAGGCCACTCCTTCACTGCTCTGATCTTCTCGTCATCCACTGCTACTCCGTGCCCAGAGACAACATGGCCAAGGTAACGTACTTCTTTTTGGAACAGGTTGCATTTCTTGGGGCTCAGCTTCAATCCAGAATTTCTCAGTCGCAGGAATACCTCCTCCAGGTTTTTAACGTGGTCTTCGAACGATTTGCCAACTACAATAATGTCATCGAGATATACCAGACACGTCCTCCATGAAAGCCCTTTCAGAACCGTCTCCATTAATCTCTCGAATGTGGCTGGAGCATTTCAAAGCCCGAATGGCATAACGGTGAAATGCCACAGTCCTGAGCCGATGGTGAAGGCTGTCTTTTCTCTATCTTCTCGAGCCAGTTCTACCTGCCAGTATCCACTCTTCAGATCAAGGGTCGAGAAAATCGTGGAGCCGGCCAATGTGTCCAGGGTGTCGTCTATTCTCGGAAGAGGGTAACTGTCTTTCTTCGTCACGTTGTTCAGTTGACGATAGTCTACGCAAAACCGTGTTGATCCATCTTTCTTCTTCACCAGCACGACTGGAGAGGACCATGGACTGTCGGATGGTTCAATAATTCCATCTTTCCCCATTTCACTGACTATTTTGTCAGCCTCTTCCTTCTTGGCAAGAGGAAGTCTTCTAGCTGATTGTCGGATCGGCCGGGCATCCCCAGTATCAATTTTATGCTGAACTACATTCGTTCGGCCCCCTTTTCCTTGTCCGGTATCGAAGATGTCTTGGTACTTCTTGACTAATTCTCTCAATCTGGGCTGTTGGGCTGGTTTAATGCCCTTGGAAGAGATGGTAACCAATTTTTCCAGTTCCGCTGTCAGGTTGTTGTCTTGACTAACAGTTCCGTGTACACTCCTGATCACAGAGGAAATTGACGAGCAGTGCCCCAAAACAGTTCCTTTCTTCAAGGTCACTGGGTAATAATTGACGTTCATTACCCTTACTGGCACAAATTTGTCAGAACGCAACAAAGTCTTGCCTAGTGCAATCCCTCGTCCAATTTTCTCATCATGAAGCTTGGGCTCGAACATCACCACGCTTCCATTGCTCGCACCTCCGTCCAAGCGAGCCTCAAGTATGGTCTCAGCCCTCTCGGGTACACTTACATCTTCACCCAGCAGAACACGAATCATCTCTTCACTTCTTCCATGTAGCACCAGCTCTTCTCCGTTCACTCGTAGAACGCCATCTTTGAAATTCAATTCGAACCCTCTGGAATTCATGATGTCCATTCCAATAATTGCCTCGTCCTCAATGTCCGCTACTAATGCCCGATGTTTCACTTTTGTGCTGCCTAGAATCAGTTCAATCAGTAGCTCTCCAAGTACAGTGGCTGGCTCTCCTGTTGCTGTGCGTAGCTTCCAGGATGATGGTTCCATTCTCTCTGGTGTTTTAATAAAAGCAGGTCCAAGGATTGTCCTAGTAGCACCAGTATCCAGCAGCATTGCGCAAGGCTTGTTGTTAATGAAACCGTCTACGAAGGCTCCTTTGTTCTGTCGTTGGAGGACAGCGACATATGCGTTGTTCACCGGGGCTTTCTGAGTATAGGCCAACGATTGCCCCTTCTCAACAACCTTCGTTGGTCGCGACCTCTTGAGGGTTGGACATTGACTACGCACGTGTCCAAGTTTCCTACAGTTCCGGCATCTCACTAGTCTTCTCTCAGGCAACATTTCCTTCACGACCTTTCTTATGGCAGCTTCCAGGTTAGTAGGCTCCTCTGGGTCTTCTTCAATAACTCGGACTTTACTCTGGCTTCTGCAGGATTGCTTCGCCGCCTCAAATTCCAAAGCGCGTGCCAGTGCATCCACGAGATGTGTTGGACGAGCTAGTGTCAGTGCTTGTCTGGTTTCCCGGTCACGAAGTCCATCTAAGAAGGCCTGAACTGCTAGTCGCTCCATTACCTTTTCCGGTGTAGCTGGGTATGCAAGGCGAACCAAGCGTGCAATGTCTGCTTCAAACTCCTGTAGGGACTCGCTTGATTTCTGGCAGCGGTTTTTGAGCTGTGAGTGGTATACATGTTCTAGATGGGTCTGTCCATACCGTAATTCGAGATGTTTAATCAGCTGCTCGTAGTCCTCTTGTTCTTGTGCCGTGAGGGTTTGTAAAATATTCGTTGCTTCTCCACGCAAGGCCAGTGTTAATGCCACAGCTCTTTCTCCTGCATTCCATCCATTTGCTTTTGCTGCAGCTTCAAATTGTCGGCGGTAATTTGCCCATGGTGTTTTTCCATCGAACTGAGGTGGTTTCATGGAGAGCTTTCCTGTTTCAGAACTAATCTTCACATCTTTCAAACCCTTCTGAACATCATCCAAGTTCAAACTCAGTTCCAGCATTGAATTTTCATTGACAGATTCTGTGGTGTGGGTAGTGTCTATCTGGTTTTCCAATTTACTGAGTTTCTCCTTTATTTTGATGATTTCCGCCTCGAGTCCGCCTCTGATTTCATCGCTGATTGTTTCCTTCAATTTTCCCATCTCTTCCTCGATTTCATCATTGATTTTCTCCATCTCTGTCTCGACAGTCCCCATTCTTTCTTCTAATCGGTTTGCTACGCCACAAAGTTCTTCTTTCATGTTCTTCGAGTTTTCTAGAAGCTCTTCTCTCAGACTATTGGAATTTTCTAGCAGCTTTTCTTCCAGATTTTTCGAATTTTCTAGGAGTTTTTCTTGAAGTTCTTCCTTCAGAGTATTCGAATTTTCAAGCAGCTTTTCTTCCAGATTTTTGGAATTTTCTACAAGTTTATCTTGAAGTTTTTCTTCCATTCCGTCGAGTTTACTCATTATGGAACTCATATCCATTCCAGAAACTTCGAATAGAAATGTTTCTGGGTCCTCGCCCTCCTGAACTAATCCCTCGGCAAGTCTTGTTTGAAGCACGGCCTTTTTACCACTTGTGTCAAGTTCCCTCTCCTCCAGTTCTTGCTTCAATTCCGCAACCTTCAATTCAACCAGGCGAACTTTCTTCGAACACATTTTGTCTTAGTCTATGTCTATTTCACGGGTCACCAGTCTATTATTATTATTATTGTCTATTTCACACAGTCTATTTCCCGGACACCAGTCTATTATTATTATTATTGTCTTTTTCACACGCGAAAATAATTGTCCGAAATACACCAACTTTCTACTTACACGAACACTCTTTATTTAAACATAGCACTTCTAACACCACTGTAGTAGATTTATACTCTAATTAACTGACTAAAATAATTTATTTAACGAAAACAATGATACAATAACACAATACTCTAATTTACATAACATCACGGAACTAGGTATTTATATTCGACTTTCACTTTACTGACTGTCCTGTCTGCTGCGTAGTTCTTTTTATATCGAACGCCCACTTCTCCGAAAGCTCCAGAATTTTCCATCGAATCGCCCAGACTCACCGAAGCGCCCAGATTCTTCTCGGTGCAAGCGCATCGACATGACAGTCTCCCGCGGTTGGTCGCTAGCTATACGTGAGAGTTCAGGTCCGGCATCGCCCGCAGCTTCGCCACAATATTATTTTTATACCATTATAGGGATCTATTGTTTAATATTTTGTGATATCAGTGCAGTGGGTTGTTTCATTTCATCAGGGTGGATTCGAATTTTTCACTGGCGATAAATCCGTGGCGCTCCGGAAAATCAAACCCCATGTTTCAATCTTATCAAAATCAAATTTTATTGGCGAACACACGCCAACTGACCCACTGGGTAAGTTAGTGGCGTGAAACATCATTGCACATTCACTGCTCTCCTTTTCTAAATTTCGCCCCTAACAAGCGATATGTGGACAATATTGTTTTATCGATATTGGTACATATTATTGAACCAATATTGACCTAACATATGATTTGTTGAACATTGGTGAAATAATATGCAACCATTGTGCAATCAAACTTGGATATACAATGTAGTTTTTCATTCCTAGATTCGACATGGGAGGAATATTGGAATAACAATATTTTTTCTAGATGTTGGAAACGATATGAAGATATTATTTCATCGATATTGGTGGATATTATCGAACCAACATTGACTCAATGTAAGTAAATTCAATTTGTTGAATATAGTTGAAATAATATTCAACTAATATGCTATCAAACTTGGATATGCAATATAGTTGTTCAACCCTAGAATCGATATTAGTGGAATATTGGGATTGCAATATTTATTCTAGATGTTGGTAATAATATGAATAGAAAATATTGTCTTACCGATATTGGTAAATATTATTCAACCAATATTGACCCAATATTATATATAACGATCTGCATTTAGAATAGGTTAAACCAATATTTCACCAATACTATTAATATAATATTGTTTTTTGAATATTCACCAATGTTATTTTTACAATTGCGATATGTCTATATTGGCCCAATATGAAAATAAGATTTAGCTAATGTGAGGTGCTATACCTGGAGGAGAGTCATTGTTGATTATTTTGTTAAACGTTGCAATGTCTTTTGTATTGGAAATCATGTCATGATGGTATAATTTCAAATGGATTGTCTCCAGAGTCGTATTTCTTGTTGGATTCCACGATTTCAGGACATAGCAGAAAATTAAGGAATTACTTATGTAGCGTTAGCAACAATTTTTTCTCCAAAAAGATTTAGTTGCAGCGAGGATGTTTTTTTCACAATTCAACTTATAAATCATTAATGATTTGTACAGCTGAGTGGTTCTAAACATGAGTTATCCAACGGGAGTTCGTATATAATCCAACCATAAAAAAGAGTGTGCCTTGAAAATGACAGTATTTGAATATTATTGTTCTGAAATATTGACAGTTTTTAGCTGATACATTACTGCCTGAATCCATCAATTAACTTGCGACATGGACCCATAGACGGCTGCAGAATATAGGTACAGATATATACACCCAAGAAGAAGCAAGACGAAATTCCAGAGCTGCTACAAGATAAGATACACTAAAATTTCCGACTCTTTAAACTTTGGTAGTACTCACTCAAAGAAGAAAGGAACTTTCAGAGCTGAAAGAAAAAATGATTTTAAAGTTCAATAATTACGTCACATAGAAAAAAATCCATTAACCAGCATTTGGACACTTGCGACAACATTGAATATTTCAAGTTCGATTAGATGAAGACTGGCTCATGAGGAAAATCTGTATTTTTTCTGTCTAAAAAAAGGAATGGCATTGAGACCAGACGATTTCAGACTTGCAGTTAATTGTACTGAAACACATGTTTAGAGCGAAGCGATTTTGCTTTATACATTTTATTTACCGATGAGGCGCATTTCACCAGAAAAGGATGTTTCAACAAACATAATAGCCATATTTGGGAGAAAAAAAATTGGTTCGAATATTTGGGATGGAATTCCAGAGAACCATATAGTTGGATCATATTTGTTTCCTCTACAAATAAATGGAGATATTCACAACTCATTTTCACGTTACACACTGCCGAAATTATTATGAGATGTACCAATTTGTGTCCGTCAGAGAATGTGGTACACATATGATGATGCACCTGCTCGTTTCCAATGAACTTTACGTAACCAACTGGACATCAGTTTTCCTAAACGATGGATCGAAAGAGGTGGTCCAATAAACTGGCCGGCACGCTTTCCCGATATAAATCGATTAGATTTTTTTCTTTGGTGATACCTCAAGTTACTGGTATTTGAAAGAGGAAAGTGAAGACGATTTTATTACTACAATTTTAGCAGTATGTATATTCACTTTCAAAATATGCATGGAATATTCGAAAGGACACGTCAGCCTCTTTCGCATCGTTGCAATATTTGTATTGACCGTCAAGTTTGGACCATTTTGATGATGTGATTTTTTTATGTACATTCTTATTCCATTTTTCTTTTCGGTTTGTTTATTTGTGACCGGTTTATGTTTTTCGCAGTGACTAAAACAAACTTTAGAATGAAATTTCCATTTACTGACTCTATATTTATCGGGTTATTACTTTGAACTTGAACTGAAATTATAATTTTTTTTAAATAGTTTTCAAAGTTATCGATTGCTAGACACATACTTTTATTGCCCGATATACCATGTAGTTTTGTTCAAGTTATTTTATCGATTTACCATCCTGAGTCTTTTTCTGAAACGCAATATCCACCGAATTATTGAAGTAGGTTTTTTGCAGAACTGTAGTGCAACTAACCAAAAACCATTCAAAATTCAACCAAAATCTTCTGGTTCCTGAAAGGAATGTATAACTTTCAATGAGTACAAATTCAATAATTTCGAAAAATTTTAAAGGCTTTCGTGGCCATCGTCACTTACATGGTGGTTCTTCGGGTTGTAAGGCCGACGAAAATTGTTGGCATTTATAAGGGAAAAATTTCAAAATATTCAAAACAACCAATAATAAGTTTTCGTATAATATACGAACGCACTTATTCAACTTGAAATATCTTGAAAACCATTTATATTGTTGATAACATAACCTATCCCTCTTTGTACATAATATAATGAAAATTAAGGAAATGAAGACGAAATCCAATTTAATTTAGAGTCGTGAAAGTTCGGGAGGAGCGATTAGAACTACCCATCTACCGTTCGCCCTTGTTTGGAGTTACATACCAAATTTCATTAAGAAAAGTTGAGCCGATATGGAGTTATTCTGGAATTTTTTTTGTCGCACCCTGTAACTCAGTAAATACTCATCTTATGGTTTATGTTTACGGGAAATTTTAGCCTTAAAATGAAATGAGGATTCTACTGTTGGAATTTGTCCCCTTTATTCTGAGACTGAGAATTATACAGGATTAATTCCCGCATTACGAACATGACATATTCAAACTCTATAAGTTCCCTTTCAAGAACAGTTATGTGTTAATAACACCAAATTTTTCACCCTTTTATACTACCAGATTTTATTATAAATCAACACAATTAACAATTTTTTTTCAGAGGTGGATTTAAGGAAAATAAGCGAAATCGTCAATGTTTTTCAATTCCAAACCAAAAAGGTCGCACACAGTTATAATACGGATGAGTTTATTCATCCGTTTGTCAGTAGATTGCCTGGAAGGGTGACTTGTCTTGAATATTGTTTCAGTCCGTATTTCTCAAGAAGAATTTGGTTGTCATGAAAGATGAACCTTTCGTAATTGAATCGAAACAAAATCTGTCATTTGTGAATCACAATTTTGTAGAAATTTCGTCAATAGAGCAACAACGATACAACGAAAAACATTCCTGTTGCTGAGCATTTAAATGAATCACGTGTCAGTTATAAGGCGGACACAACGTATCTATATTTCCCGGAATTTCGATGGACATCCTGATGTCTGTCAGGTAGTAATTTTTTGACCGTCAGAAAAACAAAGACGTCGACGGAATTAAAAAACAAAGCAGGAGTTAAGAGATTCCGCTTCGATAACCATGGTCACAAGGTCATCACAGAAAGTAGCAGAAACCTTGCCGTGAGCTTCTCCCTTCTCGTACAACACCTTCCTTCCTGATATGGTGCAGTGTTGCCAAGTTCGAATGTTTTTAGGAAAAACTCTTATCTTGCTATCGAGAGACATCGAGTAGACATAGTTTCGCATGAGAGATTTCATTCAATTTGGAAATGATATTATTCTTGAAATGACCCACTCTTCTTTGGTTTCATGTTCTATCTTCGTTTACCGCGAGATAACCAACCATGTCTGCGTTGTTGCGGTCGAGTGGTGGCTCATTTAATTTTGAAATAGTTGCAATTTTTATTTATTTTCTAAAATTATCTGATTCAGTTCTATTGATGTGAAGCAGTATTTCACTAAGTAATGATTGAAAGTTTGATTTTTTGAAAAAAACTCGTTTCTTAACCATGTTTTTTTGGGTGATTCCACAGCCTGAAAATGAAAAATAGGAAATTCTTGAAAATCCGTACACGTGTAGAGGTGCAAATGAATCAATCAATTATCCACTGTAACTTTCTGCGTTTTCTTAACTTGAATGAAATTATCAAATTTGGTCAGTAATGTAGGTATTCTGAATTTGACTATCTGAAAAAAAAAAGTTCAAATTAACTAAGAAAGATATACTTCCGACATCAGAACTCGCTAAAAACTCTATTTCTATCTGGCTCGTTTTAGATAAAGTCAAATGAAATCAGTCACCAATCTGTTATTTCACACTTCTTCTCTGATAGGACGCAACCAGGTGCGATCCATTTCCATAGCATTCTTTCATCGAACAAGTGTTTTTCAAGAAACTCAGTTAAAATGGAAGAAGTTAGAAATGACAGAATAGTGATTAATTGATAACCGACACCCTATGTATTAATATAGCAAATGTCATATACTTTGGGTGGGATATGCAACAGAAACTTCAGATCTGGCAACCAATGTGCCCCTTTGGATTCGATAGTAGATGGGTAGCCGACTCTTTCTGATTAATTATCATTATGCTCTTTTCTGGGTGATTCTCATAAATCCTAATGAAATCATCCATATTTCTAATGACACTTAATTGGTAAAATATAAGTAATGCATTCCTATCCTCTACATTTAACTCATACTAATTGAAAAATATGATACCTATAAGAACTGAATAAAATAATTACTTATATTATAAAAAAATTACAAAAATTTGTAAAACAAATAATATTAACATAGAAAAAGCTAGAAATTATATGGAAGTTTTACATAATTTTTTTAAGGCCCCAAAAGTATTTTAGTTATTTCTCTAGTTTAATTTGATGAAGTGAAACGTAGCGTTGTCCTAATGAGTTTTTCTAGTTGTATTTCTTTTCCTGTTCTGTTCAGCGATGATTTTGGAGTACACTATTGATCTCTATTCTGGGATACTGAGGGTTTCTGGTAAGAAATATTGTTTTTGGAGTTTGCTTCTTTGGCCAAATATGTAGGGGTACATGGGACACTTTGTTGTTTTCATTATATACTTCCCTTGAGTACCAAGCTAAAAAAGTTATTCTTGTGTGTATATTAGATCGATAAACATTAGCTTGATGTCACAAGTTTTGAAGTTTTGTTTAATTAGCTAACGTGTTAGGTAATGTTTCAGTACTTTGTACTCTCCCCTTTGGATATTGGTCAATATAGAAATGTTTTTGCCCTTCAGTTTCTTGCAGTTTTTCAGAAAACTTCATTTTTTGGTGCAAAACTAATTCCAGTTTCATAGGAACAGCTTTAGCTTTACATAATTTATAGAAATCATTTACATCAGACTCTTGTGAATCGATTCCAACAAGTGTTTTGATTTGGTTACAAATGAACTCTTGTGTCATCTCGGAAGGGCATTTATTCAAACCGTGGATTGTTAAATTATTATTTTTACATTTCGTTACAGTTTTAACTTTATGTTTAAGTAACTGATTTTCTGCTTCTTGTTGCCGAACTCTATTTTTCTGTTCCTCAATATTCAATTACAATCGAGTTTCACTCGATTCTATGGCACTCTTTTGTTATCTTCGATTCCACTGAATTTATATAATCTAACATTTTTTTGACTGATGTTTCATGATAAATAATGGAAAGCTAGGTGAATGGACACCTTTATGTGAGTTATTTTCGAATATATCATCCAACAATTTCAGTAGCCCATATCGATTTAGTGCCACTTTCTTGTGATATATTATTGATGCTTGATTGAATTTGTCTATGAGATTTTTCATTAATTCAGTTTACATTTTCAGGCTACATACTCGATGTACGCATGCACTGAAAATAACTATCACAACTTTATTGATATCTTCTGTGGACTGTATCCCTGGGGCACTTTTGCTCTGGATTTAATACAGATGAGTTTGTTTATTTGTACCATAAAATCTCTACCCACCAGTTATGCTTTCAGCAATTTTACCATGTGCAAATGCATGCCTGCCCTTTGCATTCAACGTTTGCATTATGCGTTTTTTCTATATTGCTGCTTTAGAACAGAAATGCTGTCGCAAAATAACATTTCTCAGAAAATGTCAACTTTGCACTAAGACCTGAAAGCGTTAAAGGCTACTTTAGCAAGCCGTTGTAAAAAAACACAATTTCCTACCTAATTTTTTTAAGTTTTCCCGAAGTTCTAAGAACATCACAAAAATTTCCTTTACGTGAACTTTTATAAATGAATAAGTATGATTACTAATCAAGTTTCCATGAGACTACTGAATTTCAGTTCGACTTTGGCAGAGTATGAAAAAAATCCTGGCCCCTGGCCTTATGAATTTTGATCAAATATATGAGTGCTATCACCTATTCTTGTATTCATTTCATTGTGTGACTCTCAACCAGCATTCGCCTGATCCGGCAACCTTGTTAAATGAACTCAGGGCCGTAGTTGGCCGGCAAGTGCTCAGTTAATAGCTCGTGCTTAGTTTTCTGCTTCATGTTCTGCCTTATCCGAATCGCCAAGGTGCATAATCACTTTGATGCGCGGAATGTAAATAATTGTGTGCTTGGCCTGAATCGGGAATGACTTGATTAGTTTTGTTTTGTGTGAGAGTGATATTGTGCCATTCTTTTCGGATATTAAATTTTGTCTTCCGGCAAGGTACGTAAATGTTTTTGTGTTTGAGATTCCTAATTATTGCTCAACAGACAGATACAGTGTGTTCTACACTCCTTGGGAAAATGTATTCTTCAGTTGCATGCACTCAATTATTTCTACTGACCTTATTGTTTTTTTTTATTGATTTCATCATCACATTCTCGTTCAAATAATCAAAAATTACTAACTTGTTTTATAATTGAATAAATAATATAGTGCCATGAATGATATTTTAGAATAGCAATAGTCCAGACCGAAATAACAGACCATTTCACAGTAGTATAAGCAATATTCCTTTGAAAAAGCTGAACAGGGCTCAGAAAATACCTATCAGAAATTTAACTTACCAAAATTAAAGCAAAAGAGACAATCGGGGATTTGAAATTTGTTCCAAATAAATTGTTAAATTTTACAATGACAGCAAAGAAACTAAGACGGTGAATCGAAAATAGATTAAAATTAAACCATGGTTATCGAATGGCTCAAGGGAAAGGGATAAAAAATACGACAAATCAAGTAAATATCCAGATAACAAGATGATGAAGAATAACTATAAAAAGTACCTACCAAAATCACGTCAGAAAACTATTAAAAAATATTGAATGATCTTAATGTGAAAAAAATACAGAAAATAATCACGAGATGAAACAAAAAATAGGAGGTGATAAATTATCTGAAGGGGAACAAAAAATACGATGCTTTTATAAAAAAGGTAAAATCGATGATAGGGTTACCAAACAACAGAAATATGTGATAAACTAAATTCTTTTTTATAACGAATACACAATAAAATTATGATTATTTTGTACCCAGCCAGGTTACTATGACTGACAGAAGGAAACATATATGATCGATGTTTTTTTTTCTCTTGATTGTTGAAGGAAAAGTTGAAAGTCAAATAAAAAACTTAGTCATAAAAGCAGCAGGCTGCTTCAAGCCACACATGCTCAAGGAAATAATTGAATGCATTAAAAGTGTTCCGGCAGAACTGTTCCGGCAGAACTGTTCAATCTTTCGATCAATAAATTGAATAAATTTATAATAATTTCTGTATAAGTACTAACCTGCCTATAAGGGAGGTCAACATCATGACCTAGATAATCACCGTCCAATAGCACGTTTACCAATAATCTCCAAGTTTTCGAAAACATTGTTTTGGAAAATTCACTCACACTTTTCAAAAATGAATGTGTTCCCAGAAAACCTACTTTATTACTATATGATCTGCTTAAAATAATTTACGATATTTCTATATGAGAGGGTTCTGAATTTTGAAAGAGAAAAATTCTTATCAATATTCTGCTGAAAATTAAACCTGTTCTCATTTGAAAATGATCAACGATCCATGTTATCTAAGTTGAACCTAAAATAAAAAACTTAAGCTCCTAAAAAGTAGCAGGCTGCATCAAGCCGCACATGCTCAAGGAAATAAATGAAGACATTAAAAGTGTTCAGGCAAAACAATCTTTCGATAAAAAATGCATTTTTCTAGATTTCATTTGCCAATGATCAACGATCCATGTGTTACATGCAACTCAAAGGGAAAAATCTATATATTTTCAGATGAAATGTCCCTTCTGTATTCCAGCAAAAATTGAAGTTAAGATCGGAAGATCTCCAGAGCATGGTTCTGTCGCTTCAGTCAGACTGATATGTGCATGAACACGAAAAAACTGAATATATCAATTTCTCATCATCAGTAACTCTTTCTCTGTACCAATAAAATCTCATGAAAATAACTGCGGTCAAATCGATTTCCCCTTTTGTATTATCAGTCAAACTGGTAGTAGACATTATATAGAAATCATATTCGATGGAAAGAAGACCTGATGGAAATTAATAATTATAGGCTACGCAAACTCCTGCCTACTTTCCCCAATCTCGTCTAGCGACCACACAACATCATTCCAAATGGTTAGTGTCTCGGCTGGTGTAGTCAAATCACCACGCCAAATCCAGAACTATTGCTTTGGTTGAGGGGCAGAAGTTGAGATGGCGCTCGTGGTTTAATGAAAGCTACACTGCGAGCTCGGTCTTAGCTTTTGTTTTGACATGAATTGTCAGTTGACCCATTTGTTGCAGACATTATTTATTTTATTGTCTGCAGAGACCTACCCTATACTGATGATGGGCAACACCCCGAAATCGATCTATAGATGGTCCAAATGTTTCAATTAACATTTCCATGCAACTAGCAACAGCAGAGATAGCCTTGTAGGAACTCTGCACGGAAATTCATTGGATGTAATTCAACGTTCGTCGTATTAGCCAGGAAAGTAGTTGTTTTCTGATTCGACCCAATTATTCCTATTGTATAGGATTATGGCAATGAGCACCGTCCTGGTAAGGCAGGACACTTTGTTTCTTTCAATTTATAACACCCAGGTCCGAATTTTATTATACTTTTTTGAGTTAGGGACGCTTGGGTGGTGTTGGTTTTATCTAAAGCTAGACCACCAACTTTTGAACCAGCTGTGATAGCGAGAATGGATTTGGATCGGAATTTATTACAAATAAATCACAACTTAATGGTTGAATTCAATCTCCAGTTCTGACTCTCTCAAGTGCGAAAAAACAGACCTATATCAAATATTCGAAGTTGATCGAAATTCTTCAGAAGTACTAATGTAGATATGTGATATCAATCACATACACGATTTTCAAATGAATCAAAACAATAGGGAAATATTCAGGAGATGTTCATTACCAAACATATTATCATTGTTTCATAGGCGTAACCAACCTGTTGCACTCTTACGCGCAAAACTCAGAAGTTTTCAAGAGACTTGTGCGAGCTAGGAAAAACGCGTGTGATATGCACGGGACCGATTACTTTACTGGGTACCGAACCCACGACCTCATGTTTGAAAATTAATAAAAATCATTATTTTACTCATCATGAAATAGATCAATCAGACACCAATATTTTTTGAATAAATTCTGTTTAGATTATTGTTCAATTTTCGTCGTCTATACTTACTTATTGGTTTTCATTTTGTTTTTTATCACTTCATTCTTTAAATTCTTGGCATTATTTTATATAAAAACAATAAGAATTTCTCAATAGTTTGAATAATCTGATTGATTTTTCTCAGTAAAAACTCCATTTTTGATAGAATTCTTAAACAAATATTTTGACATAAGGCTAAGAAAATATGACAGAATTTGAAATGTTTTCATGCAAACGTTGCCATATTGTTGAGAGGCCCAAAATTATAAAATTTTAGATTTGGTGTAAAATGTAAAATGTAAAATCAACAGAATCCTTGTTGTTGGCTTCAAAACCGTTTTGGTCATGGTTAGTGATAGGTAGTTGAAGCATTTCCTATCTTCATGAGTACGAAATTGATTCAGTATGCTAATTTATTCAGTTGGACATAGGTTCAGGGGAAGAACAAGAAAACGGGAGTTTAATTCATTCATTGTGATTGATGCGTAAAAAAAACTTGAAATATCAAAGGGTAGAATGTGATATTTCTACTTTCGTTTTTGGACGTTTTTTAATTTGTATAAAATATTTTTACTGAATTGCAATGTCTTTACTTATTTTACAAAATTTGTGTTCTCATATCGTCTTTTTTCTTTGGTGTTTATTTCCCATATTATATACCTACCGTTTGCTCATGGTGTACTAAGCTTAGTACCCATATCACAAAAATTGGCTGCCACAAGAAATGTTCTGTTTGTTCAAAAATCTTAGAAAAATTCACGTATGATGTTTACGAAATTTAAAACATTTATATCAAAAAACAAAAATTCGTCAGTGAAAGGGTTTCAATCTGAGTTATTCAGAAAATAATCTAGCCTTATACCACTCGACCTATGAATTCAAATGAATCAAACTTTCAGAATATTTTTTTCTTGATTTTGCTTATTGGCAGATAGTTCCATGCACAATACTATTGAAATAAAATCAGTCGGCCGTTTCGCAGTCTCGGGTTTTTATTAAATTGTAAATTCAAGTATTTTTCAAGCAAAAGATGCTCAAAATACTTTAATCCAATGAACTCGTAGGTTTTGTGGTATAATATATGAATAAACTGTTTGTGAAAAAGATTTATAACGGTTTCTGAAACTGTTATGGTGGATTTATGCAGCAGTCATAGGTCATAAGTCTTAAGTCATAAGGAAGAATATTCGTCAATGATTGGTTGGTCCGTTTATTCCAACCAATCATTGACGAATATTCTTCCTTATGACTTAAAACTTATGACTTATGACTGCTGCATAAATCCACCTTTAGTGTTGCGTGGTCTGGAAGTAGAATATTACTCTTTTTGAATATTCTGTTCGAATAGATTCCTGCCTCAATTTGGTACTTATCAGGTACAAAATAAATAAGCTGGTGGTCTAGGTGGAATAAAATCGCATCGCTTCAGGTACGTCTGTAACTCAGATAAGGAAGATTGACCTGAGGTAGTCGATGGTCCTAGGAGAGTTAGTTGAATCCTCTTATCATTCTGGTGGAGTTGCAATGGACCCTTTCGAGGAGTTTGATGCTTTCAACCAAGTAAAGGTTTCTGATTTGGAGCATATTCCAGGTGGGGAAGGATAGAATAGAACCTTTTTTTAGAATAGAATAGAATATTTTATTTAACTACGTTACAAAATATAATGTAACATCAATTACGTACACAATATATATATATATGTATATATATATATATATATATATATATATATATATATATATATATATATATATATATATATATATATATGTATATATATATATATATATATATATATATATATATTATATAAGGATGGATTTAGCGAGGGGCAATATATGAAAATATAAGTAAAAAAGTTATTGGGTATAACCCTCAAAAAGTTGTGCAACCGTAGACACGTGTTTCGAGCTTAAGCTCTCTACGGTTGCACAACTTTTTGAGGGTTATACCCAATAACTTTTTTACTTATATTTTCATATATTGCCCCTCGCTAAATCCATCCTTATTTGTATCTTCCTGGGTAGGATTGTCACGATGGTAGCTATAGCTACCTCCGTGGCGACGTTAGTTGTTGCCTTGTGAGTACAAGGTCTTCTAACCGATGCCACAAATGTGTGGTTGGCTTCCTGTTGTTGACTTCCTTTGTTTCTATTTTTACATCCAGGTGTTGTACATCTTCGCACTTGATTTTACCGTACTGAAGAGAGCTTAAGCTCGAAACATGTGTCTACGGTTGCACAACTTTTTGAGGGTTATACCCAATAACTTTTATATATATATATATATATATATATATATATATATATATATATATATATATATATACATATATGTCTTAAGAAGTTTTCTGTAGAGTATTTTATCAGGATGAACAATTGGTAATAAGGTTAAGTACAACTGTTAGCTTTTTCAACAACGGTTAGTCGACATTCAGAACTATGTTCCAAGGTTCACAACACCTTCGCACGGAAACGTGATCAGACTGAAAATGATTCGATCTTCACAAACTTTATTTAATCACACATGTTTCGCTAACACAGTAGCTTCTTCAAGTGAATGTACACAAAGCTAAACAAACATTCATGATGATTAATAAAAACTACCCTTCCAAGGTAGGTACCTACAAAAAAAATACAGAGAGTATACATCGTATTACCAAATTCTCCTGGCACTAGGCAAAATTTTTAATATTTTACGTATTTCGTAATATTCTAATGAAAATAATGTATTCAGTACCAGACATTTTACTTCCAAATAACTTTGTATTTTCGCATACTTTGCCTGACGTAAGTTAAATACCTAAAAAAAATATGTTCCACCAAACGATAGGTGCCGCTGCCTTCGACGTTACGAGGCATTAAGTAGCTCAAACTCAGTAACAGTATATAAGTACTTATCGATAGCTTTTGTTAATTGTCCATTATTTATTGGACCCCTTAGGTTACTATGGTAACATGCACAATACATCTAACAGGTCGAAATGCACGTGAGGCTGCATAGCCTGTACAACCCCTTCATACAATCTATCATGATTATTTTGATAATGAAAATATGATCAATGAAGTATGACGTTGATACAAAGCTGAAAGTTAGGACTCAATACCTTAGAAAAGACTGTCATATTGGGAACATTAGTTTTGAATCATTCACTTGACATATATTTTGATATGCTCTTTAGACATTATTAATAATACGTCAATTTGATAATGAAAATATGTTCATAGAAGTTTGAAGTCGAAACAACGCAGAAAAATAGGACTTATCGCATTAGGAAAGACCGCCGTATTGGCAACATAAGTTTTGATTCAGTCATTTGACATACAGGCCAAGCTGTAGACGAAAATAAAAGTCTCTTTTAACACAAATAAGAGACACAAATGGCCTAAACTACTTTTTACAAGATAGTTCGTAAATGAAAACCCCGGTTTTCGCCCCAGCAAAATCGCATTGTAGAATTTGTGGAATATATTAAAAACCATTGAAGGAATCGTTTTACAGTTGATGGAACTTTCGTAGAGAATTATAAAACCTACAAAATGATTCTTTGAAAGACCAGATCGGTGTATTTTTCACTGAGAATATCTGAGAAAACCTCGAAAAAGAGACCATTTTTCAAAAATTCATAATTTCTATATATCTGAAGCTGGAGAAACAATATTGTGGAAACTGATAAATAATAACATTCGGTTCAACTGTGCGCAAGATTGTTTCTATCCGATGTGTAGTTTTTGCACAATCGCGTTACTCAACGACAAATCTTTCTAAATGCGCCGATTTAAGAGAAATCATCTCAATAAAATTATGTGCACGGCATTTAGAAGTAGAGATCAATATCTACAATTTGTATATATTTGATTTTTACCTGAGATGTGGAAAATGCGTGTTGAAAATGACACTGGAAGTTAATCTAAACGCTTCAAAGTGCACCCGAAGTCGCCCGAACTCAACTTGAGTTAACTTCATTGCGACTTCGGGTTACTTCGGTCATCGGTCTCGTGCATGGCATCACACGTTAAAAGGTAAGGGATGCGACTTCCTAGCTCACACAAGTCTCTCGAAGACTTCCGAGGGTTGCGAGTAGGGGTGCAATCGGTTGACGGAAATAACAACAACAATAACGCGATTGTGCAAAAAGTATACACATCGGACAGAAACCATCTTGCGCACAGTTGAACCACATGTTATTATCTATCAGTTTCCGCACTATCGTTTGTTCAGCTTCAGATTTATGAAAATTATGAATTTTTGAAAAATGGTCTCTTTTTCGAGGTATTCCCGGATTTTCTCAGTGGAAAATGCACCGATCTGGTCGTATGAGAATTCATTTTGTAAAACTATTCCATGAATAATCTTTCAGATATTTCCAAATAACCAAAAAAGTTGTATATTTTTCACTATTGCTTCTTAAAAAAATTCCACAAACCGAATTTGCTGGTGCGAAAACTGGGGTTTTCTTTAACAAACTATCTTATAAAAATTAGTATAGGCCATTTACGTCTTTCATTTTGTGGGGGAACAAACCTCTATAGCTTGGTCTAATACATATCATTGGACTTATTGGAGCATTATATGTCATTTTGATAATGAAAATATGATCATTGAAGTCTGACGTTGATACAATGCTGATAATTGGGAATGGGGAATCTCCTCAGAGAATACGTATAATGGATACGTATTAATGACCATAATTATAATTTAAATAATTTTAAGTTTATGACGTATGAAAAATTAAAAAAAAATATATTGGGGTGGATTTTGTCTGCATTTATTCAGAAACCACCGACAAAACCCCAATCGCCTCTCAGGGTCATCAGGTTCTATCTAGTGTTTGCACTGGTTGTCACTGATAAGGGAAAATTTTGGGATTTTTCAGAATTCGTTTAATAACAGACAGAGGAACAGCTATTTCTCTAGATTAGTCTCTGATGAAATAATTTGGATTAACCTCAAAATATTCTGAAACGTCAATTTCTGGCAAACCATGTATGATTCAAACATCACAATTTACTTGATGGAATAATGGTATTTCGAAAATTATTCGAATAGTCGATATATACATTAATTCAAGACATGATACTTGAGAATATTTGAGAAATAGTATTTCAACAAAGGTTCGAAACAACTCGATTAAATAAATGAATATTTTGGATCTTTTGGTGTGGATACAATTCAAGAAAAAACAACTACCAAAACACCAAAACTATGTCACAATCACACTAGACGCGCGTTTCGCAAACAAAGTTAGCATCTTCAGGAGCTAAAAGCTTATTGAACCACTCAGTCTACCTTACTTCTATTCATACCACTATATTTTAATGGACATCAAATTATCTGACATTTCGAATCTATACCTACTCTACCTACTACTTATCTGAGGGCCAACCGCACTCATCATCAAATTTGCCCACTTTTGTTGTTTACTATTTCTAGTTATTTCTAATAATAACTCATGAATTTAATGAGAAGAAAAGAAAAAATTTCAATGTACTACGAACTTGAATAATGGGCTGTATGTTATAGGACCCTCATTAGCATTTATACTATTATTACACTTGACTCTCGAATGCATCTAGAAGCCTATTAGACCAGTGCTGATGCATTTTTGAGATAAATAAATTATTAACAGCATAAGACCTGCCGGAAGAGGAGTAAAATATTGTTCGAATGACGGGGAAAATGAATTGGATTCAAAAAAATGGAGAAGGGTGGAACGTTGTAAACTTTTAGGGATTGAAAGCGATATTTCACGATTTTCAAAAATTGCAACGAAAGTTGACCTCTTATAAAAAAAAACTGAAATGGCAAAGTTGTTGATAATAAAAAGATCTAGAACTTTTGTATTCAACATTTTTCACATAAGTAATCTCAAACTTCTCGGGAGAATCGGAAAAACCTATTTTTCTATTATTAATTTTTTTCTCGCTTAAAAATCAAAATATAACTAATATGTTTCAAGAAAGCCGTTATTTTTTAGTAGCGGAATAAAGATAATTTCTTTTTTTTTTTCAACAAATTCCGAAGAAAAGACTTCATTTTCAACTGAATAGTTTCACCGTAAAGTTCGTCTTTTCAAGCTCGCCAGCAGCCAGTTTTTTCGTTTGAGCGTTTTCTGTCAGATTATGTAAAGAAAGAGTACTACTGTAGAATTTTTTCCAGAAAACGCGAAAAAATTAAAAGAAATATTTTCTAAAATAATTTTTTTAATTTTTGTTCTTTACTCATATTTATTTATTAAAATTATTGAAATTAACAGTTAAAACCTTTCAAAAATATTAATTCCATGTTACTTTGATAGGTACAAAAAATAAACAAGGACATAAATAAGGATATGATCACGATTTGTAGCGAAAAGTAACCTTCTACAAAAAATTAGGCAATAAAAAAATCTACAACTCTTATCCAAGATATTTCCACATAACCTCAAATTTTCAAAAATCGGTTTTTCGCCATTTTAACGGTCAACTTGAAGTTATGTCGAAAAGTGTTGAATAGAAAAGTTTCTGATTTTTTTATTATCCACAACTTTTCCATCAACATTTTCCGCTGAGAAGTCACGTTTCGCCGCATATCGCAAAAACCGTTTTCAACCTCTGAACTGCTCCCAATTTCACTATTTTGAGTGTTTTCGTATTTAAATATTTTTTTCATCAAAGTTGGAGCCTCTACTTATAACATTCTCCACCTGGTCCTTGCCTATAACTTTCTTTCTCATTTTAGGCGTTTAGAATTCGTTTTGGCACCAGCCTAACTAGGAGCCGCCCCCTTTCCGAGTACTTCAAAAAGGTTCGAGAAAATCAAATATTTCGCTGCAAAAAACATCTAGTTAAGAACTCAAAAAGGTATATTTCCACTATATTTTGAGACAAACACACAACTTTCATACAAAAAAATAAAATAAAATAAAACCACATCAAAACGGTTTTTCTGATTTTTCCGGAAAGTTTGAGGTTACTTATGTAGAGAAATCTTGGAGTCAAAAGTTAGACCTTTTTATTGTCAATAACTTTTTTCTTTAACTTTTTTCTGTAGGAGGTGAATTTTCGCTGCAAATCGTGATAAACCACTTTTACCCCCAAAAGTTCACCTCCTTTCGCCCTTCTACCATAATCAAATCCTTAAGCCCTTCTTTATTTTTTGTACCTTTTAAGGTAAAATGAAATTTTTCTCCTAAGAAAGTTTCAACAATGAATTTCAGTAATTTTAATAAATAAATATGAGTTAAGAACAAAAATTTTAAAAATTGATTTTTGAAAAACTGTTTTTTAATTATTTCGCGTTTTCTGAAAAAAATGTCCACAGTACTTAGTGCTACTCTTATATTATATAATCTGAAAGTATACGCTTCAACGAAAAAACTGGCTGCTGGCGAATTTGAAAAGACGTACTTTATCAGTGAAACTTTTCAGTTGAAAATGAGGTCGTTTCGGAATTTGTCTAAAAAAAAGAAAAAATCTGTTCACTGCTACAAAGAAATGTTTAGCTCATTCGAAACATGTTAAGTCATACTTCCATCAAATTTCGTGGAAAAAATTATTTTTGCTCGTGAAAAAAATTAAATACTGAAAAATTTGTTTTTCCGATTTTCCCGGAAAATTTGGGGTAATGTGGAAAAATGTTTCATACAAAAGTTGTTGATCTTTTTATTTTGAACAACTTTCTGATTGATTTTTTTTCGATAAGAGGTCAACTTTCGTTGTCAATCGCGAAAAACCGTGAAACATCTTTTTCAACCCCTAAAAGTTCACCCCGTTTCACCCTCCTCCATTTTTTCTTCTCCAATTCATTTTTTCCGTCATTCTAACAATATTCTGTTCCTCTTTCAGTAGGTCTCATGCTGTTAATAATTTTTACCGCTTATATATTTTTGTCGCCCATCAGAACTGGTCTATATGGTCATGAACCTGTCTGATTGATTTTAAACTTGTGTCATCAAATCGGTGGTCGTGATCCAACGCATGTTGGGCCATACTCGATTTTTCGGGTCTTGAATATCGGATATGAGCAATGTGTTCTCTGAACCGTACTTTCATGGCCCTTCGGGTTTGACCCGAATACTTTTTCTCGCAGTACTTATAGCTAATTGCATAAATCCCCGACTTTTCTTTTTCATCTGTTTCATCTTTGGAAGTACCCAATACTTGTTGAAGTTTACACGAAGTTTTGTATACTGCCTTCATACTGAGTGTTCTGAAAATACCTTTGAAACCTCGAGTAACTCGGACATATTAAGGAGGGTTTTCCTTTTTTTGAAAAGTCGAAGAGTTACGGAGGGTTTCTTTTAATGAATGTTTTCTAATCAATTTGTCTACCAAGTCCACAGAATAAACGTGGTAGATTCGAAATGTTACATAATTTGACGTCCAATAAGAAATAGTGGTATAAATAGATGTAATATAGGATAAGTGGTTCAGTGAGCTTTTAGCTCCTGAAGATGCTATCTTTGTTGGCAAAACGCGCGTCGAGTTTGATTGTGACGTAGTTTTGGTGTTTGGGTAGTTTCCTTTTCTTGAACAACTTGATTACTCATGATAATTCAATTTTATCAAATCAAACAGATTTTATATCCAACCGCACTGATATTGCAAAATAGTAATTTCTGTTCTTCACAAAAACCACTTCAAAGTTATGAATATAGCAGACAAATTTTGATTCACAACATAAATCCTGCTAACGGATTAGCTATAACATATGCGATATACGATAAGATATATTTCTGTTGGTGACTTGCCGACGATTTTACCTTTTGTTTAGGTTAAGGCAGAAGTCTAGATTGCCTAATCCATTTTTATTATTAGTTCAATGGGCTTCTGCCAAGTAGTGTCACAGAATATTTTCTTTTATTGGCTTTTATTTGGCTTCAGACGAAGTCGACACCATAGTCGGAGTGCTCTCCGAATCTTGGGGTCAAAATGTTTTTCGATTGCTTTGGGTGACCTGTCCTGCGCTGATGATTGGCAATACCATGAAACTGGTCCGTAGGTGTTCCCCATGTGCGTTGAGACATGTTTTGGCATTGAGATTCATAGAATATTACAAAGTAGTTCTTGTAATCTAACAGATCTAATTCAATAGTCGTAGGGGGCAGTAGTTGTTTTCTATTGGAGACTTGCCGACAATTTTACCTATTGTATAGGTTGAGGCAGAATTCTGGATTGCTTAATCCATTTTTATTATTAATATATCAAACAGTTCATTGGTGTCAGATCTCGGGTTCCACGAGTTCAAATCCAAGCGCAATATTTTATTTACTGCCTTATTTTGCAGTAAGTATCAATAATATAGTTGTTGAGAAGTTACGAATCGAAAAGCACGATGAAATAAAGGGTGATCCATTTAAAAATATATCATTTTAAGAAATATTTCGAAAACGCGACTGCTCAATTATTTTAAGTCTTCAACATACCATTGAGAATGCCACTAGTTTGCCCATTCAATCAAATTCGTAGCATCAATAGTAACGGAGTTGGCAATGGTGCCGACTCAATTTGTAACACCCAAAAGTCGAAAATTGTGCAAGCCGAGGATTAACGAGGTCTTACCTTTTAACGTGCGATTCCTAGCACAATCCGAGGAGAATATCGAAAGGAGGTCCGTTGGTCACCCGTCCATCCAAACCATGGCCTCGCCTAGCGTTGCTTGGCTTCAGATATCGGTGAACCAGCGCTCTCCGTTCGAGCTATCCCCGCGGATAAATGTATACTTTGCTTGTTGTACATTCACTTGAAGAAGCAACTGTGTTCGCGAAACATGTCTGATTAAATGAAGTTTGTGAAGATCGAATTGTTTTCTATGTATAGTTTGTACTGTGGGGAACTATTCCACATATATTCTGCATATTTTATATAATATTTTTTCATGTGAATTTTTCATGTTATAATATTTACACACCCTGTACATGAGTAATATTTTGTATTCAAGTCTAGAGACGTTTATTGTTGGAAAGCAAACTTTTCTTTATCTAGTGAATCAGTTGTAAAGACATTTCATTCACAACCTATCTACTATTTCTAACCGATCTAATCCGTAACTTTTACTTCAGGTCACGTTCGATGTATGAGAACAAAATCAGACACGATAGTACCTCATAAACTAATTCTCTGTAAACTATTCAAACAGAATGAGAGAATAAAAAAAACTTATTTTATAGTCTCCACCAAAACTTCCTTCCGAGGACACAAAACAGGCAATTGCATGGTTGTTCTTCTAGGAAAGTTGAGGGTCATCTGTGTGATCATTTTAATTTCACTTTTCGCCCTTCGAAAAGGACAGTTCGTTCGAAGACTTCACCCGTTCAACATCAGCTTACATTTTATACTTTTCACTCGCGATCCAAAAACTCCATTGAGCTAATTAATAAAGTTATTTATCAAAGTTATCTTCAGTGTTCGCCTTTGCAATAGAAATAAGTCCCCCACGAAAAATAACAAATAGGTGATACGGTTTCCACGAACCGATATTAACAAAGCTCGATTACTATGGATCTTCATCAAGTAATGAGTTAATCAGAAATGTTGAAATATATTATGTCAATCGGGGACGAGGAGTCTAGGAATCTCGTCCATTTGTCCAGACAACAGGGTAAGTTCGTTGTTGTTGATCTTCTAGGAAAAAAAAAACATGTTTTATATAGGGGGATCACACCGTTTTCAATCAAAAAGGGTATGAGGTTATCCAAAATTATTCTCTAATTGGTCTGTAGTTCCCAGGATCGAGATTGCATTCTTTATATACCGGAGTGACAGGCAAATCACCATTGAGTGGAAAGAAAAGAGTATTGGAAAATATGGTTGAGGAGTTTTGCATGTCTTTTTAAAATGAATGCTGCTATATCATCCAGACCGGGTAGACACCTCACCTTAGTTTTTATCCACTATTTCAGGTCGAAGATACACATGAGCTGAAGAGTTCTGGCATCTTGGTGACATTACTCGGGACAGCGCTGTATTTTCAACTGGCAAGAATGATTTATCAAAACTTTAAGCGAGCATTTCAGCAGCGTTAGCATTGGATTCACATACAGTTCTATTGTCATCGCGAATCATTGATATATACTTTTGATGAGAAAGAAAAAAAATACGTAGGAACACTTATTAATAGCATTATGAACTGAATTGCAGAAGAACTTCCATTTTGAGTCAACATTGATGAAGTTTATCCCAGAATGTACTCAAAAAGTAATAACCAGATCATTCTGGTTTATTCTTTTGTATTCTTTATCTGTTATCACTTAGATACTCCACGTAATTGTGACCTTATCAAAGCAATCGATTAGATGACTAGTTTCAATGTAGCATCGTTTGATTGAATCTATATCATGTGGGTTCGTAGATTAATTGAGAAAGATTGCGATCAACCAATAATTCGTAGCTACTATCATGAGAGCCTGGAATTTCATCCAGTGTCGGGAATGTTGTTCAGCTAAGTTTCAGACAGAGCTCTTGCTAAAGTTTCCAGTATATTTACTCCGTTTGTCTTCGTTCACAATATTAATTATTGTTACTTGGCATGGTATTTTGGGTGTTTTAACGATATATTGATGAACTAAAAGCTACACCAGCATTTATGGCACACTCCAAAAAAAACTATTACATAATTTTGTACACATTTATTACAAATTTGCGTCCCAATCAAAAAATTTTTTACAGCCCCCGTTTTCCAGGAAATGGGCATGGGCTAACTTTTAAGTAAAACTGCACCACGCATTCTGTATTTTTGAAATTTTGATGTTCAAAATGTTGCTAAAATTTCTCACACATTTATTACAAATCATTGACGTATTGAAAATTCCAAAATTTTCACCACCTAGGGGTTAAATACCCCTTATTTATAGAAAATTCCCAAATAAATTGGATTCCACGTGGTCAGTACCAGAATTGATCACAAGATTGTTTATAATTTTTGTTCAAACAATCGAAATATTCAAAATTACAGAATGGACGGCCCCCAAGGGGTGAAACACCCCCGAAAGGGGTGAAACACCCCCAAAAGGGATGAAACACCACCAAACTTCTCAAAATTCCTATAACGTTATCCACAAAACTTTAAAAAAACTCATTAGAATGTAACGACGTGTTGAAAATTTCAGAATGATGATTTCCATGGGGTTGAACACAACGCATAAACTTATTTCAGTGCTTTGCAAAGTGAACGATTTCGGATTTTCGTATTATACCGTTGATGAAATGAATAACCTATATTGACAGAGCATCAATAGACACCACATTTTTTTGAAAAATTGATCGTTGTTGCAAAAAATAATATACTGCTAGATACGTCAGAACATTAGTATACGTCCATAGCTAGCTTTTTCCACATGGTCGGAAAACTGGAGAACACAAAGAAAATGTTTGAGGGAAAACGCTCCCTGTTTGGTTTTTAATATACTGGACTCGGATGACGCACAGGTAGCTAGAGCTGCCTCCGTGGTAACGTTAATTGTTGCCGTTAAAGACATGCTTCTACTACATGTCTTTCATTGCGCATAGACTATATCAACTGAGGAAATTGACATGTTCAAGAGTGGCATGTATTAATGAATAGTTTTGTAACAATATTATAGGAAATTCAACGTGAACTATTTTTAATTGAGGATCATAATTCTTTACAGTATCCCACACGCTTCTACTGCGTATTTTTTGGTGCGCATGGATAATATTAACCATGGAAATGGACATTTTGAAGTGTGGGCTGTGTTAATAAATTTTTATGTTGCAAAATGATAGAAAATCTGACTTGCACTGTATGTCATGGAGTATTAAAATTATTTACAGTATCTCACACGCTTCTACTGCGTGTGTTTTGGTTCGCATGGATAATACCAACCATGGAAATTGACATTTTGAAGAGTGGGCTGTGTTAATAAATTTTTGTGTTGCAATATGATAGAAAATCTGACTTGCACTGTATGTCATGGAGTATTAAAATTAATTACAGTATCTCACACGCTTCTACTGCGTGTGTTTTGGTTGGCATGGATAATATCAACCATGGAAATGGACAATTTGAAGAGTGGGCTGTGTTAATAAATTTTTATGTTGCAAAATGATAGAAAATCTGACTTGCACTGTATGTCATGGAGTATTAAAATTAATAACAGTATCTCACACGCTTCTACTGCGTGTGTTTTGGTCCGCATGGATAATATCATCCATGGAAATTGACATTTTGAAGAGTGAGCTGTGTTAATAAATTTTTATGTTGCAAAATGATAGAAAATCTGACTTGCACTGTATGTCATGGAGTATTAAAATTAATTACAGTATCTCACATGCTTCTACTGCGTGTGTTTTGGTTCGCATGGACAATATCAACCATGGAAATTGACACTTTGAAGAGTGGGCTGTGTTAATAAATTTTTATGTTGCAAAATGATAGAAAATCTGACTTGCATTGTATGACATGGAGTATTAAAATTAAGTACAGTATCTCACACGCTTCTACTGCGTGTGTTTTGGTTCGCATGGATAATATCAACCATGGAAATGGACATTTTGAAGAGTGGGCTGTGTTAATAAATTTTTATGTTGCAAAATGATACAAAATCTGACTTGCACTGTATGTCATGGAGTATTAAAATTAATTACAGTATCTCACACGCTTCTACTGCGTGTGTTTTGGTCCGCATGGATAATATTTACCATGGAAATTGACATTTTGAAGAGTGGGCTGTGTTAATACATTTTTATGTTGCAAAATGATAGAAAATCTGACTTGCACTGTATGTCATGGAGTATTAAAATTAATTACAGTATCTCACACGCTTCTACTGCATGTGTTTTGGTTCGCATGGATAATATCAACCATGGAAATTGATATTTTGAAGAGTGCGCTGTGTTAATAAATTTTTATGTTGCAAAATGATAGAAAATCTGACTTGCATTGTATGACATGGAGTATTAAAATTAAGTACAGTATCTCACACGCTTCTACTGCGTGTGTTTTGGTTCGCATGGATAATATCAACCATGGAAATGGACATTTTGAAGAGTGGGCTGTGTTAATAAATTTTTATGTTGCAAAATGATACAAAATCTGACTTGCACTGTATGTCATGGAGTATTAAAATTAATTACAGTATCTCACACGCTTCTACTGCGTGTGTTTTGGTTCGCATGGATAATACCAACCATGGAAATTGACATTTTGAAGAGTGGGCTGTGTTAATAAATTTTTGTGTTGCAATATGATAGAAAATCTGACTTGCACTGTATGTCATGGAGTATTAAAATTAATTACAGTATCTCACACGCTTCTACTGCGTGTGTTTTGGTTGGCATGGATAATATCAACCATGGAAATGGACAATTTGAAGAGTGGGCTGTGTTAATAAATTTTTATGTTGCAAAATGATAGAAAATCTGACTTGCACTGTATGTCATGGAGTATTAAAATCAATTACAGTATCTCACACGCTTCTACTGCGTGTGTTTTGGTTCGCATGGATAATATCAACCATGGAAATTGACATTTTCAAGAGTGGGCTGTGTTCATAAATTTTTGTGTTGTAATATGATAGAAAATCATATTTAATATTTTATTGAGTATTAGAATTCTTTACATTAGCTCACACCCTTTAACGGCGTGTCTTTTGGTGCACTCGGACTATATCAACCATACTAATTGATGTTTTGAAGAGTGGGCTGTGTTAATAAATTTTTATGCTGTAAAATTATGGAAAATCCGTCTAGATCTATATTTCTTTCAGTATTAGAATTCTTTACAGTATCCCACATGCTTTTACTACATGTCTTTTATTGCGCATATACTATATCAACTGAGGAAATTGACATGTTCAAGAGTGGGATGTGTTGATGAATGGTTTTGAAAATCGAAGGACTTTCTATAACACTAAAATATATTTTCTGAACGGTCATACTGTCTCCTATTTGCAGTTGAAACATTATCCATTATTTACGGGACACCCTGTATACAGCGTTTTTCCAAAGGTATGCAACAAATGGGTTTTTTTTATTGGAATTGGCCTCAAGGCAAACTGATTTTACACTTGTTTTACAACAAGGCATGTAGTCGCCTATCGATACTGATGCCTCTTTGAATGGCAACTTTGCAATATATAATTCAATATCTATGCGGAGTGTCTTTGCAGATAAAGTGGTTCGCCTATTGGTAAGAAGATGATGTTTGCTCAGGTTTTATGATTTAAACCACCAAGAATCATTTCAGTTCGAATTTTTGAACCACAAAAATAAAATAAAAAAATCAGTATCAGCACAATTCAAGTTTCTTGTTTTTAATTGATAAAATTTTGGGGTTGAGATATAGCTGTCTCAGGATCTTATACGAGATCTGACAAAGTGTGTTCGTCATCCAATCATAAACTAAGTTTCTCTGACCAAAAGATAGGGAAATAAATGCACACAATTACTACAAACTCTCAAATCATAAGCTTAGCATATCGTTTTGAATATTTTCGTATCCGAAAGCGTATCATACGATTCAAATGTACCTACCTGCGCGTTCCTTACTAAGGGACAAGTTTTCAGTATTTGTATTTCAATTTGCAATCACTCAATCAGCATGGCTAACGCTCGGGTTCTCTTAATAAAATATGGATATGGATATATTTGAAGCCTCCCGGACTATAAGCACATCTGAGGAACACTGGCTCATGTCGAGTTTTAACAGAGTTGTATTTAGGAACCCTTGATCTGTATTAATTTCATAAATCTTTCTTCTTGTGTGTCTTTGTTTTATCATTGTTTGTTTATTCCATTATGACTTTTTGGCGTGCGTTGAAGGTGATCGGAATATTATTTCGAGACCATTTAATGATTCGCGTGTAAATGATGGTAATAATGAAAACAGACCTCTTTGGAGACCATTTGAGTTACAAAATGAATCGCTACTGAATAGACGATCCCGTATTAAGAATCGGCGACATACGCTTCCTGTAGAGACTCAACAAATTATCATTAATATGTATAATAAATTAGAAAGTGAAACTAATGAAAACAAAAGAGGTGTCGTCAAAAGCCTACTTTTCAAAATATCACTTTCCATGGTTGGTTTAATCCATGCGCACCAAAACACATGCAGTATAAGCGTGTGAGATACTGTAAATGATTTTGCAACATGAAGATTTATTAACACTACCCAATCTTCAAAATGTCAATCAGCATGGTTGATATAGTCCGTGTGCACCAAAAGACACGACGTGAAAGGATGTGAGCTAATGTGAAGAATTCTAATACTCAATAAAATACAGTTCAAGTCGGATTTTCTATCATATTACAACACAAAATTGTATTAACACAGCCCACTCTTTGCGAACCAAAACACACGCAGTAGAAGCGTGTGAGATACTGTAAATAATTTTAATACTCCATGACATACAGTGCAAGTCAGATTTTCTATCATTTTGCAACATAAAAATGTATTAACACAGCCCACTCTTCAAAACTGTCAATTTCCATGGTTGATATAGTCCGTGTGCATAAAAACACACGCCATGGAAGGGTGTGAGCTGATGTAAAGAATTCTAATACTCAATAAAATACAGATCAAGTCGGATTTTCTATCATATTGCAACACAAAAATTCATGAACACAGCCCACTCTTCAAAATGTCAATTTCCATGGTTGATATTATCCATGCGAACCAAAACACACGCAGCAGAAGCGTGTGAGATACTGTAATTAAATTTAATACTCCATGACATACAGTGCAAGTCAGATTTTCTATCATTTTGCAACATAAAAATTTATTAACACAGCCCATTCTACAAAATGTCAATTTCCATGGTTGATATTATCCATGCGAACCAAAACACACGCAGTAGAAGCGTGTGAGATACTGTAAATAATTTTAATACTCCATGACATACAGTGCAAGTCAGATTTTCTATCATTTTGCAACATAAAACACAGCCCACTTTCCAAAACTGTCAATTTCCATGACTGATATAGTCCGTGTGCACCAAAAGATACGCCAGGGAAGGGTGAAGAATTCTAATAATCAACAAAATACATATCAAGTCGGATTTTCTATCATATTACAACACAAAAATTTATTACCACAGCCCACTCTTGAAAATGTCAATTTCCATGGTTGATAGTATCCATGCGCACCAAAAAATACGCAGTAGAAGCGTGTGGGATACTGTAAAGAATTATGATCCTCAATTAAAAATAGTTCACGTTGGATTTCCTATAATATTGTTACAAAACTATTCATTAATACATGCCACTCTTGAACATGTCAATTTCCTCAGTTGATATAGTCTATGCGCAATGAAAGACATGTAGTAGAAGCATGTCTTTAACGGCAACAATTAACGTTACCACGGAGGCAGCTCTAGCTACCTGTGCGTCATCCGAGTCCAGTATATTAAAAACCAAACAGGGAACGTTTTCCCTCAAACATTTTCTTTGTGTTCTCCAGTTTTCCGACCATGTGGAAAAAGCTAGCTATGGACGTATACTAATGTTCTGACGTATCTAGCAGTATATTATTTTTTGCAACAATGATCCAAAAACTGTTGTGTCTATTGATGCTCTGTCAATAGAGGTTATTCATTTCTTCAACGGTATAATACGAAAATCCGAAATCGTTCACTTTGCAAAGCAGTGAAATAAGTTTATGCGTTGTGTGGGGTGTTCAACCCCATGGAAATCATCATTCTGAAATTTTCAACACGTCGTTACATTCTAATGAGTTTTTTTAAAGTTTTGTGTATAACGTTATAGGAATTTTGAGAAGTTTGGTGGTGTTTCATCCCTTTTGGGGGTGTTTCACCCCTTTTGGGGGTGTTTCACCCCTTGGGGGCCGTCCATTCTGTAATTTTGAATATTTCGATTGTTTGAACAAAAATTATAAACAATCTTGTGATCAATTCTGGTACTGACCACGTGGAATCCAATTTATTTGGTAATTTTCTATAAATAAGGGGTATTTAACCCATAGGGGGTGAAAATTTTGGAATTTTCAATACGTCAATGGTTTGTAATAAATGTGTAAGAAATTTTAGCAACATTTTGAACATCAAAATTTCAAAAATACAGAATGCGTGGTGCAGTTTTACTTAAAAGTTAGCCCACGCCCATTTTCTGGAAAATGGGGGCTGTAAAAAATTTTTTGATTGGGACGCAAATTTGTAATAAATGTGTACAAAATTATGTAATAGTTTTTTTTGGAGTGTGCCATAAATGCTGGTGTAGCTTTTAGTTCATGATATATTGTCTGAAAATGACAAAATGGAAATTCAAAGATTAGATGGTAGGTTAAACACAAAAAAGCCATGTTAAGAAGCAAATTTCCTCCACAAAATAGAACTTTCAGTCAATATTTAATGGTAGTATGATACAAATTGAAATTTCTTATTTTATTTATCGTGACGATAATTATTTTAAATCATCTCTGCTGTAGATACTTCAGTTTGGTCCTCAGATCTGTGAAAAATTAATTGAATGAGTATAACAATGCCATAAAGTACTCGTCTGAGTAAGTTGAACGTATTTATATATCCGAGCTTTGTTACTCAAGTATTTCAAATTATTTGTCTATAGTCGTAGTAAGTTGTTCAGCGTTCATTTCAATTATTAAAAAACTTTTGCAAAAAATCAACATTTCTTTCTAACATAAATACAACATAATGACCCTCAAATATAAGGAAACTTGCCCAATATTCCAAAAATTCCGAGGTTGAGATTAACCTATTTTCTCAAATCTATCATTCTTAATATTCTTTGAGAATAGTCATTTGAATTGTAATTAATTCATAAGTGTTCTCGTGAAAATTGCACAACATATATACAATGTCGATTTCATTGAAAATATGAACAGGATGTTCATAAAGTCAGTTGTGGAGTCATCTGCGACTGAAAGTTGGAATTTAGTCGCTGTTTTCCATCGTACAAGACCTCTATTGGAAGGGATTCATGTTTTGAAGAGAAACATTCTCAATTGAAAATTTTTATTCAATTTATGTATTGATACATGACTCCTCTGGAAATGGAAAAACCCTACGATAAAATTGAAGTTACTTTTTGTAATATCTAACAGAAAACAACTACTTTCCCGGCAAAAGCCACGCTGGACATTGAAATACATCTGATAGATAATGAGAAAGACCCTATATAACTAATAAATAATCAACTACTTATCTGAATGAAAATGCAAATTTTCACTTTCAGATTCTTTCTCTCAAGTTATATAGGGTCTTTCTCAATATCTATCAGATGTAGTTCAATGTTCAGCGTGGCTTTTGCCGGAGAAGTAGTTGTTTTCTGTTAGATATTACAAAAAGTAACTTCAATTTTATCGTAGGGTTTTTCCATTTCCAGAGGAGTCATGTATTGAGTCTATTTTCAATTGAGAATGTTTCTCTTTAAATGTGTATACAATGTTAGGCATCTCTCATTCTTCTTATCAATTCTGCATTTGAAAATTCATATCATAGTTTCAGGTCATTTCAACCTTTCAGATCTATTAGCGCCCACTCCATAACTGAATATTGATGCAGGTGGAAGTGAGTTGATCAAATTCAAATATAAGATTTTAATAAATGCATTACTGAATAATTTACAGCTGAGTTAATTACTAATTTGCCAACTGGATTTCAAAACGAATATTATCTTTCAGAGATAATTTCACCTAATTAAAATGTGCTGTAACTATCTGTGTCGGGTAGGTATTATAATGATTTCCTTTGCTAATATTTGCATTTTTCATACCCATTTTACATGAAATCAGAAAGTGTTGATACACACAATTATGAGGATACCCCTGAAAAAAAAAACCCTCATCTGTCTCAGATGAAGAAGAATTTATCCCTGTTCGTGATAACATGACTGTTAAAAACACTTGAATTCATTTTACATTTAAATTTTTTGATACCATCATCTCGCATAGAATGTGAACATATTCATAACAGCCGAGGCGTATTCCGATGGGAAATATCTCGCTCAAGTGTGTACGAGACTTAAAATATTTGAAAAACTAAAAGACTCAAACCGATGACTGAAAGACTCAAGCTGATGAATGAAAGACTCAAACCGATTACTGAAGCGAAGATTTAATGTCTGAAAATGGACTTAAATGACTCAAAATTTCTAGTTGTAAGCGATTTAAAGGAGATGTTTCCTGCTCGTCGTGATCGGTATCAAATCATTGAACAACACTAATACTTTCACAACTATTGACTTAGTATATTTGATGAACTTCTTGTACAAACTACTACGAAAACGGTTCGATCTTCACAAACTTCATTTAGTCACAACATGTTTCGCTAACACAGTAGCTTATTCAAGTGAATATACATGCAAGCAAAATTATCATTTATATACACCTTTGCGACCATTAATAAGAACTACTTTTACAGGTAAGTAATAATCAAAATTACAGAGACCATCTACATATCTACATTAATTAAATAACCTCAAAGATTAAGATTCTAATAATCTCTACTTCCAAGAAACTAATTTCAATAAAGGTGATTTATTCAAATCAAGTTGGTTGTTACGAAATATGTTTCAATTTTGAAAGAACGAGCCCTAGGAAAAGATGTTCGGCAGGTCTTCAAAGTGACGACAAATGGATGTGAGTACTGAGCTGGACGGCTCAGTTTTGATGGAGAAACGATTGATGATATTTCAGCAGTCATCGGCTACGAAAATAACTATGAAATATCTATGAAAAAGTATATCAGAGTAGATCAGTGATTAACATCCTTTGGTCAGTGATTCCCTGGGCTATAACATTTTCCGAAAATCGATGTAAATATTTTTCGCAAGATTTTGGTTTGAATATAGAAATACCAGCTCCTGTGTCAATTAGTATTTTGAAAGTTTATCAAGTCTTTTATGTAGTAGAGGTATTTGGAGTTCATATAGAATTAACAGAGCTAACATGAAGCATTGCTTTGAGAAGTTCAGATCGGAATTGTTCTGGTTCATCGATTGTACTTGAGATTGAAATCTGGTGGATGATCTGTGGGGTAGTGAGAGAGAGAGAGAGAGTGTTGGTCATACTCATTGTATTGTTCATGGGGGTTTTGGCTATTATCGGTATGATAGTTTTCCTACTCTTGGCTACTAGCTGTATAGTAGTCATCGTAGGGTTCAAAATATTGAAATTGTGAATCCTGAGAGTAGTGATTATCAAGATAATTCACATAAAATGTTATTTGCTGGTTTAAATTCGGGTTTCGTTGAATTACTGTGGGACGATTGCTCTGTTGGTTTTGGTTTTGGGATGTCGGTCTTGACTGGTTGTTTTGGAGTTGGAGTCTTGATGGATTATTTTGAAATTTGGGTCTTTTTTGGGTATTTTGAGACTGTGGTCTTGATTGATTATTTTGAAAATTATTGGTGGGTCTATTCGTCTGAAAAAAAAATTGTCATGGAGAATTACTGTTTGGATTTCTGCCAAAATTGTTGTTGTGTCCTTTGACAGATAGCTTTCATAAGTCTGTTATTTCAAGCTGGTGTCTATGATAACAGAGTCTATCAAACTTGCAGCAATCCTTGAAATTTTTGAAAAGTTTGCATCAAAGAACATCCAAAACTTTTACACTTTTTAGGTCATAATGTAACGATCGATTACATTAAAAAGGTACCATCCATTCACTATATTTCCAATGAACCAAATAAATATAGGGTGAAAATGTACCCATGCTCTTGCTCATTCACAAGTATTTCAACTACAAAATGTATGAGTATATTTCAAAATGTGAAATAAATAAATAATTCACATGTGGAATTGGCCGAACTTGGCGAAAGACAATAATTTTCTCAGTTAAAATGGAATAAAAAAATCAGTGTTTCGCAAATTTCTTTTGTAATAGGAGTTTTGTTGGAAGCATTGAACATAAAATAATCCAACGGCCCCCTACGACTGCCTAATTATCCCTGCACAACTAAAAAAAATAACAAAGGATTTGTGATATCTGCAGACTAGTTTCACAAATATCTGCAGAATTCCACTAAATTTAATTTTCAACCTGTTTTTTCAATCCGCGATTTTGGAGGAATGTTCAAGAAATCTGATGAAGTTCTTGTCACGCAACTATCTTCGAATTTGAGCCAGTTCTGACTTGAAGTTTGATTATGTGTAGGAAATTCGTTTCCGAACCGGTATTTATGAGGCAAGTGGTCTTATATCAAGGTTAATATTAAAATTATTGTCTCGCTCGTAAAATGTTTATGGAAGTTGCGAAAACAGTGTTGCTTTCCTGTCAAGAAACTAAATTGCTTCAAATCTCCAGGTATTCAGTGAAAGAAAAAGGTATCTGTTGTCATTCTTTGTATTACATGTTCGGTAATTTCTTTTATACTTACACGTTACACAACCGATGGGGAAACCGCTGGGGAATTTTGGTGTACAAGCATTGGGGATTAGTGGTATTACTTAGGAATTTCTGGGATTAGTTGAAAATTATGGGTATTAGTCGGGAATTAGTAATATTAGTTTAAAATTATGGAGCATCAGTGGGTATTACTCAGGAATTAGTGGTATTAGTCGAAAATTATTGTGCATTAGTCAGGAATTAGATGTATTACTCGATTAATACATGGGTATTACAGGAATTATTTCGTGCAAGGAGAAAAAAAAGTCCTCTACCGATGGAATCGAGAATTTGCGGATAGCAGAAGAAAACTTTGGTGTTGGAATCACAATTGTGGAATTGAGAAAAAATGGTCTTCAAAATAATACTTAAAATATTACTTAACAAAAACCCAAAAATTTGTATTTCCATTGCTTTTATTCCTTGGGTATTAGAGGAATTAGTGGTATTTGTATTACTCGGGATTTACTTGGGTATTAGTGGAAATAATTACGATTTTAGGGAATTAGTGTAAACAATTTCTTCAGCGGTTTCCTCCTTGTACACAACTATCGTATGAAATTCACTAGAAAAATTCAATTATGGTCAAAAAATCATAATCCTCACATTTGCTTGACAAAGTCAAGAGCCATACGCATACGCTTTCTTCTCAGTGTACTTTTCAGACACCTGCAACCAGAAACTATGTCGCATTAACAAAACAATAAATTGCTATAATTTTGTAAAATTGGAAAGCGAAATCATGGTGCATTTTGCCAGTATACAGGGGGTAATAGAATCTATTGCACCACCGTTGATGACGGGCGTATGTTTATAACGAACAACAGTGATTTAAAATTCTGAATTGCTGACTTACCTGATGAACCAATAATTTCTATTCTACGGACCAGCTGTATCGAAAATGTTCATATCCTACGACTTTCATGAGCTACTAGACTGACATTATCACAAAGAATTTTATGATGATGAATAATATGAGATTGATGCTATCATATAAAGTCTGTAAACATCTGTAATTTTTGACCTTTCGTTTCAAAAGGAAGTAATCAAGACAATATCAAAATGAGTAGCGTAGTGACAGTGACATTGAAAATTTTACTCTACCTGACATTTGCAGTTAATTTCATCTTCCTACTCGGAGGTAAATGGAATTTCATAAACATACTCGTGGGAAATGTCTGTCGCATTTCATGCTCATTGAACAATGAACTTATTCCAAACTTAACTTAAACAATCGACAGAATATGAAGCCGACAGTAAACTGGGGATGACGAATTACAGGTCGATGTCACTGATTATCAACATTGAATATTAAAATAATCAGATTTTCTTGAAAGTATAATATTTTGTCACCAAACCAGTTTGTTTCAGGAAAACCAAGTCGACACAAGATGCTATCTTGTACATCTCACATCGAAAATTCATTGCTCTTGCAGTTCTTATCGACTCACGGAAAGCATTGCTACAGTCGATATATTTAATGGAAGTTTTGGAAAAATATTGGTGTTCAGACAACTTTTTTTCCAATCGTTGGTAATTAACAACATAAACATAGGAATGAGCTCGTAAACTTGCTATATTGTTATGAAACTAGAGACAAGGAAAATACAAATAGTTCCACAAGAATGTAGGTGAATCTATATAACACAAATAATTTACTTCTTCCTTGCTCCCAGAATGTAAAAACAATTGAAGAAATGGATTTATAATAGAAGTGAATGTTCATACATAGCTTGGTTACTTTGAAAAATATGTATTATTTAACATAGTGAAAAGTAAACAAAAACTAAAGAAATGTCATTGAAAAGGTTTGATATTGTTTTTATTGGCTCCATGCATGATATATTTTCTGTTGGCAAATCGCTGATCGCCGATGAACTGCAATAAGGCTGATAATTGGTTTCATTACGTCAACACGTCAACATTGTATTATCCAGTGGTTTGTATATACTGCTCATATTGTAAAAAAATTATCAGAAAATAAACATTATTATTAATGAAATAGAGCTACACTCTCGAGCTAATTTTATGTTCCACGATCCCCTCTGATAACTAGGAAATAAAAAAAAAACATACTCTCAAACTGTCTAGTTCAGATTCGTTCATTGATGAATTTCACTGGATTTAACTTTTGTTTGTGAGTAAGTAATTTATTGACCACGTTACGTACAATCAGTAGATTCATGGTGTAGAATCATTTGAAAAATTGTCATATGATTGTTTTTGACACTCTGCAAGACATTTTTATATTTTCTGTGTAAAATTTTTCTTCGCCTTTATGTACAGTACGGATTAGTCTCTCATTTCTTTCAGATCTGTGTTATAATACCAGTGAACAGGTGGTTCAGAAACTTCCTTTTTCGATTTGTGCAGAGGAAAAATCTTAACCACGTGATAGCTCAATTTTGTGAAAAAATCAAAAAGAGAAAAATAATATTATGATTAGAAGAATCTAGAAAGTTTCACCAGTCAATGTTGGATAGGATATGCCTCAGTTGGATATAACTAATGTTTCCATATATACAGGGTGGGGCACCGAAAACGAAACAGATCGAATATCTTCAAAACGCATGTGTTATGAATATAATGCAAAAACAGGTCGATTTTTAATCCAAGGGGGACATCTTCCTATCATAACCTCAACTGTCATACCTCTCCCCCCACCCCTTGGGCACTATCACTCAAACAATTTGAATTGGGAAAGTAGTAAGTGTGACAAATCATTGAAAAGGTAATTTCATATGGAATTCAGCCATGTCAATTTTTGCCACCTAACTTTTTATTTTGGCGCCCTCTTGCGGGAAAAATAACTGTTCCGAATTCCAAATTATAATACTGCATTTGCAAGCTATTTTGACATAAAGTCGGTAAAAATGCATTATGGAATTTTTCTAAGAGAAAAAACAAAATGGCGGACATGATTTGCAATTTAGGTCCGATTCGATTCAAAATTGATATGTGGTGGTTTTCAAGATCGGAAATTATGATTTGTTCGTCAATGCAAAAAAAAAAGATGGTTGCTCCAAGATGGCGGACGAAATTTGTAATTTTGGCCTGATTCGAATCAAAATTGATATGTGGGGATTTTCAGGGTGAAAAATTATGATATTTTTGTCAATGCAAAAAACCAATCAGTACGACGTAAAACGAAATTAGTAGTTTTGGTTCGATTCGATTCAAAATTGGCATATGAAGGTTTTACAAGTTTCCAGTATGACTACAGTGAATTAATTGAATTGATGAAAAAAAGATTTCATACAAATTAGGAAATAATATTTTATTTAGATGTAGGACGTAGGTTATTCTCTGCGTAACAGAATCAGAAATTTACCTCGCCTGAAAATCCCTGAAAATCTCCACATACTAATTTCGATTCAAATCAAACCAGAATTACAAATTTCGTCCGCCATCTTGGAGCCACCATCTTGTTTTTTTGCATTGACGAACAAATTATATTTGCCGACCTTGAAAACCACCACATATCAATAATTTTGAATCGAATCGGACCATAATTGCAAATCATGTCCGCCATTTTTGAGCCGCCATTTTTTTTTCTCTTAGAAAAATTCCATAATGTACTGTCACCAAATTCCTGTCAAAATAGCTTGCAAATGCAGTATTATAATTTGGAATACGGAACAGTTATTTTTTCCCGCAAGAGGGCGCCAAAATTAAAAGTTAGGGGGCAAAAATTTATATGGCTGAATTCCTTATGAAATTACTTTTTCAACGATGTGTCACACTTACTACTTTCCCTATTCCCCACCATGCACCCCCTAAGGTTGAGGCCCGGAAGGATGAACGCCCCAGCACTCGTACGTACTCGAAAGCTCACCCCCCCTATCCACCACCCCCGCTCGTTAAAGCGGTTCCTCATCCTGATGATTGGCGATCAGCAGAATAAAATCTGATCGTTTGATATGGAGTGCTCGGCCAATTCTCGGCCTGAAACTCTCTTATATCTGACATGAGTTTAATTTGATTTTACAATGACTTTACTTAATGTGCATGGTGCCCCCCTGAAACTGGCTGAAGGCCTGAAAAACACTTGTGTATTGAATTTACTGAGTTTACCACTTGGTCGGTTCTTCTTGGAATCTGAAACATAAAAGCATGATTATCGAAATTTTAAGCCTGTTGAAGTAGACGTTGGCGTCGCCGAAGGTTTCGCTTCCGTCTTACTTCTTCAGGGGTGTCGTTGTCTCCCTGGTTCACTGGTCGTCTGTATTTGTCTCTGTCTCTATCGTCTTGCTCACGTCTGTTCTCGAGGAGCTCCGTGAGCAACGGGTTCGTGTGGGTCTCTACTCTGTATAGAGTAGTCCCCACGTGATTCCTGATCAGTCTGTCAATGTAGTCCGGATGGATGTCTAAGTCTCGATATATAAACCTGTTTGGCATATATCGTGGTGCGTCTGTTGCCATTCTCAGGCAGACATTGAAGAAGGCCTGCATCCTCTGCCTGTAACTGTTCGCGCATTGCCCCCAAGCAGTAGACGCGTACATCATGATTGGCAGAAGGATTGTCCTGATGAGGCGTAGTTTCAACTCGAGTGCCATGTTGCTCCTACGCCCGATGAGTGGATACAGCTTATGCCTCGCGGCTTTCGCTATAGCCAATCTGTGGGAGACGTGCTTCTGAAACGTGAGTTTCTTGTCCAGGGTTACTCCTAGGTATACGGCTTCGTCTACCCATGGAATTCTCTCATCGTTCATAGTAACATGGCCCTCGGGTGTCCTACGTCGCCTCGTGAACAGTATGGCCTTGCTTTTGTCTGCATTGATTCCGATCTTCCAACGACTGAACCACGGTTCCAGCTTGTTTATCTGATGTTGCAGCTTCGATGTTACTCCTCTCTCATGGGATGACTCAGCAAAGATTGCCGTGTCATCTGCATAGAGAGCAAGTTTGGTCATGGGGTTGTCCGACATAGGCATGTCTGCAGTGTAGATCGAAAACAGGTGTGGCGACAGTACTGCTCCCTGTGGTACTCCTGCTTCTAGCCTCCTTCGTGAAGAGAGAGCATTTCCGACTTTGCATCGGTAATGTCGACCTCTTAGGAAGGAGTTTATCAGCTTGACCATTGGTGTGGAGTATCCGGCATCAACCAGTTTTGCGATCAGCCCATCGTGCCAAACTCTATCGAAGGCCTTGGAGACGTCAAGGAAGACTGCTCCTGAAAGATGTCCTTTTCTCGTGCGGTTCCAGCTCTGGATGGTGGCGTCCACTATCCGGGTGACCTGGAGTTCTGTTGAGTGTTCCTGTCTGAAGCCGAATTGCTCATCTGGTAGGATGTTCAATTCTTCAGACATTGTCTCAAGTCGAGTCCTGATCACCCTTTCTGCGACCTTACTCATGGCAGGTGTTAGGCTGATGGGGCGGTGGTTTTGCGGGAACGTGTGGTTCTTGTTGGGCTTCGGAATCATGATGACCGTTGCTTCTTTCCAGCTGGAAGGAAAGTGTCTAAGTCTGAGTACAGCGTTTATGATGTTAGTCAGGGCTGCTAGTCCTTTCCTAGGTAAGGCTTTTATTGCCCTGACTGGAATGTTGTCTGGGCCCGGTGCTTTCCTGGTCTTTGCGTGTCTAAGTATGTCCTTGATTTCCTCTGGAGATGTCGGCTCTAGAAGAATGACTGAGTCGTCAGTTCTTCTAAGCCGTCTGATCGTCTGGTCTACGTGCGTTTCCGTGTCCTCGACTTCATCGGTGTAATCGACCTCATTTTCGCGGCACTGGCGTTCGACGGAGTCCGCAAAAGCTTCTGCCTTGTCCATCTCAGTGAAAACGATGCCCATCTCACCATGAAGGGGAGGGCACGGTTTCCTCCGACCGTGTCTGAGGACTTTCTGCATTCTCCATAAGGAGTTGTCTTCGGCATCGAGTTCGTCCAAACGTTCAGACCACTGTCGCTCTCTGAGTAGCTTCAGCCCTTCTCTCAGCCGTCGAGACGCAAAGTTGAGCTGCCGCTTGTCATCGGGCGCCAGTGTTCTCTGATAACGTTTTTTCAGACGTCGTCTCAGCCTGACCATCTCCTTGACCTCAGGTGGGATCCCTCCTTGGAAATCAAAGTTTGTGACCTGTATGTCTTTAGAGCACCGTTCCATTGTTGTCAGTACTGCTTGTCTCAGTTCGGTCACCGCCTCCTCTAGCTGGCGTGTCGTGTCTATCCTGGGGATGTTTATTTCGTTATGGACTACCCTTTGAAATCGTGACCAGTCCACTATCCGCTTTGTCGTGTTAACGATTTCAGCTTCTTCCTCCTCTATTGTTAGTAGGATTGGATTATGGTCTGATGATCCTTCGTCTAGTACAGAGATGTCCACCAAGGATGGAATACTCTGTATGAGGGCTATGTCCAAAATGTCTGGGGGTTGGTCTTCCCTCCCAGGATAGTGTGTGGGTTCGTATGTCGCTGTCACTGCTACGTTGTCGAAGTCTGGTAGTAGGTTGTCTGCTAGGTCTCTGCCTCGAGGGTTGGTGTTGCGGCAGTTCCAGTCTCTTGATTTCGCGTTGAAATCTCCTATAGCCACCGTTTGGTGATGGTCGGGAAAGAGTTTCTCCAAGTCCGTTTTCCTGAGGTTGGGGCCTGGAGGAATGTAGACTGAGGAAACTCTTAGGAGATTTATTCCGTCTACTTTAACTCTGATCGCTACCGATTCACCGAGTGATAGTTCCGGAAGTGCGTCCTCATTGTGTTCCAGGTCTGATTTCACCAGCAGGAGCGAGCCACCTGCTCGAGCTCGGGGTCCTGGCCTGTCATTCCTGTAACTTATAAAACCTGGAATATTAAATACTTTACCTGGTTCAGCCTGGTCTCTTGTAGTGCCACCACGTCTACCGAGATTCTGGAGATAAGTTCCAGTAGTTCATCTTTTCGCTGAATTGCGCCATTTATGTTCCATGAACAAATTTGCAGGATCTTCGGTATTTGTGCTGGCATTACTGGCTCGACGGTTTCACTAAGGCGTTTATTACGGCCATGATTTTGTCGAGTACCTCTGGGGTAACCTGCGACGAAGTCTGCAACAGTTGCTCCTGCTTGCTTGTGCCCTGAGCACTAGAGGATTTGTTCGAAGGACCCCATTTTGGTGGTGCGGTTTTTGGCTGTGGTTCTGGACCAGTTCGAGGGTCTGGTCTCAGCCTTGGGGTTGTTGACTCCTGCCGTGGGGGTGGAGGCCCCTGCTTGGTAGGTTGTCTTGCCACCAACCTTGGTTTGGGGAATTTTGGACATACCCTGTAATTTGCTGTGTGGTTTCCACCACAGTTAGCGCATTTGGAGGGTTCTTCCCTTGCCTTCTTACACTCATGTGTAGCATGGCTACCGCCGCACTTGACACAACGTGCTGTAGAGTGGCAGCACTTCTGTGCATGTCCGAACCACTGGCAGTTATGACATTGAGACACTCTGCCTCTTTGGGGTCGCTGTCCTTCCACGGTAACTTTCAAGTCGACCACTTCGGTTAGTTTGAAGATGTCCCTGTATTCTCTCGGAACTTTTACCAGGAACAGTGGTAGGGGCGCTCTTGTCCTTCTCGATGTCATCCTATGACATTCTAGGACCTTGAAGTTTCTCTCGACGAGGTCCTGTTGGACGTCTGCCGCCGAGATTGATTCTGGGATACCCCTGATGACCACATGCAGGGGTATGTTTCGTTTGAGTTGATAGGTGAAAAACTCCACCTTATCAGACTCAAAGAATCTGGTAGCGTTCCTCCAATCCGCTTCCGTGTTCGTATGGAGATAAATCCCATCTTGTCGTGATTGGGCTTTCGAGAATCCAATTCTCTTATCTCGTAGGGCTGTCGAAATCGACAGCCACTTGCTCTTCTCCCGGATTATTATCACGGGAGGTTTTTTGGGGTCCTCCGTTTCATCCTCAGTGCTGCAGGGCACAAACACTCCTGTGCTTGATGAGGACGATTCTGCTGTTGGCGTAACAGTAATCTTTGGGGTGTTCTCATCTGCTGTTGATGGTAGTGCAGTCGATGACTCGTTCGTGCGAACGGCCTTCTTAATGCGTCTTCCCACCACTCGGAATCCGTCCAAGTCTTCTTCGGGTTCGGAAGAGTCTACGTGTTGTCTCTTCTTTGCATTCGCTTTTTCGGTGCCTTCGGGGTCGGGTTGGGGGGTGATCTCCATCTCCACATCCGTGGGTTTTGGGGGGGTAGGGGCTACGTGCACTGGTGGCGTACTCTCATTTGTCTCCTTCTTTTCAGAAGAGGCAAGTTTCGTCAGAAGGATGCTTAACTGCTTTTCCATGGCAGTGAGCCTTTCTTCTGTCTTCTTCCTCTCGGTCTCGGCCTTGATTGCCCGATCCAGTGCATCGCGGAGTTGCTGCTTCAGCTGTCTCTTCGATTCTTCCTTCTTGTCCTCGTCGTCGTTGTTCGTCGTCGAAGATTTCCGAAAATTATCTCTGTCGAGAGAGCTCGAGCTTCTTGACGATTCGTCGCCTGACTTCTTGGATTTGCCCATTTTTTACTTTGCTCCACGCTTTTTTCAGAAACGAATTCTTTTAAAAACGAAGACGGCTCTGAAAAGAGCCCCTGGCCGAAGCCAGAGCTGTGGTTTATAAGTAAAATGGAAAAACTCTCTCTGAATCACTGTGGTTTGGCAAGTGTTCCTGAAAAAGGGTTAATGATTAGTCATTACCACTTACCTTATCACAGCCCTTCAAGTCTAGCCCTGGCTAGTTCAGGTATAACCCTTCCTTGCCGTAGCTATATCGCTTTGTCTCGCTTAATGAATTTGCTTCTGAAAATACGTCTGCTCTCTTCGACTACTGATCAAACTATGTATATGATTGTTTTTGACACTCTGCAAGACGTTTTTATATTTTCTGTGTAAAATTTTTCTTCGCCTTTATGTACAATACGGATTAGTCTCTCATTTCTTTCAGATCTGTGTTATAATACCAGTGAACAGGTGGTTCAGAAACTTCCTTTTTCGTTTTGTGCAGAGGAAAAATCTTAACCACGTGATAGCTCAATTTTGTGAAAAAATCAAAAAGAGAAAAATAATATTATGATTAGAAGAATCTAGAAAGTTTCACTAGTCAATGTTGGATAGGATATGCCTCAGTTTGATAAAACTAATGTTTCCATATATACAGGGTGGGCCACCGAAAACGAAACAGATCGAATATCTTCAAAACGCATGTGTTATGAATAAAATGCAAAAATAGGTCGATTTTTAATCCAAGGGGGACATCTTCCTATCATAACCTCAACTGTCATACCTCTCCCCCCACCACTTGGGCACTATCACCCAAACAATTTGAATTGGGAAAGTAGTAAGTGTGACAAATCATTGAAAAGGTAATTTCATATGGAATTCAGCCATGTCAATTTTTGCCACCTAACTTTTTATTTTGGCGCCCTCTTGCGGGAAAAATAACTGTTCCGTATTCCAAATTATAATACTGCATTTGCAAGCTATTTTGACATAAAGTCGGTAAAAATGCATTATGGAATTTTTCTAAGAGAAAAAACAAAATGGCGGACATGATTTGCAATTTAGGTCCGATTCGATTCAAAATTGATATGTGGTGGTTTTCAAGGTCGGAAATTATGATTTGTTCGTCAATGCAAAAAAACGATGGTTGCTCCAAGATGGCGTACGAAATTTGTAATTTTGGCCTGATTCGAATCAAAATTGATATGTGGGGATTTTCAGGGTGAAAAATTATGATATTTTTGTCAATGCAAAAAACCAATTAGTACGACGTAAAACGAAATTAGTAGTTTTGGTTCGATTCGATTCAAAATTGGCATATGAAGGTTTTACAAGTTTCCAGTATGACTACAGTGAATTAATTGAATTGATGAAAAAAAGGTTTCATACAAATTAGGAAATAATATTTTAATTAGATGTAGGACGTAGGTTATTCTCTGCGTAACAGAATCAGAAATTTACCTCGCCTGAAAATCCCTGAAAATCTCCACATACTAATTTCGATTCAAATCAAACCAGAATTACAAATTTCTTCCGCCATCTTGGAGCCACCATCTTGTTTTTTTGCATTGACGAACAAATTATAATTGCCGACCTTGAAAACCACCACTTATCAATAATTTTGAATCGAATCGGACCATAATTGCAAATCATGTCCGCCATTTTTGAGCCGCCATTTTTTTTTTCTCTTAGAAAAATTCCATAATGCACTGTCACTAAATTCCTGTCAAAATAGCTTGCAAATGCAGTATTATAATTTGGAATACGGAACAGTTATTTTTTCCCGCAAGAGGGCGCCAAAATTAAAAGTTAGGTGTCAAAAATTTATATGGCTGAATTCCTTATGAAATTACTTTTTCAACGATGTGTCACACTTACTACTTTCCCTATTCAAATTGTTTGGGTGATAGTGCCCAAGGCGTGGGGGGAGAGGTATGACAGTTGAGGTTATGATAGGAAAATGTCCCCCTTGCATTAAAAATCGACCTGTTTTTGCATTTTATTCACAACACATGCGTTTTGAATTTTTTTTATCTGTTTCGTTTTCGGTGCCCCACCGTGTATATATATTCCTATGATCTGATAAACACGGGTCAATAATGCCTGTGTGATACCTGCTTATTTTGATATTGTTGGAGTCAGATTGAAATATGATTATAGTTACGTGAGATCTGTAAGATTTGTTGATTGGCAAAAGAAATTCACGTTGAAATCTCCTACTAGAATAAGTTGTCTATTTTCATTTCTGCGTATACTTTTATGTAAAAATTTCTCAAGAATCTCTATAAATCTTTTGAAATCACCCAAACGCGAACGATATAGTGTCACAATTTGAATCTCAGATATTTCAATGGCACAAAATTCATCTGTTTTCACGGGCTTAGAAATAAATTCATTTTTTACAAAGATTGCAACTCCACCATGTATATGGAGGGACCTACAATACTGTCTTGCTTAATAGTATCCCGGAAAGTTGATGAGTTTCAGGTCAGCCTGGCTCAGCCAATGTTCAGAGATACACAATGGTATTTTGAGGTGTTAGGTCATTCTTATTTGTTCAAGTTCATAATCACCGAAACGGCTCTCATAATTAATTTTTATGTTTGAATTTCTACAATTTTTGTTGTTTTCCTTTATTCATGTTACAGCCTACTACTACTCAATTCAACCTGAGATATTCATTTCGCGTTTGTGTCCTGAACTATGCAACTAACAATACAGCAATACCAAATCAGTTTGCATGCCTGCCTGGTTAGTTCAAAATTTCCGATATTTCATTGACCAATTACAAAGCGGCATCTTCCGTTGCATTTTTACCTATATTTCCAAAAACACGGTGAATTTCTCAATTTTTCGAAAACCACTTAAATGTGAACTCTTGAAGAAAGACCACTATAGTATGTAGGAATATTACGTGATAACTTCACCTAGCTTTAATCTATATTCGTTTTTTTTTAAATTATTATCGATTTTATCATTTAATCACACAACTTGTGTTTGTATCTTGATGCTTCTTAATACTAACTCACATTGGTTGTTTCCTTATGTTATACACTTTATTTTTCATTCATAATGACAGTAACATCTACCATTTTGTGGAAGATGTTTATTGAGAACTCATGTTCATATATACATGAGTGTGTGTGCATGTACACATGCCTATTCCATTTGTATACTATGTAGATTTTATTTTATTCCTTAACAATGCTTTGTCGATAAGATATCATCTTGGACAATAAAGTTTAATTTCATTTATTGATTGATTGCTTGTTCAAAAAGGAAGAAACAAACGTCTTCGGTTTACTTATATGATGATGATGTGGTTTAATTGAGGGAAGTTGGCGCACACAAACCTATTTAAACCTAGAAACTGCTTCTACTAGATTCTCCATCATTACCAATTTGCCGTACAACATAGACTTGTTTTCAACAACTACCAACTCAGTCAGGTTGGAAATGAGGTGATAAATATCTTGCTTGCGGTTTTGTAAA